>CM046665.1:125926284-126416284 GCA_025594165.1 Tamias sibiricus | reverse complement strand
GTTGCTGCTGTTGTGCTGGAAATTGAACCTAGCACCTCAGAATCCTAGGTAAGTGCTCTACCACTGAGCTACACCTCTGGCCTCTGCCTTGTCATTAACTGTTTTCTTATTCTTTTGTCCTTCTTTTTGTCTTTTTAATGTATTCCTTTGTATTTCATTGATTTTTTTTGCAATGATATGCTTTGATTCCTTTTTCTCCCTTTTTAAACTTCTATAGTTTTTTCATAGTTACCAAGAGATTTGCACAAGATATTTTATGGTTATAACAGTTTGTCTTAAGGTGGTAACAATCTAATTTCAGTTGCATGCAAAAACTCTACACTTTGACTTTCTCCCTGCCCCTCATACTTTATGGAATTGATGTCACAATTTATGTCTATGAAATATTATATTAATTATTGTATTTATAGTTATAATTATTTTTAATATGTCAGTCTCTTAATCTTTATTCTAACATTAGAAATGATTTACCCACTACCATTATAAAATTATAATAATACATTATTCTGTATTGCTATGTGTTTATCTTTACTAACTAATCTTAGACCCTTGGCAGTTATTTGCCCCAGGAAAGACGGCTGTCTTGGCTGGATAGCACTGCTAAGGTCTCACACCTGTGACTCAATTACCTGCTCACACAGTGGCTATCCAGGTAGAGCCTTCTTTAAAGAGAGAATGTCCTAACTGGAGGACTCTGGTTTTTAGTTCTCTTAGACTTTGGTTGTTCACTGTAATTTATAATTTGGTGTTTTTCTCACACATCCATCTCCTGGGGGTCTGTATCTTATCTCTAGGCCTGATGTCAAAATGGAGTTTCTGGACCTTTGACCTTGACAGGTAATGGACTGGGAGACCAAAGAACAAACAAAAAATTATTTTTAATCTCACTCATACTTACCTCTGTTTTATGGTTGTTTTTTAAAAAAATCTCAAACAGGACAGTATAGTACTTGACAAATTTGTCATACCCATTTTGAGAGTATATACACTGTTCAACTACCCAGGCTATTTCTCCGGGCATAGTTCTCAGTTTTATGGGAGGTTATGGGACTATAAAAAACACTCACATTAGTTTTTGGTCTCTCGAAGCAGGCTGGTTTAATCCTGGCTAGATCTGAGCACATTACCTCACAGCCTTTCAAAACCAGGCAGAGGCTTGGTTGAGAGATGAAGCAACTAATCTGAGATACATAATAAAATAGTCTTGGGGCTGGGGTTGTGGCTCAGCGGTAGAGTGCTCACTTGGTATGTACAAGGCTATGGGTTTGATCCTAAGTACCACATGTAAATAGATAAAATAAAGGTCTTGTGTCCACCTACAACTAAAAAATATTGAAAAAATAAATAGTCTCATACTGGCCATCTTGAGTCCCATTTCCTTTAAAAAATGCTCCCTATAGAAATGGCAATGGAAACCTAGGATAATAATACTGGGCTTGAAACTTTTTATCCCACCAGGGAGGGAAGGGCTGGTGTTGAGGAATGAGGAGCTCCTCTTTTCTCTGGCTGAATTTCAGCTGGGCTCCCCGGAGACAGAAGCCAAACTTCCTGCCAGAAAGCCCTGGGAAGAGAGGGTCCAGATGCCTACACAGGAGCTCCTTGATAGCACAAATGACCCTTGTGCCATTTGAAGACTCTCATGCATTGACTATTGTCAGAGAGGATCCCTGTGCTGCTCAGGTGAGGGTCTTTGTGGGGCTGTCCTGGTTCGGAACATAGATGCTTGACTCAGGTCTGCTTCTTGGCTTCCTTCCAAGTCCATGGTCGCCGTTGTGGCCTGTATTCGCTCTTTCTTTCTTTCCTTTTTTAAAAAATATATTTTTTTTAGATATTGATGGACCTTTATTTTATTTATTTGTTTATTGTGGTGCTGAGGATCGAACCCAGTGCCTCACACATGCTAGGCAAGTGCTCTACCACTGAGCCCCAGCCCCAGCCCCTGCTCTTTCTTTCTTTTTAAAAATAAAGTCACACACAAATATTCAATCTTCCTGTGTTGCTATTTTGATGTAGGTATTGGTGATATCTGTGTATTTGAAAAGATACACCTTTTGGAGAAAGAAAAACATCAAATATTCATTTAAAAAATGAATAAAGCTAGATTTACCTTTTGACTGTTGAAAGAATATGTGAGCTGGATGCAGCTACTGCCAAGAGTAGGGAAGCAGGAAATGGACTTACCATCCTCAGCATCAGCCAGAATGATCACCTTGGTGGTGGGGAATTTGGATCCCAGCTGCCCTCCCACCGGCAGGCTCAGGGAAACACTGAAGGATTCCTCCTCTTCATAGAAGGAGTCGTCGATGATGAGAACTCGGCAGCTCTTCTCAGTCTCACCTTTGTCAAAGAGGAGGATGCTGGTGTGGTCTTCTGGTCGTGAGACATAGTCAGAGAAAGATAATGCCATGGACGGAATTGTGCCTGTGGCAGAACCTACAGGAATGTCAGAAGGAGCAGGAAAGGTGAGAAGAAATGGAATTCCAAATGGGAATTCCTTATTGGTTCCTCAAACTATTTGTAGATGATAGCTATCGGAATTACAAGGCACACATCTCTTCCAGTCACAAGTATTAATGTTGTGATTAGAAAGCTTTCAGAATAGATTCTGGTATTTTGGCATGCCAAAATATATAGTGATATAGTGATCTTTCACTATGGTGTATTGAGTATGGTTGGTTTAGATTAAGAGCGAAATGAACTGCAGGATCGTGGGCTGTGAGAGCTGGCTTAGCTCAAATCTCTCATGTTATAGATGGGAAAACTGAAGGGCAGAGAAATAAAACTAGAAAATCCATAGCATGATAATGGTACAGGATTTCTGCGGCCCCTACTCTGTCTAAGACATAGCTGTGGGGAGTGTGAATATAATCTAATTTTTTTGCGCTCTGACTGGAGTTCCTTGTATGACATCATAATATAGCCACAAAGCTACTTGTTCGTTTTCTAGGCATGCAGAATTGATTTGGGGAATTTCAGTCTAGATCTACAATACTTTAAATTTTATTATAATAATTTACTGTAAAGGATACCTGCACAAGGACCTGTGAAGAGGCACACAAAAAACAGACACAGCCACATAGGGTACAAGGAGGCCTACAGGATGGAGCAGAGAGGAGTGAAGTGAAGAGGTGAAGAAGAAGTGTATAAGGGAAGTGTCCACTCCTCCCTGCCTGGGAGTTTATTAACTCAAAGAACACATACCTCCCATTACCATGACTACATTCTAATTATTATTTCTTTAACCCTGAGTGCTAGCTAACTGAGATAAGGTCCAGGTTAATGTAAACACAGAGGCCCCTTCTCTCCAAGGACATTACCATGGAAACTAGATAGTGTGCCTGCATAGTTATCTTAGTAGTCTCAGAGGGAGGCCGCTGAGCATCCCAACCATGGGAATCAGGGCGCCAGTAATCACCTGGGAGTTTGCTCATGGGGAACGCTTCCCTGTACATTTCCATGGTCACAATACCTACAATTTACTTATATTAAGATTCATCAATGTAAATGCACGATTTGACGAGTTTTCTTTTCAAATTTTTTAAAAGTTGTAAGTGGACACAATGTGTTTATTTATTTATTTATTTATATGCAGTGCTGAGGATTGAACCCAGTGCCTCACGTGTGCTAGGCAAGCGCTCTGCCACTGAGCTACAACCCCAGCCCCCTTGATGAGTTTTGACAAGTACATAAGATCACCACCAAAATAATAATGTGGAATATTTTAATCCACCCATAAAAGTTGACTTGTACCCCTTGCAATCCATCTCCCTCCCTGCCTCCCAGCCCTCAAAAATCACAGATCTGCTTTGTGTCACCCTAGATTTATTTCCCTTTATGAGAATGGTACACAAATGGAAACACATAGTACTTCTGTGTGTTAGTCTTTTGTGTCTGTATTCTTTCATTTCATTCTTTCACTTTGAGATTCACCCATGTATCATGACTTCCTTCTCTTTTACTGTGGAATCCTTTCCCCACCGTTTGTTGACTCATTTATGAGTTGATAACAGGTTCTTTCTCATTCTTAGCTGTTTGGAACAGCGCTGTTACGAATATTCTAGTATTGGTCTTGGAGTGGGTATATAATTTTATTTCTCTGTAGTAAGGACTCAGGAGTGGGATTTCTGGGATTCAGTGCATTTCTGTATTATTAACAGCAACACAGGTTTAGAGCTAAGAGAGTGAAAAGTAGCCACAGTAATTGAAATGATTGAGTGCAATATTTTAGATAAGTGATATCTGAAAAGTATAAATATTTCCCACCATAACTTTCCTTAATAAGAAGCAATGGAAATATGGCAGGAAGATTCTGGAAAGGATACTTTGGTCTTGTAAGGGCCTTTCTTGCTCGTGGTGTGGTACATGAGCATATGTAATACACTACCAGTGTCTGATGTTTTCTAAACATGAATATGAGCTGGTATCTATAACTGTGTGCTGCATGTAAGGAGACAGCTTGCTAAAAATTAGTCTCCAAAATGACATCAGAGGCTTTGCTCAAAAGGGCACCAACTTACAAAATGTTTCAGAACAAATTTTCAAAAAAAAAAAACAAAACCCAAATTTTAGAAGAATCAGGGAAGTAACCTATTGATTGTTTAATTAGTCTGGGAACATACAAAAAGTTTTAATCTGGAGAACTGAAGAAAATAAAGCCTGCTTACTAGGGCAAGGGGCAGAAACTGTGATTAATGTCGGGTTCAAGGGGAACTCTCACTTGGTGGTAGGTATGCTAAGTTTCAGTGTGGTTCTGGGGCCTTGAAACTTTATTCTTTCCATCCCCCACAAAAAAACCTGTGCCTCCGAGAGTTCTCTGAGCTCCTCACCCAGGACAGGCTGGTTCTCAGGCTGGCAGAGATGAGCACTATGACTAAGTGACAGAGGGAGGCACTTCCCAACTAGAAGGGAATAGGGACCAGTGTCAGGAAGGCAGGTGGGATGAGTTACTCCCAACACACCACACACACACACACACAAAGGAAAAAAGGTCTTAAGTCTTACAACTATGATTCAGAGTGAACATTTGGAATATTTTTTAAGAGTTAGAAATTTACCCAGGAGGTCTTCATGTTGGAGAATATATGTTCTTACTTTGCCTAGTCATCAAGCAGGTGGCATAAAAAATGATGCCTTTCAGAAGCAGCATACTTAGCTCCTCTAGATAAATGCCCAAAGCAGATATACACTAGGCTCACATAGTATTCAATAATGTCTTTATAAAAGTAAATATAATGATCAAATCTCTTTTTCAATATATGACCCCTTCCTCCTAGGATTCCAGAAAATTTATTTTGGGGAATCATTTGATCAGTTACATTCTGTGGTCAAGAACACAGAGAACTGGCATTTATTTAAGTAAAACCAAAAAACAAATTATTTTATCAGTAGCAAGTTAAAAAATCCCCAGAGTGGAGATAAAATTCTTCCATGATTGGAGGGAAGTGGGGAGTAGGAGGTGAGGAGGGCAGCTGCGGGGAGGCGGGCTGCACAGCATGGGACCTCCCATCTAGAAGAGGCTTTGTGACTTCTGATCCCAGCCTTTGGTCAGTGAGGTACTCTGCGATGCTCTCACACAACAAAACAAGTAGTAAAATAATTATGCTGGCTTTTCTGTGCTCCCAGGAAGCAAGGAAAATCACCCGGGGCCAACAATAAAAACTAACCAACAAAAAATCCCCAAAGTCTAAAAACCCAAGCCCGTCATCTAGAGCAGGGCCTCTCACTGATCAGCTGGTGTCCTCCCTTGAGCAGGTGGGACACCAGCATAGCAGGGGCTGCCTGGGCCTCGCCGGGGCTTCTCAGGGAGCTGGTGTGGAGTGAGTGATGATTCCTGGAGGCCCAGGGCTGCAGGAGGGTTTCTGAGTGTTGCCCTGTCAATTCTGGAAGAAGCAATCAAATCCTTCTCAGGAAAAAACGTCTTTAAGAGAAGCCCACAGAACTTTCATAGCTTTTCATCAAATACAGGTGAGAAGATCTTAAACATGTAAAAATGTCATTGCCGCAAAAATGACTTTTAGACCAAGGACAACTTCAACTTCTTTTTTTCTTTCTCTGTGTGTGTGTGTGTATTTGTGGTGCTAGGGATTGAACCCAGGGCTCTGCGCATGCTAGGCACATGCTGTGTGTGTGTGTGTGTGTGTGTGTGTGTGTGTGTGTGTGTGTATGTGTGGTGTCTTGGAGTGACTCGTCCCACCTGCCTTCCTGACACTGGTCCCTATTCCCTTCTAGTTGGGAAGTGCCTCCCTCTGTCACTTAGTCATAGTGCTCATCTCTGCCAGCCTGAGAACAGCCTATCCTGGGTGAGGAGCTCAGAGAACTCTTGGAAGGCACAGGTTTTTTTTTTTTGTGGGGGATGGAAAGAATAGAGTTTCAAAGCCCCAGAACCACACTCTACCAACTGAGCTATATCCCCAGACTCTGGACAACTTCTTCTTCTTCTTTTTTTTTTTTTTAAGATTTTAAAAAATATTTATTTATTTACTTTAGTTGTACACAATGCAATGCATTTATGTTTATGTGGTGCTGAGGATCGAACCCGGGCCGCACACATGCAAGGTGAGCGCTCTGCCGCTGAGCCACAACCCCAGCCCCCCCCTGGACAACTTCTTAATAGCAACATTGGAAGCCAGAACAGAGTGGAGTAATGACTTCAAAACCCTGGGAGAAGATTACTACCATCCTAGAAGTTCAGAGTTGGAGTTGAGACAAATTTGTATTGTGATAAATAGAAAACGGAGTTCACCCCCAGCAGACCTACAGAAAAGGATCTTTTAAATGACATTGTTTGTGCTTCAGAAAAAAGAAAATGGTTCCCCAGTACCCTCTGAGATGCAAGTCATGACTTCTATCATCTAAAAGCACAGCCACAACCAAATAAATCAACACATTACATGTTTTTTAAACGGGCAGAAGAGAGCACATCTTTTGCCTGGATATGCTTGGAACCCTCTCTGAGTAACCTGCTTCCTATCTCCTCCTTAGTACAACTCAGAGAAAAAGTCCAATCAGAGAAATGACAGTGGATCCAGGTATGTGGTGTACCACAGTCTTCTCCAACTGGATTCAGTCAATCATTTTAAAAGTTCAACATATTTTACTTGGGACTGATAAAAAACAACAGGATGATTTAATGTTCTTTCTGCTTGTTTGATTTTAGGTTCTGAGGTTTGGTCTTCATAGGTCGATTTGTCCCAGAAGAGTAGCTTCCTAACAAGAAAGTGGCTAATGGGAAGAAAAATATGGATGAGGTCTATTTCACAAATAGAGTAGAGCCAAGAGCTGTCCAAAGTATCCTTGAGCTTAAAATACTTCACTATAGGGCGTAGCTTGCAGTTGGACTGATCTTACCCTGAAGGGGACATTTGGTAATGTCTGGTGACATTTTGGGGAGTAACAGCTGGAGTGGGAGGCTGCTATGGCACTAAGTATTAGAAACCAGGGATGTTGCTTGACCTCCGACAGTGCACAGGATAGCCCCACAAAAAACAATGATCTCTCTGAAATATCCAGAGTGCTATGGCTGAGATGACAACAATAAATTCTCCTCTGTCCTGGAGGACATAGGTTCTGGCAATGAACAGATAATTTGCTTTGAGATATTCAAAACCAGCTCCAAAGACAAGCTGTAGTGATGTGTCTTCAACCTCTTCATGTTTGTTGTTTTGCTGTATGTCTGGAGATGTATGTTCAGAGATGTTAGCCCGTTCTTAACCGAGAGTCCCTTTGAAAACACCAGCTGTTGCCAGCATCATGTGCATTTTAGCAACTCTCAATTTTAACCTGGTGCTACTCCATTTGGGAATTGAAAAGTGAAGAAGAGGAAAACGAGGTGGGGTGAAGTACTCCCTGTGGGCGCCTTCCTTCTCCAGGGGGCTGCCCAGGGGTCGCAGGGAGGATGCACCCAGCTCTTGTAGAAAACGCTTTCTTCTCTCGGGGCTTCAAGCTGGGCTGATTGGTACCAGTGGCACAGTCTCTGTCTACAACCAGAGGGTCTCCCAGATGTGAATGGGAGAAATGAGGTGGTAGACAGCCTGTTTGGAGAATCACGTGAAACTGCTGAGCTGTCGGGGTCCACTTGGGCAGTGGCTTCCTCCTCCCACCCCCTGACCACAGGGTTGGGCCACACCCACATTTAGCTTCTCATGGAATTCCTGTGTAGGACCCAACTTGCCATCAGGTCTCTAGGGGTGAAGGTGGTATTCCCAGAAAACTCCGTGCACAGCAGTCACCCAGCTCCCACTGCCTGACACCTGCGCCTTGACCTGGGATTCCCCATGTCAAACTTGCAGTAGAAAAAACACAAGGATTTAACAGGGTCAGGGGCCCTTCCTGGAGACCTAAACCACTGTGTGTATGGTAGCACCCTGACACATATTTCTTTGTGGAATTATGAGAGACTGAAAATTGTGAATCCTCTCATATTGCCTGTCATTGTGACATTTGTCTTCACCTCCTCCCTGTGGGTAGGGACTTCACCCTCTCAGAGGATGGAATTTCAATTTGGTGTTTTAAGCCTCTTTGGAAATCTTGTTAAATAAATGTTTAACAATTATGTCATGAATAAAATGTGCTTGAGCTATACTAATGGTTGCATGGAGAGCAAGCTCATGCTTTGCATGTTATTAATAATGCACAGCTGCTACACGTGGCTATAGGTAATTGAAAAAGGCAACAACATTTTTTTGTTTCTTGTCTTTTTGCTCAGGTTTGATAGGCTCTCAAGGCCCCACGACTTGCGTTTTTGTCTGTCCAGACATAATCTGTACTTGCTACTTGATGGAAATGTCCCTCATCAGTACTTTCAGACCATGACATGCGGGCATTGTACTTAGAAAAAAAAGATGTGTGGGAGAGAAAGAAGAGCTACAAGAATTATTTCTCCCATATTGCTTTTTCAATAAGCAAGAGCATCAATCTTGAGACCAAATATATGAGCAGATAAGAGCCATACTGTTGATAAAGAGACACCCCCACACAGTCTGCAGCAAGGATTGCAGAAGCCAAGCCACAGTTCGAAGCAATCAGCCCCAAACAGTCAGGCCCTACTAACTGTCAGCCTCCCTAACTTTTGTTCCTACTCCTAACATAGGCCTAACGAAGAAAGCCAGATATGTTCTAACAAACAGGAAGCCCTGCTGCTTCTTAGCCTGTTTTCACCTGTGTCACCAGTCAGGGCTTGCCTGATACCCATTTTCTCTGCCATAAAATTTGCTCACTTTTCTGTCTGTGAGTCTCTGCCAAATGCAAGTGACAGTGGCTGACTCATCTTGTTCTGGCAAGCTCTGAATAAATAGCCCTTTTGTTAAGGTTGAGATGTGAGGTGTCCCCCAAAAGCTCATGTGTGAGGCAGCACAAGAAGATTCAGAGAAGAAATGATTGGGTTATGAGAGAGCCTTAACCCAATCAGTGAATTAATTACCTGATGGGATTAATCACCTGAGTGGTAACTGAAGGCAGGTGGGGTGTGGCTGGAGGTGGTGGGTCATTGGGGGGGGGGCATGGCTTTGGGGTATATATTTGTATCTAGTGCATGGCATCTTTCCCTTCCTCTCTCCCTCTCCTCTCTCTCTCCCTCTCTCTTCCCCTCCCCCTTCCCTTCCCCTCTCCTTCCCCCTCCTCTCCCTCTCCCCCTCCCCCTCTGCTTTCTTATCATCATGTGACCCATTTGTCTCTGCCGCACTCTTCCTCCATGTTGTTCAACTTCACCTTGAGCCCTGAGGAATGGAGCCCGCTGTCCATGAATTGAAACGTCTGAAATCATGAGCCTCTAAATAAATGTTTCCTCCCCTAAAACTGTTCTGGTCAGATCTTTTCGTCACAGCAGGGAAGAAAGCTGGCTAAAACACCTTTCTTGTTCTCATTTGGGTGGTCTTTATTTATTTCTACAATTTTTATTTATTGCAGTTACTAATAAGTCAGAGACTCTGCGCTTAAGGGGGTAGCATATTGGCGGCTAAATTCTGACGGTATAGAAGTCAGAAAGAAGGGAACCTTATTTTGGGATGTGAGGACACCTGATCCCAAGGTTGTAGGCATGCATTTGTAGTTGTAAAACGGGAAGGGAAGAGGGAGAGACTGAATAGTAGATGAAGACTCTTACTGTGTGGCCCACAGGCAATTCAGACTATCATAAATACGAATTACTCTTATTTATATTCTCACCATCATATGTAAACAGTTTTCATATACAGCGTCTCATTGGACTCTCACAAAATTTTGTGAGATAGTCGAAAAAAAGATGTTTTCATCCCAAATTTGAGAGACAATTTATCTGACTGAGACCAGCTCAGAGCAGCCAGGGTCCGCAAAGGAGGTTTGCAGCAGCCCTGGAGTCGGGCGTCTTGCCCTCTGCTTCATCACCACCTGCACAACTCCAGGGCCACCACAGTCTCATTCTAATGACCTAGTTCTTGCCTCCAAGATCTCCAGGGAGCCTCCTACCTGGATGAGTTGAGCAAATGACCATGAGTTCCCGGCTTGCATCTCCAGACCGTCTCACAGGAATCAAAAGCTCACCGGTGCTCTCCTGTATTGTATATACTGCCTCAGGAATATAAACTGTTGATTCTAGAAAAGATGACAGAGGATGTTTCAACAGGGTTTAAATTGGGTTGATGATATCTTAACACATCTGAGCTGAAATACACGTAGTCTTTGACCCCCGCATTTTCCAACATGATCAATAATATTAAATATTGTGAGAGTGGGAAGTATTATTCATTACTAAGTGCTCCTAGAAAAGCAGTCAAATTGGTTTTACCAGACTCCTTCTAAAAGGCTAAAAAATACCTTTCAGAGGCCTTTTTAAAATGGAAAGGAAAATCCTACCATAATTCTTATTTATTTTTAGGTGAAATTTTAGATATTCTAAATAGAGATCTAATATTGTTGCCTTTGCTTTATCTTTATTGCTCATTTAAAAATATGCTTTTAATGATTAGGTAATCTAATTCATGAAGGAAGAAAAATAATTTTTTGCAGTATTCTGTGAATAACTAATTTAACATTTATTGAACAGACACTGTGGATAAGACACTGTATGGGCCACTTAATATGCAGAGGATAAGTTACAGGGCTTGTCCTCAATTTTTAAAATAATTTACTGAGTTGCATATGTGTGTGGAGCTGTGTGTATACACACATCCCAACATACCATTACAACCGTCATGAAATATCAATATGAGTATTGGTCATGTCTTCTCTGGGATTTTTAATATTTCCAAGGCATTCATTAAGCATGCACTGTGCAATCAGAAATATCTGTTTGTGGGCTGGGGCTGTAGCTTAGTAGTAGAGCACTTGCCTCAATCGAATGTGTGAGGCACTGGGTTTGACCCTCAGCACCACATTAAAATAAATAAATAAATAAATAAATAAATAAATAAATAAAGCTATTGTGTCCATCGACAACTAAAAAATATTTTTTTAAAAATCTGTTTGTTTAAAAAAAAAAAAAAAACAAGAACTTAAAGAAGGTTAGATCCATAGTGTCTAGTGGAGAACTGAAGTAGGTACCTGGATCATACCACATTTAATTGCCTCAGGTCTTTTCCCCATATCAAATGTGTAGCTAGATTCTTCCTCTTGGCAATGTGAACAAGAAGGGAAAATGTTGTAGGAGACCATCCTCTCTTCTTTTGGAAAGAATACTAATCTAGAATTCAGTATTAAATTACCTAGTTATCATGTATTACATTTTTTTCCCCCTAAATTAGTTTTGAATGGTACTGTTATCAGCTTTTAGGAGAACATGGGTCCTGAGTTACAGCAGAAAAAAAGCCAGTCGTGATTTTCTTTCCCCCATTTTACCCCCTGATATGGTCCACTTCCTCAACATCTCTCGATTTCAAAAATTGGCATCATGAAGGAGCCCAAACAAGGTAAAGTTATGATGTCATGTGAAAAAACTGATGGCCAGAGGACTGAGTTTTCAGTCACATCCTGATTTTTCCAATCTGGAAAACCTGCTTTTATCCACTGTGGTAATCAAAGCCCACTTGCTTTTCAACACTCACCTCAAACCCTGCTTCCTCCATGAACCTTAATACTTTGGACCATGGTTTTCGCTCCACATCCTTTCTTTCCCCATCTATCATATATTTGGCTCATAATTGATTCATGTTTCTAAGCACTGTTACACACAAAACTGATCCGATACTTGTTCACAGGGTGGCGGGGGCTGTGTTTTCTACTTCTTTTGGTAGGGCCAAAGTGCATGCAGAGCACAGAGAGTGATGTTTTTTCAAATTGTGTTTCAATTAAAGTAGAACCCAGATAATTTAAAGAATATTCCTTGGAGATGACAAAAACAAAACAACAACAAAGCATCCATAGTGCAGTTTGGGGAAACTGGGTTTAACAAAATTAAACAGATTTCTTTGCAAGAGAGATATCTCAGAATCCTTAATATGCTAATGTGAATTAGGATTTTTTCAAGAGTGATGAGGATTGAGACTCATTTGCTCTGGGAAGCTATCCACCCCTCTGAAGTGGACATTCTATTATGCTAACATGTGCTTATGCAGTTTGGATATTGCTAATAGAGGGAATTTCTCACAGAGCCCAGTGGAATACGAGGCCAGCTTCCTGGTTGTAAGTTCTGCACTTCCAAGTGCTCTTTGATTGTTTTGACTACTATGATAATAAATATGTCTCATTATTCCTTCAAAGACAAATACTAAAAGCCCCCTTTAGGGAATCATTACTTGGCCAAAATGGGACAGTAAATAGTATGATTACTAGTTAGAGTTTTTTTTTTTTTTTTTTATTTCTCTGGATATTTGCTGAATGAATAAATATATAAAATCAAGTGATTAATTCGAGAATATAATGCACAAATTTAACAGAATTTCATGGAGCACATGTTAAAATGAACGGGTTGGCAGGTATCCAGCGCCACATCAAGGACGATGGATTTCTAAGTCTTCACTTGAGCTTCTGAGTGCACTGCACAGGGTTCAGGGAAAAAATGAGCAGGTGGAAAAAGGCCTGGAATAAGCCCTGTGGACTAACCCTCTGGGGCAGGGCTGCTTCAAACCACTGGTATGCCGGAAGCTTGCAGCGAGGACCCTATGTATGTTAAAGGAGTCCTGGTGAAGATTCTATTTTCATCTCCTACTTTCCTTTTAAAAAATCCTGCTGGGAGCAGTGGCACATGCCTGTAATCCCAGTGGCTCAGGAGGGTGAGATAGGAGGATTGTGAGTTCAAAGCCAGCCTCAGCAACTTAGTGAGGCCCTAAGCAACTCAGGGAGACCCTGTATCTAAATAAAATACATAAAAGGGCTGGGGGCATGGCTCAGTGGTTAAGTGCCCCTGAGTTCAATCCCTGGTCAAAAAAAAAAAAAAAAAAAAAAAAAAAAAAAAGTTCCTGAGAGCAATTACTGTCTTGAAGTGATTCACCACACATTAAATCTTAAATGAGTATGGACACATCCATTGGATAAAAGACTGAGGAAGAATAAATGGGATGGATTCAAACTAAAACGTTTCTTCTTAGCAAAAGAAACAATCAGTGAGGTGAATAGAGAACCTACAAAATGGGAGCAAATCTTTACCACAAGCACATCAGATAGAACACTAACCTCAAGGATATATAAAGCACTCAAAATCCTTAACACCAAAAAAAAACCCACAAATAACCCAATCAATAAATGGGTCAAGGAACTAAACAGACACTTCTCAGAAGAGGATATATAATCAATCAACAAATATATGAAAAAATGTTCAACATCTCTAGCAATTAGAGAAATGCAAATCAAAACTACTCTAAGATTTCATCTTACTCTAGTCAGAATGGCAGCTATCAAAAATACAAACAACAATAAATGCTGGCGAGGATGTGGGGGAAAAGGCACACTCATACATTGCTGGTGGGATTGCAAACTGGTGCAGGCAATATGGAAAGCAGTATAGGGATCTTTTGGAAAACTTGGAATGTAACCACCATTTGACCCAGTTATCCCACTCCTCGGTCTATACCCAAAGGACTTAAAAACAGCATACTACAGGGACACAGCCACATTAATTATAGCAGCACAATTCACCATTCCCAGATGCCCTTCAGTAGATGAATGGGTAGGGAAACTTTGGTATGTATACACAATGGAACACTACTCAGCACTAAAAGAGAATATAATCGTGGCATTTGCAGGTAAATGGATGGAGATGGAGAAAGTAATGCCAAGTGAAGTTAGCCAATCCCAAAAAACCAAAGGTTGAATGATTTCTTTGTTATGAGGATACTGACTCATAATGGCAAGGGGGGAGGGGATGAAAGGAATGAAGGAACTTTAAATAGATCAAAGGGGGGGGAGGGGGGGGCAAGAGGATAGAAATAATGGGGAATGAGTTAGACATCATTACCCTAAGTACATGTATAAAGACACAAATGGTGTGAAAATACTTTGTATAAAACCAGTGACTTGAATGCTGGGTGCGGTGGTGCACGCCTGTAATCCCAACCCTTGAGAGGCTAAGACAGGAGGATCGCGAGTTCAAAGCCAGCCTCAGCAATGGCGAGGCAGTTAGCAACTCAGTAAGACCCTGTCTCTAAAAAAATACCAAAAAAAAAAAAAAAAAAGGTGGGGGGGCTGGGGATGTGGCCCAGTGGTCGAGTGCCCCTGAGTTCAATCCCTGGTACCAACAACAACAACAACAAAAAAACCAAACAAACAAAATAAAAAACAGTGACTTGAAAAATTGTGCTCTATATATGTAATATGAAATGAATTGCATTCTGCAAGCATGTATAACAAATTAGAATAAATAAATAATTAAAAAAAGAAGACTGAGGAAGAGGTGAAGGCCGGACATGGACCCACAAACCCACAGTGACTAGTAGAACACATTAATCAATGTCACATACCGTCTTCAGGGTCCACAATTTCAACTGTTGCCATTTCTGGAAACTCCAGTGCAGCCATGCCAGGCTCTGATAGAATGATCTGGAAAGTTTCTGAGGCCTCATACTTGTTGTCGGGTATAATCCTCACCTTCCATGTGGCTGTAGTCTGTCCTGGATTGAAGTGGACACGTTGATGGGTCTTTCCTTTAAAATCTTTGTCTTTCGTTGCAGTTTCATCTTTGGTTCTAATGCCTGAATAAAAAACCAGGAAACCATAAATATAAAAAAATCAAGTGACTGAAGGAATATTCTCCTTCCAAAATGGTTTCTGTCATTCATGAAAGTAGATAACACAGACATTGCCTCTTTTTGTTCTTTTATCCTTTCATGGTACTTGGCATTGAGCTCAGGGCCTCCTTCATAATAGGCAAGTGCTCTCCAAGTGAGCTACATCCTCAGCTCTTTAGAAATTTTATAGTGAGACGAGGTCTCACTAAGTTGCCTAGGTTGGCTTTGAACTTGCAAACCTTCTACCTCAGCCTCCTAAATAGCTGGGATTATAGGCACATTATATATGGTCTTCTTCTAATGCTCCCAAAAGACACTCATTCATGATGCTTCTTGGCTGAAAGGATTTAAGTAAGCAGAAGTGAACCAAATTGAGAGGAAAGCAGGAAGAAGGAGTGACAGAAAGAAGGGAATCCAGTGATGAGCTTATTGATTTCAGATTATGTGTAAGTTGGTCTCTAATGTGACCAACTCTTTGGGTGCTGGGGATTTGGAGACAAGTAAGAAACCACCCCATCTCCCAGAAAGCTCACGGTCTAAACAGAAGATACTTCAGTTGAGCACTATGGAGCTGGAGATCTTTGGTGGTTTTATTCACTGATGAATTCCTGGGACAGAACCTGGCACATAGTTGGAACTCAATTAAAGAATATATGTATTCTCTATTAAGAAATAGGAACTAATGAGTACCCAAAGAGACTAAACAACAACAAAATACTGTTAAAATGTCCAATATTAGCTATAAAGATGAAAGGTGCTACCCCATCAAGACTAAATAAATCCTTCCCTCAGCATAGAAGGTTTAAGCAGCATTCTAGCATTGTTTTATTTTAATTTTAACTCCCTGGTGACTTCTACTGAAGCAGGACTACCTACCTCACCACTTTAGGTCTCATTGTAAGGCTTAGGGTCTGCATTTGTTTGAATGTGTGAAGTCAAACATTAGGAGCCGACATGAGCTAGGGTGAAAAATGACTTAAGTGAGATCAGTAGCCCTTTGTCTGATTCTCCAATAATCTGAAACCTGGAAAAAGGTAGGCAAAGCTGTAAAGCATGAAAATAAGGCAGGACAGTTAGTATTGTCTTTGCAAAACTGCTAACAGAAGTGTGTATTCATATAGTTTGATAACCAAGAGGGAGTGTCCCATATTTAGAAAGAGTCTCTTTTGGCCACACGTTCAAGGTGGAGACAATAAGAAGATGATTGATGTCTTCCACGGAAGCTTAAGTAGAGCAATTGGTCCTGCTACAGGAATGAAGCAGGCATGTGGTTGTTTACTTAATATGCTTGTTGAACACGGCTCTGTGCATGGGGCTGAGGATGTCACACAGAATTAGGCATGGCCACCACTCTGCTCTAGATGTTAGCCAGGTATGGGGAGATAAACAGATGACCAGGTGGTTCCAATTCTGTTTGACGATGCCATAGAATAATAATGGTATCATTGTAGTGCTCAATAACTGTAGCTACCAGATTAACAGTCAGGAACCATGATAGATGTATTTAGAATTATTACCACCTATCTTATGGTGGATAATTGACACATAAATAAACTGAAAACTCTTTGGAACATTGCAAAAAAGAGTAAGTGGCAATACAGGAGGCCAAAATCCATGGTTATTTCTTTTTTCTCCTAGATCCTGTGCTTTGCTACTAGCCCTGGCCTGGGGTGGGATGGGAATCTTAGGAGGACTTCCAGGAGCATCTGAACGAGATGCTTTGGAGGTTCACGTCTGTGGTGTGGATGTGGTTTCAGGCAGTATTGTTGAGAACAGAAGGCTTGACTATAGCTCGTGCCACAGCAAATGCTGGGTGACTGTCATATACCCTACGTTGTTGGGGTAGGGCATAATTAACATGTAGTTCCTAAGCATATGAAGCTGGACTCTACTGGGAAGACAGACAGTAGACACAGACCCATTAAAACATGTCTGGGGGGCTGGGGTTGTGGCTCAGCGGTAGAGCACTCGCCCAGCACGTGTGCGGCCTGGGTTCGATCCTCAGCACCACGTAAAAATAAAAGGCATTGTGTATGACTAAAACAAATAAATAAACATTAAAAAAAAAACATGTCTGGGGATGCTCAGTGCAACAAAGACCCCTGTGCAGGGCAAGGGGACAGAGCCTGGCAGAGGTGCTGGCTTAGTGAGACTGGAAGGTCTTCTGAGGGTTTCAGTTAGTTTGCAAATGTTCAAATGATTCTGTCAACTTTTTTTTCTTTGCTGAGCTTAGATGATATTAACCCACACTCACAAGAAGACCTTGAGATAAACGACTTTGGAGGAAATGCCCTACCAGAGAGAGGAGGTAGATCTGAGCTGAAGCTCTGGGTAGCAGTTCCACCAAGAGTCGGTGAAGCAACCTGTGGCTTGGACTGAGACTGGGGCAGACCTCTTTCTAGGAGAACAGTCCCAGTTTAGAAGCCTTGGGCCTGGAGGACCCTTGGGAGCCCATTTTCTCTTTAGCTTACTTCCTCCTGTTTTCTCTCCAACAGTTTAGATATGTTGGCTGGATTGAGTCCTGCTTGTCTGGTAGACCCAGAATGCTCATTTGTAAAATGAAGGCAACACACCCCTATCTGCCTCCTTAATAGAGTATGAAAATGAAGGCAAATGATTTCTGAAAGTTCTGGCAGGTGAAGATGCTACAAAATATAATGCATTATTAGAACAATTATTATTAATTATTACTGATGGTAATTAGATTCATTATGCAGGCATGACAATATATATACGTATATATATTTGTGTATCTATATACATATATATATGCACATATACATATGCATATATATCTCCAAAGAGATATGTTTCTGTACTAGGTTATTGTAAAACAAAAAAATTTTGATACTGTATATCCTCACAGAAGTTATAAGTTATTTAGCAGGGCTAAAATAATTATGCATAGTCATTAGAAATAAAACAAACACCAATAATGCATCACATACTTATAAATAATTCTTCAAAAGAAATAGCTAGAGCTAACCATAATAATGTCTTACATGTGTAAAGACAAGTTTAAAAGAAATTGAGTGACTTGACATTGTGAGATGGCTAAGCAATGTCTTAATTTTCCTGGGATCCTGCTGAGGTATAAAAGAGAATGTAGCTGGGCGTGGTTGCACATACCTGTAATCACAGTGGCTTGGGAGGTTAAGGTAGGAGGATTGCAAGTCTGAGGCCAGCCTCAGCAACTTAGCAAGGCCTTAATCAACTTAGTGAAACTCTGTATCAAAATAAAAATAAAAAGGGCTAGGGATGTGGCTCAGTGGTTAAGTGCCCCTGGGTTCAATCCCTGGTACCAAAAGAAACAAAAGGACAGGTGTGTGTGTGGGGAGGGGAATATAAACTGCCAGAAAGAGGAAAATTGAAGAGGATAAAAAACTGATATTATCTGAGCCTGTAGTTCACAGGGAGCACTGCACAATTTTTACATATAGTTTTCTATGGGCTTCTCCCAAGATGGTTATCGATTCTCTTTCAATCTATCCTCTTCTAATTATTTTTAAGCCTGCACGTCATCATTCCCTGACCGTTTGCCAACAGCCAATCTCGAGTAACTTACTGACAAAGGATGTTCCTCCGAGGTAGCCTCTGCGCCGGAGGGTCACTTTTAAGAACACGGAGTCTTCGTCCACAATGTAGTACTCTTTCTCCAAAGAAATCCAAGCCCAGCGTAGGTGGAAAGTCTGGTTTGTTAGTTTATTTCCTCCTGTAATTGATAGGGGTCATGGGGAATTCAGTGCAGTATTTGATAAAATTAATGATCAGGTTATGTATTTTGCTACCAAAGCCATGGGTTTCAAAACATTTTTTTTTTTTTTTTTTTTTTAAGAGAGAGAGACTAAAATTCTTTGGATTTCTAGAGAACATCAAGGGGATCATCCTAAGTCCTATTAATTAGCCCTGCTTGATGTGGAGGGAGCTAGGGTCTCTTTTCTTAAACAACTTATGCACTGGGGCTCTTCCTCTAGCTATCACCACTGAATTAATGCTAAAAAGACATACAGCTATAGTTATAATTGGATTCACTACAGATGATGATTACTGGGCATGCCAGGGACACAATGATGTGTAACCCCAGGCGAAAGGCATATTTTCATATGTTTACTCTTTATTTGTCTTCTATTTTTTTAAAATGACATCATTGATACTAGTGTGGATATTCTGATAAATACAAAAAATAAGACAAACAAACATACCAGAAATTCTATTGTTATTTAAAAAATATTGACGGTGTGAGAACATTTTGATTCTGCATGTATGTTATCCTGTGGATTTTGAAATCTTGAGTCAAAATAATAGGTTGTGTTTACTTTTGTGTCTTTTTCTAAATTGTTGCACATGATCTTTATTTTTCATTTATTGATCTTTATTTTTACAATCATATTACAGACAGGCTAAATATTAGTCACATTTTATAATCAGACAGTTTCAGGATGATAAAGTGACTTGACCAGGTCCACACTGGTTAGTGGCCAGGCCAGACAACCCCAGTTGTGTGGACTCATAGTCCAGTGCTCTGTTTTTGACTACTCCTATGATCCACACTACTCAAATACTGCAGATCTGTTACAGATCAGACCCTCTGAATAAAAATAATGAAAAGAGTCTGCACAGTTAGAGACAGAACCATTCTGTATTCTTGACACAGCTATTTGTAGTCCATGGTCAAAAGCATAGATTCTTGAGTCAAATGGACCCATGTTCAAATTCTGGCTCTGTCATTATTAGCCATGTGATCACGATCATGGACACAGAATGGAACTTCAGTTTCCTCATCCATAAATATGATGACAACATGATGTGCTCTGTTGAGTTGTTATGAGGATCAAAGAAGCTGTTCTACAAAGTGTCCAGCACAACATATGTGGTTAATTTCCATGATAACTTTGAAACAATATAGAATTTGTGGCTGTCTTGCTTCTTCTAACTTTTTATTTTTTTAAAGGAACAAATTTATTTTTTGGAAAATACCAGAAACTATGAAAAACAAGTTGAATATTTGGCTTCACGAAAAGCAAAATACAAGTAAAAATAACATTTGAAAATTGTGCTTAAGCTTCAAGAAACATATTTTAAAATGCCAATTTTAATTCTTTTCTCAATACAGCAAAACAAGTTCACTAAACCTCAACAACTGGAGTGTTTTTAAGTGCTAATTTTTTAAACTTAAAAACGTATATATAAAGAAAAGCATTTGATTCTATCCTGGAATCATTATTTGTAAACAAGATGTTCAAATGTCAGTGAAAATAAACAGATGATAACCTGAAAGCACAAGCTATCAATGGATGAATTTAGACCCCAACAGTTGGGGAAGGACAACTTATTACTCTGGTTTTTTTTTTTTTTTTTTTTTTTTGTTGTTGTTGTTTTTTAAAATTCAGGTATCATAGGAACAGCCTCTATTTTTATTATAATATTTTCATTTTCAAAGCAGTTTCTTATCACATTTCATATTCATTTGCTGTTCACCCACATTTTGTCTGTCTCATAGCTGATACAGCTATCATTTGCTTTGCTTTAATTTTAATATGCCTACCCCTTGAGCAAGATAAGAAAATGTGAATGTGTCCCCTTCTTCAGGCGTGAGGGCTTCAGCGTTGTAACCTGACATCTTAGCCCATCAATGCTTCTGCAAGCCCCTGATTGCTACTAGGCACTCGATCGATTTACTTGGAGGGAGATGAGAAATATAAACATAGTCTGGACTAAATAAGAAATAGTCTATGCATGAAAATATTTAAAAGAAAGGTTCTTTAAACCAAGCATGTTAGGAGGAAGAGATTGAGCACAAGTTGTTTCTAGTTCTAGATGAATCCAAGAGTTGAAGTTCATCTATATATGTTTTAAGACTATAGTAATTAATGTTGCTAAATAAAATCAACCCCAGAAATAGAGCTGCAAATATTTAGGAACAACTTGGTACAGTTTTGGCCTTAAAAATACTGGTGGCTAACATGTAGTAAGTAAATGCATTGGGAGATTACAGAAAAAAACTAAAAACTAAAAACAACCAAAACAGCTGGTTTTGAAAAGTCAAAATAACTGAACATTGATAGAAAGTTTTTTTTTTTTTTTTTAAGTATTTTCTCTTTCCCTCTTTCTATAAAAACAACCCCAAACAGAGATTAATGGCCCTCTGGTGTATGGGCATATCCTACAGATTGATTTCTTTCCTCCCAATACCCAGGATTGAACCTAGGGGCACTCTGCCACTGAACTACATCCCCTGCCATTTTTGTTTAAATTTTATTTTGAGACAGGGTCTTGCTAAGTTGCTGAGGGGGGCCTTAGACTTGTGATCCTCCTTCCCCAGCCTCCTAATTAGCTAGGATTATAGGCATGCACCACTATGCCTGGACTTATTGATCTTAAATACCCATTCCTTGCACTGTGTTAAAGATATTATTATATTTGAATTCAATGTGAACTTGTGTCAAAGACAATATTATTTGATCCTGGGACTGGCTTAGTACATAATATTTAAATTCCAAAGGATCTACCATTGCAAATGCCAGTTTACCAATGAAATAACTCAACATTCAGAAAAGTTGTATTATTGTAATGCTGTCTTTAAGTAAAAGTCATTCAATGTAGTAATGACAATATATATAAATGTTTATTTCCTCATCATGGGTACTGCCCTCTAAGAGTCTCCAATCTAACCAGAACATAAGATATGCTTGTATGAAGCCATTAAATGACAACACAAAGCCAATATGATTATGGATAGAAATGACTGAAGTGAAATGAACCCAAGGAAAGACTCCCTGGGGGGCTGGGGCAGACTTGGAGAAATGGGTGGCCTCTCCCTCTTCTCTGTGGAGAAGAGGGAGAGGCTGTTGTAGCCGGAAAGGGATTGCAGCCCGGAACGGCGGCGCTGCGGGAAGGAGTCCGGAGACAGGATGGAGACGAAAAAATTCTTTAATCTTTCTCTCTCTGTCTCTTGTAATTTCTAACACCACATACACACTCTCACAAGAAACCAAGACACATACTCTTACAAGAAACTACAATATATCTATACAATAGCGATAACCCTGTTGGTTCTCTCTCAGGTCTCATCCCATGCGCCCGAGCAGGAAATGGCGCTAGCCCGATCTGCTGAGTCACGGCTCAAATCTCTTGAGATCCTGGGTCAAGTCCCGCGAGATCCCAGGCCAAGTCCCGTGAGACTACGGAAGGTGGAAATGCCCAAAAATGTCTATGGCCCGTTGTCAACCGCAATCTTAGCTATCTCCCCAAACAGGGCTCCTGCAAGAGGCCTTCTTAATGTGGAGGGAGAAGAGGGCAGAGTCTAGAAGACGTATAATGCTTGGTATCTTCTCAGCCACTTGTAACAGTGTTCTATAGTAAAATGAAAAAAGGACCCTCCCCTTCCCTCCCTTCTTTTCCCCTCCCCTCCCCACTTCAGAAGGGATTCACAGCTATCCCTCAAGCCTTTCTTTGACTGTTTTGCAACACAAATAGTTTCCTTCCCGAATATGTTTTAAAAATAGACCTCATTTTGCACATCACTAGATCAGTTATTGGGAAGCTGCATGTTGTTTGATTTTCTGTAATACCTGGCAAGTTACAGGAGCAAAACCAATAAGCTTACAATATTATTTGATTGAACTATTGTCACCCAAAAGAACTATAACTTGCAGTACAGACTTAGAATCGGTAGTCATGAGTCTTAGAGTAATAATTTGAAGGTAGTAATTTTAAACATTATTTAACAACTTTAGAAAGTTATTTAAAATTTCTGAATGTAAGGACAGTCAGAACTAGGTATTACAAGCACAATGACCACACCAAAAAAAATTTTTTTTTAAACCAGGGATTGAACCCAGGGCACTTACCCACTGAGCCACATCCCCAGCCCCTTTTTATATTTTATTTAAAGAAAGGGTCTTAGGGCCTCACTAAGTTGCTAAGGCTAGCTTTGAACTTGGAATCCTCCTGCTTCAGCCTTCTGAGCCACTGGGATTACAGGTGTGTACCTCGGCACCAGGCAACAAAAATTTCTTATGGTGTTTGGCTATAAACATTTTACCTTCTGCTCAGTTACCTGTGATCCTTTATACACTAGGATAGTCTAAAACTTTCTGGGTTTACAGATTTGGGGGGGGGGGGGTGCATATAGTAGCATATTTCTCAACCAAAACCCACATATTTACCAATTTTACTTGCAATTCCAGGGGATTTATGGAAACCCTTCAGCTCATCTTTGGACTTCTAAAATTTTATGCTAAGCAAAGGAAACATATATTGGTTATTCAGAGTAATGAATAAGTTTAATATTTCCCTATTGATGCTTAGCAAATGATTTAATTAATATAATCATCATGTTCTTGAGGAAAAGAAAGAAATTTTTAATGTTAACCTGTGATTCATGAAGAGTGCAGGATTGAAGGGTCAATTACTGACTGTATTTCTTTCCCATCCTGCATCTAAATTTTCCAATCATGCATAGAAAATGTATTTCTCTGAAATTGGAGGAGTTTCTGATGGTCAAAATACTTAAACCCCAAAACCAAAGGCCAAATGTTTTCTCTAATACGCGGATACTAATTCACAATAAAGTGGGGGCGGGGGCACTAGGAAAGAATAGCATTACCTTGGATTAGGTGGAGGGAAGTGATGGGAGGAGGGAGGGGATGTGGGGATAGGAAAGACAGTATAATGAAACAGACATTATTACTGTATGTATATATGTGACTACATGACCGATATGATTCTGCAACATGTACACTCAGAAAAATGAGAAATTATATTATCTATGTATGATATATCACAGTGCATAAATGCATTCTACTGTCATGTATAACTTATTAAAACAAGTTAAAAAATAAAAAAAAAAAAAATACTTAAACCCATTCACTATAGTAAGAGCAATCCTGATCATCTAAACACATTCTAAGTGTCCTTTCAGGTTCTTGGTTTGATAATTATAGAAAGAAAGTGTATTCATGAAGTCTAGAATTCCTTCATAGACCTAAGTTACATTCAAAGTTTCTGAAGGATTGATGAAAAATTACAATTGATCAATTCGGTCATTCATCCAATTACTCCATGTTTATTATGCTGTTCACTATTTCAAGCGTGCAAGACACAGCAATAAAGGCAACGGGATCCTTGTTCATGGGTTTACTTTCCAGTGAGAGTAAATAAGCTAACATCATGTGACTTGATGGTGGTGATGAGCAATCTGAAGAAAAATAGGTTAGGTGGATAAAGAGTGGCTGGGAGAATCTGAGGGACAGTTTAATATAGAGTGGGCAGGCAAGGCTTTCCTAAAGGGGTGATTTTTTCTTACAAATTAGGAGGAAGAGCCGGGTGGTGGCTCACACATGTTAATCCCAGTGACTCAGGAGACTGAGGCAGGAGGATCGTGAGTCCAAAGCCAGCCTCAGTAGCTTAGTGAGGTCCTAAGAACTCAGTGAGACCCTGTCTCTAAATAAAATACAAAATAGGGTTGGGGATGTGGCTCAGTGGTTGAGTACCCCTGGGTTCAATCCCTGTTAGCCTTCAATCCTGCAAAAAAACAGATAACACAAATTGCATCTATCTTTACACGAGAACCCAGAAACTGGGTGAAAATACTGGAAAGTCCTTTGTGTTTTGTCTCTAATAATTCTTCTATATTCAGATCTCCAAATTAAAATATACAGATAACAAATGGAAGCTAAGTGGGATAGAAATAGCAGGGACTTTGGAAAAAAAAAATCAAATGGTCACCTGCCATTAATTAACTATATTAACTCAAGAAAGATTCAAAGTACCTTTGTGTTTTAGATTCCTTGACTGCCAAATAGGGACACTAACAATAATGACAATGGTAATAATATCTTCCTCACAGAGTGGCAATAGCTACACTGGATAGTGAAATTGCAAATGTCTAAAACAAGAAACCGGGCAGATTAAGGTGATGTTGACGCCAATATACACGTTTTAATGGAGAAGCAGGGGAAAGTAAGTACAAATCAATATTTTTGAATGCATAAATTGATTAGGTACAGAAAACCATTTATTTGCTCATTTACACATCCTATAAATAATTATTGTGCAACCAAACAATATATCAGGCCCAGGGCTGTGGATTTTGCTAAGAGTTGTGGATCAAAAGACTGGTGGTACCCTATGACCCAGCTATCCCACTCCTGGGTCTATTCCCAAAGGACTTAAAAACAGCATATTACAGTGACACAGCCACTTCAATGTTTATAGCAGCACAATTCACAATAGGTAGGTTGTGGAACCAACCTAGATGTCCCTCAGTAGATGAGTGGATAAAGAAAATGTGGTATGTATACAAAATGGAATTTTACTCAGCAATAAAAGAGAATAAAATAATGGCATTTGCAGGTAAATGGATGAAGTTGGAGAATATAATGCTAAGTGAAGTTAGCCAATCCCAAAAATCCAAATACGGAATGTTTTCTCTGGTATAAGGAGGCTAATTCACAGTGTTGTTGGATGGGGGTACATAGGAGGATTAGAGGAACACTAGAAAGGTCAAAGAAAAGGGAGGGGAAGGGAGGGAGCAAGGGGGAGGGAGGGGGGAAAAAGGAAAAAAAAATGGTGATTGAATGAGATTGATATCATTATCCTAAATGCATGATTGAAGATCTGAATGGTACTTATATACTTTGTATACAAACAGTTGTATGTAAAAAGATGCTATATATGTGCATTATGAATTGTAATACATACTACTATTATAAATTAAAAAAGAAAGGAAAAAAAAAGACTGATGGTATACACAATGAAATATTACTCAGCATTAAAAAAGAATAAAATCATGGCATTTGCAGGTAAATGGATGGAATTGGAGAATATATTGCTAAGCAAAGTAAATCCAATCCCAAAAAACCAAAGGTAGAATGTTTTCTTTGATATGAGGATGCTGACTCATAATGGCAATGGTGGGGTGGGTAGCATGGGAAGAATCTTTAGAAGGGGAAAGGAGGGAGCATGGGGGTAGGGAAGATGGTGGAAGGAGACAGACATCATTACTCTAAGTATATGTATGAATACAGGAATGGTGTGAAAATACTTTGTATACAAGCAGAGTCTTGAAAAAAATTGTGCTGTATATGTGTAATATGAAATGAATTGCATTCTGCTGTCATGTATAACAAATTAGAATAAATAATTTAATAAAACAAAATTAAAAAATTAAAAGATTAAAAAAAAAGACATGGTAGGTATAGTTTCTTCAGAGAGGACGTGGACAGCCTTCACAAGACAGAACAAGCTTAACCACAGGGCAGTGACAATGGAATGTTAGAGAGAAATGAAGGACAAACTGACAGGATGTGGGGATGACTATGCAAATAAGGGATGAGGGAGTTTGGAGGTGACTCAGAGAGCTCAGTGAGCAGCTGGTGTTGTGTTGTTGCAATAAAGCTGTAGTACCGGCAGCTAGAGAGAACTCAGGAGAGAAGGCAACTTGGGAGTTTGATTTTAGATTTGGTTTTGAAATGATAGCAGTAAGTGGGAAAGTTCCTCGGATACTTGGCTGCATGGAATAATAGGGGGACAAGCAAAGGTAAAAAAAAACAAACAAACAAACAAACCCAAATTTTGGACTGATTATGATGCAACCTCATTGGCCAATAGTGGCATTGCCCTCTAGCATTGAGGGACCTCACAAGTCATTGGGGAACTGTTTGTGAAGACAATGCAAAAGAGCTTAGAGGCAAAATGATTGGGTTATGAGAACTTTAACCTACTCAGTGCATTAATCTACTGATAAGGATTAACTGGGCAGTAACTGTAGCCAGGCAGCGGCTGAGGAGGCAGGTCACTGGGGGGGCACCTTTGGGGTTCATATTTTGTCCCTGGTGAGTGGCGCTCTCTCTGCTTTCTTGTTCCCAAGTCCTGAGCAGCTGCTTTCCTCCACCATGCCCTTCTGCCATGATTGTTACCTTGAACCCAGAGCAATGGAGTCAGCCATCTATGGACTGTTACTTCTGAAACTGTGAGCCCTAAATTTCCTCCTCTAATTGTCCTTGTCAGGTCTTTTAGTTACAATGATAGAAAAGCTGACTAAAACAGAGTCACACATTTAAATTAAAAAATTCAGTTGAGGCAGGGGTGGTAATACATGTTACTGGGATACGTAACAATACAAGTTTTCTGTGCCCTTTTCTCCTTCTTAAAATAGAGTTCTTCAATATGAGCACAATGGGAAGAAATGAAGAACACAGATTTTCCTGGATTCTTTGGCGTATTTGGTGTCAAGGGGCATTGCAGGCTGCTTTGGACATGAAATAAAACCCAAAAAATTATCAAAGCAGAACCTTAGAAAAATAAAGTACTTTGTAAGACTGTTGAAGCAGAAATTTTCCACTAGCTGGGAAGTAGAAGTGTTGCCATTTCATATCCATAGGAATAGTGTTACTCTTGGTCCTCAACTTGACTGAATTGAGAGCTGCCTATAAAGTTGGTGAAACATATTTCTGGGTATGTCTCTGAGGTTTTTTGCAGAGATGAATGTCATATGCATAAGCAAACTAAGAGGGGAAGTTCCTCCCTGAATGTAAGTGGCTCCGTACAATAGGCTGGGGGCCAGGACCGAACAAAAGACAGAAGGAAGGGCAATGGCATGCAGGTGGGCGTGCCCAATTCTTCTTGAGCAGGTATGTGTTTTTGCTTGGCCATCACCCAGGGATGCTAGACCCCAGCTTTTGAACATGGACTTGTACTCTCCAGGGGGCTTCCATGCCTTCAGCCTTGAATTGGGGCTCTCCTGTTCTGAGGTTTCAGCTTCTTGGGTTGAGCAGCTACTGATTTTCCCAGCTTTCCAGAACTGTAGACATCCATTGTGGGATTATTCAGATTCTGATTGTAGAAACGAAAGTAAATTTACATACATGTTTTACTGGTTTTGCTCCTTTGGAGAAACCTGACTAACACATGAGCCATCTCTCCTTGGGAGCTGGGGCTTCACATGGATTAAGTGGAAGGGGGGGGGGGGGGAACATTGTGCTTTCTTCCATCTCAGGATTTAAGGAGGACAGAGACAAACTCTTCCCTCCAGAGAATGAGTATACTATACTATAAACTAAAACAACTTTTAAAAATTTGTTCTTTTTAGATATATATGATGGCAGAATGTATTTTGACATATTTTACATACATGGAGTATAACTTTCATTTTTGTGATTGTACATGATTTGGAGTAAGACTGGTCATGCATTCATATATGAACATAGAAAAGTTACTTCCTATTTATTCCACTGTCTTTCCTATTTCTACCCACTCCCACTTCCCTTCATTCCCCTTTGTCTAATCCAATGAACTTCTAGTCTTCCCTTCCCCATTCCCCTTCTTGTGTGTTAGCATCTCCATATCAGAGAGAACATTTGGCCTTTGGTTTTTTGGGGACTGGCTTATTTCATTTAGCATGATATTTTCCAGTTCCATTTGTTTACTAGCAAATGCCATAATTTCATTCTTCTTTAAGGCCGAGGAATATTCCATTGTGTATATATAACACATTTTCTTTATCCATTCATTTGTTGAAGGGTATGTAGGTTGGCTTTATAGCTTAGCTATTGTGAGTTGAGCTCCTTTAAACTTTGATGTGGCTGTGTCACTATAATATGGTGATTTTAAGTCTTTTGGGTATATACGAAGGAGTGGGATGGTTGGGTCACATGGTGGTCCCATTCCAAGTTTCTAAGGAATCTCCATATTGCTTTCCAGAGTGTTTGCATCAAGTTGCAGTCCCACCAGCAATGTATGAGTGTACCTTTCCCCCCACATCCTTATCAACATTTATTGTTATTTGTATTCCGAGTAATTGCCATTCTGACTGGGATGAGATGGAATCTCAGTGTGGTTTTAATTTGCATTTCTCTAATTGCTAAAGATGATGAACATTTTTTTCATATATTTACAACGTTCTATTTGGAGATCAAAATAATCACACTCATTTTTGGATGCAGTCTAGGTTGGTCCAGAGAAAGTGACTGGGTTTAGATTCCTTTTCCTCATTTTTATCTCTTTTTTCTTTTTCTTCCCCATTGGAGGTGAAGACTATGTTTGATCCCTGTACTTTGGAGCCAGGAACACCAGGGCTTGCTGTGTCCTGAGTCATTTAGCAAGTTAAATATTTTTCATATGACAGTCATGAAATGTCACTAGCAAGAAGATAGAGACACAGCATTGCCTGCTAGACTAAGGAGGGAGCTGAGTGTGCCCATCAGGCTCACAGAGAACCAGTTCTGCTTTGGTAAGTGCCATGTCCAGGTGCATTGCGTACCCTTAGTATCATCGATTCCATAGCCACTCTTCTAACTGCTGTCTGAAATCATTTACATTCACTTCCAAAATATTAATTTTGTGCTATTTTTTTTCTTGGGATTCTCTCCTTCTGTGTTAAGATTGTTATAAGGATCAAAGGTGATGCTAGCTAGCTGTGGGAGTTTTGGAAAATTTTGAATTTTCCCAAACTGAAATTTGTAAGGCTCTGAGTGGGATGAGAAGGCTTCTCCATTGGCAGAGATCATGGAAGGAGATCAGGATTTGGGCAGCAAGCTGGGCAGATTGGTGAATCCTACTGAAATGAATCATAGGAATTTTTATCTTTTCAAATAAAAAAATGGTTGAGTGTCAGCAATTTCACACCTTTCATCTTGACATATAGAGAGGTGACTGGAAGAGGATTGGACTCAGAGGGAAGAGACTGGGTTGAAGTCTTGGTGACACTAACTAGAGGCAACCTTGGATGATGGAACTTCTTGGGACCTTGTCTACCCACTTCTCAGAGGAGGGAGTGGAATTCCTTTGCCTCTCTCGGTACACGGCACTATCCCAGGAGTAGAGAAAACATGTTAACTTATTTCCCAGCATGGGCAAACAATATTACTCAGCCTAAATATATATGATTTGAGAAATTAAATGCAAACTCCTAGCTCTCTAGAGGCCTAGCACATGTGAGAAGCTGGGTTCTCCGGAAAGCACATGAACTGTCTGGGTACAGAAATGCACTGGCACATCGAGAGGTGCCGTCTGAACCCTGGCCGCACACTGTCCTCAAGTCCTTTCACATCCATTATCTCATGTATTCAAGTATCACAATGTTTGTTGATAGATACAAGTATATAAAATCAGGGCATGAACATGACTTGATAAATTAAGTAGACTTAATTTCAATACTATAATAAGAGGGACCAATTCAAATTCTCACCATTTGTTTCACACTCACAAAAACCACTTCAATGGCATTAATGATCTCTCAAAACTGATCAGTTTTGTGCAAGTAAACCATGTTTCTTTTAAAAAGACTTGTGCACTTTCCCAGGCTCAAGGATATTAAAATCCAGCACATAAAGCACATTACTAGAGGTAGAAATACAGGCGATATACTATTATGGCAAGAACCATCAATTACAGTTAAGAATTTTTCTGTAACAACCAAATGGATAATCAAATATTGCAACAACCCAAGTATTACTGAGCAAAGTGCATTTCTACAGTATTCAGTGTTGCTATTCAGTTTTCTAACTTAAAACAGCCTGTGAGAGCTGGCAGCAAAGAAGGTCCTTGCAATTGACTAACTCCGCTTGAGAACTTACGATGTAATTATTGCATGCTGCTAATATACTATCTAAACATTAAAGATACTCCTGGAGTATTTGATGGCAGACTATGATTAAGACATTACACTACAAAAAAACCTTATGCAGAAGGAAATCCTAACTGACATGCTTCTGCTTTCAATATCGTGAAAACATTACAACAGAATGAATTTTCACAGTGGTTAGGTCAAATGCAGCTACATCACAGCAACAATATGTTTTGCACAATTTAAGGCTTTGGCTAGTTCTTTTTTTTTTTTTTTGAATTTTTTATATTTATTCAGGTGATTCAACTGTGCAGTGAAGTTCTTTTAGCATTTTGAAATCCAATGTTTTGAAATATTTTCCCTTGGCAATTCCATTTATTATAATTTTTATAATCTTGAAGAGATTCTCTTATCAGAAGTTTTTCATGCATTCAGGTATTTTGCATGATGTCGGATGTGATCAGCAATAAAGGTTGCAATGAAGTAGTAGCTATGATCATAACCCTCCTGTAATCTAAAAACAACAGGAATTTTCTTTTCTGCAGAGGCAGAAATGAAATTTTCAGGAAGTAGTTGTCCATCTAGAAGAAACTGGTCATCTTTCCCTTGATCAATTAGAATGTCCAGCTGAGAATCCGGATAGGACTTCACAAGATGCGTGGCATCATATGTCTTCCATTTATTTTGATCTGTTCCCAAATATCCACTAAAGGCCTTTTTGCCCCAAGGACAGAGCACTGGGTTGCAAATTGGAGCAAATGCTGACACAGATTTGTATTTTCCAGGATTTTTCAAAGCACAAATCAGAGCTCCATGACCTCCCATAGAGTGGCCAAAAATAGACATTCTTTCGGGATCCACTGGAAAATTGGCATTTATGAGTTGGGGAAGCTCCTCTGTTACATAAGAGTACATTCTGTAGTTAGTCTTCCAAGGCTCTTCAGTGGCATTCACATAAAACCCAGCACCAGTGCCAAAGTCCCAGCTCTCATCTTCCCCTTTAATATTGCAGCCACGAGGGCTGGTATCTGGAGCAATGACAACAAGGCCATGTTCTGAGGCAGCTTGATGATAACCAGATTTTGATATAAAATTCTGTTCTGTGCAAGTTAAACCAGACAACCAATATAGTGCAGGGCACTTTCCACTTTCGGCCTTCGGTGGTAAGTAGATAGCAAATTTCATTTTGCAGTTCAGCTCAACACTGTCATGTTCAAATACTTTCTGCAATCCCCCAAAGCACTTGTTGCTGGAAATCTGTTTCAATGCCATTCTTTTCCTGTCCAATTGTTACTTGCTCTTTAGTCTGCAGAGAAGGGCAGATGATCCTACGGCTGCCGCAGGGGCGGCAGTGGGGACGGAAGAGGCGGCCGGGAGGGGAGGGCAGGGCCTCAACACGGCCGCCGGGGACCAGCCCGACCCCGCCCACCTGGCTGGTTCTTTAGTCAGCTTCTTCCTCTGATTCTTCTTCAGCAGTTTCTAGCCAGGTTAGTCACTGATTCACCAGGAACAAAGCCTTGCCCTTTCCTGGAAACTCTTGAGCTATATCTTCTTTCCAAACCAGAAAAACTTCCTCTTCAATAATTTCCATGTTATAGAAGTAAACAAAGAAGCAGAGTAACATTCCTTTTGGAAAATTACTGTTGTAACAGTGCCCCTGCGGAGCATTCAGGGCACTGACCTATATAGATCCACATGATCGTGAAGAAATTTCTGCATCACTGGCTTGAAAGAATCCTTACCACCACCTCAAGAGTGAGAGTGGGCATACTTGACATTTGACAAACGGAGTACCTGCAGGCCAGTCGCTGTCTCATTTGTGGTCACAGAGCTAGTAACTATATCCAAAGATATGCAAAGTCCATGATCTGGATCCTTTCCTACCACTCCGTCATCTCCTATTCCTCTTCCAGCCTTTGGAGCTAGTAAGCCGGCTATACCAAAAAATGTGCATTTTGTCAAGTTCAAGGTGCTGTTCCCAAACTCTCAAATTCTATGCATCCGTAAAGGCCCAATTTGCACACTGCCAGTCAATTTGAACACTGCCTTGGGCAATGGCTTATCTTTGTCCTCTTTGAGTCACCTCTTTGGTAGCAGCTCTCACATGCCTGTGGTTCATTGTTTGCATGTTATTTTCTTTCTAGATTTGGAGCAAATTGTATATGTCTTTTCATCTTGGAGCATATAGCACAGTTCCAGCAGTTAAAAGGGGCTCATAAATGCCTGTTGAATGACTGAATACTTCATGGAGAAAAACTGACCTAAATATAGATTGAAATGTGGACTAAGCATAGCTAATAATTTAACCTATGTACGGTCTGTAAGTATGTTGCTTCACAAGTGGATAATGGTTAAACTTTCCTAGCAATATCATAGTATGAAGACGAGTTTTATTCTAGTCAGCAACAGAGGGAATTCCTACATCCAGGCTTTTGGATTCTTAGTTTAGAGTTGCTTCTACAAAATACCATGTGGACCTTCAGGCTGTAAACTGATTTTTGAGAGTCATATTTTAAAAAATTCTTTAAAAAAATGATACATATATGATTTTTTTTTTTTTTTTTTTTTTTTTTTTTTTTTTGGTGCCGGGTATTAAACTCAGGGGCACTTGACCACTGGGCCACATCCCCAGCCCTTATTTATTTATTTATTTTTTGTATTTTATTAGAGACAGGGTCTCACTGAGTTACTAAGTGCCTTGCCATTGCTGAGGCTGGCTTTGAACTCGCGATCCTCCTGCCTCAACCTCCCAAGTGCTGGGATTACAAGCGTGCGCCACCGTGCCCGGCTCATATATAATTTTTGTAGTATATAATATTTAAGTTTTTTCACAGTCTGCTTTTTAAAAATTTTAATATGTTATGTATGACAGCAGAATGCATTATAATTCATATTACACATATAGAGCACAATTTTTCATATCTTTGATTGTACACAAAGTAGAGTCATACCATTCATGTCTTCATACATGTACTTAGGGTAACGATGTCCATCTCATTTCACTGTCTTTCCTACCCCCATGCCCCTCCACCCCTGCGTTGCCCTATCTAGAGTTCATCTAATTCTCCCATGTCCCGCCCCCACAAACACATTATGAATCAGCATCCTTTAATCGGAGAAAACATTCGGCATTTGGATTTTTGGGATTGGCTAACTTCACTTTGCATTATATTCTTCAACTCCATCCATTTACCTGCAAATGCCATGATTTCATTCTCTTTTTAATGCTGAATAATATTCCATTATGTATATATATCACATTTCTTTATCCATTCATCTACTGAAGGGCATCTAGGTTAGTTCCACAGTTTAGCTATTGTGAATTGTGCTGCTATAAACATTGATGTGGCTGTGTACAGTCTGTTTTTTTTTTTTTTTTTTTTGTTTTTAAATCTTCTATAAATTGCTCATGTCACCCTGGTCAGGTAGGTGTGTATTTGACTGACATCAGAAAAGAGAGAATTTCATAGATGCATATTTTCTGGAAAGCCATACTGGACTGTATACCTCAGGAAGGCAGGATCCCTCAATGAACTAAGACCTGACATTTCCTTATAGGTGACTAACACAGGATATGGTTCCCTGTGTGTTTGTGCTGATGTCAGTGACCAGTGGCTCTGAAGTACTGGTGTAAAATCCTGAATCATTTATTCTTTTAAGAGCATAGAGATAAATGTCACATCTTTATCTTTGCTTATATGCACAGTGTACTTAAAGGCATAAGATTCCAAGAGCCATCTGATTGACACATGTTAGGAACAGGAGAACCACATGAAGGTCCACATGAAGCAAAGGAGATAAAAGAGAATTCTTGGGAGGCATAAAATAAAATTCTGTTGATCACAGGTCAGATTTGGGAGCCACTGACTGTTGTAAGTGGGTTCAGTCAAACTTTAGAACTGCCCAATAGGAGAGATGACCTCTGATTGAGGTTTGATAATAATGACAATTAGGGAGAAAAGGTTGGAAGCTAAAGTAAGCCACAGCAAAATTCTGCAGCAATAATCCATTGTTAGTCCATACATTACAAAAATGGTCAAGCCGGGGATTCAACAAGATGTCATTAGCCTAGTTCTTGGCAAGCATTTATCAGGCTGAGAATATAAACTGAACTTTTCTTTCCAGGGGAAGTGTTCCATTTGCTAACAATTCCTTCTTGCCAGACCACAAATCAGCAATAACTAGATAAATGAAAGCTTCTACTCAACTTACAAACTCCTGGGTAAAATATTCTTTTCTCTAGCAAAACAAAACAAAAAAGCCTTTTAAAAAAGCATGAGCTATAAATGATCCCGGTGGGATCCACTAAAGCAATCCACTGTCAAACCCATATATCTTACAGATGCTTGGGGAAAATGGATTGGGTCTGTTAGGCATCATTTTGAATGATGCTCTCAGTGGCAAAAATAAAAAGTGGCAGAATAGGTCACAGTTGAATCATGTTTAGTGGCAGCTTGAACCTGGAGACCGCCTGCAGCCATGGTAAACAAATAGCTTAAAAATCATTTAAAATATAAAATATATTTTACTAGAATGAAAAGAGTTTTTGAAAACTAGATTCTATATATGATTTTTTTTTTTTTTTTTTTTTTTTTTTTTTTGGGTACTGGGGATTGAACTCAGGGGCACTCGACTACTGGGCCACATCCCCAACCCTTTTTTGTACTTTATTAGAGACTGGGTCTCACTGAGTTGCTAAGTGCCTCACATTTGCTGAGGCTGGCTTTGAACTCATGATCCTCCTGCCTCAGCCTCCCAAGTGCTTGGATTACAAGCATGCACCACCACACCCAGCTAGATTCTACATATGATTTTATGAATTATGCTGCTGCATTATTTGACATAGCACACTATTATATGGTTATGAGGAACATTCAGATATGGAAAGAAATGTGTCTGGGACAATCACTCAAAATAACCATCCGGGCTCTTGGTCCATGTCTTTTCCTCATGCTTATTCTCCTTGCTATGGTTTGGATAAGAGGTGTCCCCCCAAAGCTCCTGGTAATGCAGGAATATTCTGAGGAAAAATGATTGGATTATGAGAGGTATAACCTAATCAGCCCATCCTTGTTTGAATGAACTGACGGGGTGGTAACTGTAGGTAGGTGGGATGGGGCTGGAGGAGGTGGGCCACTGGGGGAATGTCCTGGAAGAGTATATCTTTCCTGTGGCCTCTTCCCCCTTCCCTCTTTCTGCCTCCCAGCTGTCATGAGATGAGCAGGACTCTTCCACCACACCCTTCCGCCATGATGTTCTGCTTCATCTTGGGCCTAAAGCAATGGAGTTGGCCCACCATGGACTAAACTTCTGAAACTGTGTGCCAACATAAACTTTTCCTCTTCTGAAGTTGTTCTTTTCAGGTATTTTGGCCACAGTGATGCAAAGCTGACTAACACACCCCTCCTATTTTTATGTATAAAAGCACATGACTAAATAAATAGTCAGCCTACAGGAGGCTGCTATACTGTGGATCAGGATGGGCAGGAGACCTCCCCTCAGCCCCTGCCTTTCGTTCTGTTTTATCTTTACCCTTTCCATATATCTGCATCCCCTTCTTTGTCTCTGTGTATACATGAGCTCTTGCCAGTTTTTTAGAAGACTGGTTAGTATTTGTATATATTCTCCCTTAAAAATTCAAAATATAAGAATATTATTTAACAAGTAGCACCTATAATGAGGTTTATTGATGTATTCTTTACTTGTACCATATCTCTGGAATAAAACCTGTCAGACCCCTGAAAGTTTCTGATTAAAATCTTAAGGTAACACTTCACTCCCATATAGTTCATTGGACAAAGAAAAGTGGCATGACTTCTGAGGGACCTGTATCACTGAGAAGAGGAGAATCATCTCCTAAGTGAAAGCCTCACGCTCTCTGTATGCATGAGTCCAGCAGGGTGACCACGGGTCTGAAGCCCACCTCCAGAGCAGAGGAACCCAGTGTCCTGGGCCTTTGGTGAGGGATCAGTGAAAGCAGAGAGCTTCCCTCTGGGTGCATGACCACATTAGTGGTCTCTGCAGTTGCTTCTTTGCTCTTGAAAACTCCTTCTATTTGTTAAGTCTGAGAAAAGGAGACCCTGATTTATTCTGATGGTCTTTTCATTCAGGGCTCTTGTACTTGCTTCAAGCCACAACAGACAATAAAGAAAGAAGAGGGCAAATGAAATGGACTGGGAATCACTCTGGTTCAGTCTTTTTGGGTCCTGTGAGATTGAGTTGAGGATTATGCATGTTGATCCACCTGCTCCTGACGGCTCCATAAGGAACTTGGAGGAGAAAACAGAATAACTGATTCTAGAGTTCAGAATAATAGGGCTTAGCTGCACTCTGCATTTTGGGCACAAAGGAACAAAACTGAGTTACAAAGATCTCTGAAATAATTACTAGAGAGTAGTTTCTGTACCTGTTTTCTGTTGCCATGTAAAAATTGCCAAACTTTAAGAGCCAGAAAGAAAAAAAAACCACACTTATTATTTCTAAGCTCCAGTGGCTGAAGCCCAGCGTAGCTGGAATCCTGCTCAGGGTCTCATCAGACTCTATTCAAGGTGCTAGCTGGGCTGTATTCTCATCTGGAGGCTTGACAAGGAGAGAATTTGCTTTGGCTTGTTCACATGTTGGCAGAATTGATTTTCATGTTGTTGGGTAACTGAGGGTCCCGACTGCTTCTTGGTGGTTATTGGCAGGCTGCCCTTAGCTGTCACAGGCTTCTTGCTTTTCCTGCCTGTGGACCTGCATGCACACGCACACACACACACACACACACACACACACACATGCATGTACATACATGTAAACTTGACCATGGTAATGACATCACATCACCTTTGTGATCACATCACCTTTGACACTTTCTGATCATTAGAAGCAAGCCCCTGGCCCCCACCTACCCACAGGGAGAAGAGGTTATACGGGAAGTGTATACCTGGGCTGATCCTGGACTTCTGCCTACGTCAGTTTCCTATCTGACTACACCTTAGAATTGCCAGGGGAGTTAATATGCCGATGTCCAGGATTCGCCCCAGACACATTAAGTCAATGTATCTGCAACGTTGGCTCAGACGTGTGTTTTTATAAAACTTCCCAGGTAATTTGATTCTACCACAAATATTGTCACAGGATCTAGAAGCAGAGGACTCTATTCCTTCCATTAACAGAATGATCAAAACATCAGAAAAATCAAAACAAAATCTACTCTTCTCAGTAAGGGGTGCATAAAGTGAGAATTCTTAAATAAGGAAAACAAAAGCGTTAGCTCAGCTTGCTGAGCTAATTAGCTCAATGAGCTGAGCTAATACTTTTAAGAGAACTGTCAATCAAAATCCAGACTTAATACAACAACCCCAAGAATCTTTCTGTCTACAAACTGACATTAATGATTGGGAGTGTAATGAGAAAACGTTATTTAAACTGATTGGGGGAGAACATGGCTCTGGGTGCAGTTCTCAGGACTGAAGGGTGGAGGTGGGGAACAGATTGGGTGAGACATACCCACTAGGAAGAGATTTTCAAGTAAGATGCACTTAGGGTAAAACATTTTTCAAAAGCCCAATAAAATCAGATTTGCCAGGGGGAAATGATCGTTGGTAGTGATAACAATAATAATAGTAAAAAGACGAACTGGGATGAGTCAAGCTGAGCAGTTCCTAATGGCTGCACTCTGGGTCTGGAACATTTCCTAACATTCACACGTTCAAAGGCTTGTCCTCAGCTTGGTGCTGTTGGGAGGCAGTGGAACTTTTGAGGGGTGAGGTCCAGTGGAAGGAATTTAGGACATGGGAGCTGTGTCCTTGAAGGAGACATTGGGACCCCAGACTCTTCCTCTTTATCTCTCTCTTTGCTTCCCTGCTGCCATGAGGTGATCAGTCCTCTCCTCCATGTACTACCATTAAGATGTACTATGCTGTTAGAGGCCCAAAGCAACAGGGCCATGTGATCATGAACTGAAACTCCCGAAACCATGAACCAAAATAAACTTTGCTTTCTTTGTAAGTTGATTATCTTCAGTATTTTGTCACAGTAACGAAAGGCTGACTCATACCATTTTCTAGCTGCACTTGCTTTCCATTAAATGCAGTGTCCACATTTTGCTCTAACACTCCACACCCCCCAAGTTCCTTCCTAAACTTCTGTGACTGAAGCAATGACACCCACTGAACTGGAGGGTCTCCATTTTCCTTGGCAATCAGAATTCCTGCCGAGGAGAGAGAAGACTCCACCCGCCATACAATGACTCTTAAACTGGTTTTCCAAACCTGTGTTTTTTCTGTGATGCCATCCTACTTTGTCGGGAACTGGGAAGCGTGGGAACACTGGGCCTAGAAAAGAAAACAAGTTCAAGAGCTGATAGCAAGTGGAGGAATCAGCGTGGGCACAGAGGACCAGTGGCTGGTGGGAGGAGCCTCACCGAGCTGGCCAGGTGAGCGTGAAGAGATGGGGCGTGGTGGGGAGCAAGGCTGTGGAAAGGACCGGAAGCCCGAGTAGAAATCTGACAGCCAGAGTTCCTTTCCAAATGTCTCCACTTGCACAGGGTCCTGCCTAGGACACCTTTTTCCTACAAATGAGCTCACAGGAGAGGAAAACTGAAGCCGCAGAGAAAAGTCAATTAAAAGCATCAAAGGTGAAATTATGTAGAAAAATATCACTTCTTTATGCTTAGTTAATCATAGAAAATATATCTGCCAGCAAGAAGCCATTTTATCAGACAACAACTCAGACTAAACAGTCAGGGACACAATATTGCCTAGCTCAGCTCGGCTACACTTGAGAAAGTGAGAGAAAAGCCACTGCAGGCCTAGGACACTGTATTCAGTGGTTAATAAAATAGGAGTGTTTTGCCCCCAGAGAGGAGCCCTCTCAGGAATCTCTTCTCAGTCCTCTAAAACTAACATTAGGATGATTCCTAATGGATTGTTTTGATCACTTCACAATTTAACTTTGGAGATTAACAGACGTAATTTTGCCAAAACACTATACAGCTTAAGGACCCACGGACAGAGGTCACAGCTTGAAGATTGCAGAAGATTGTTCTAGATCTTTCATTTTGAGCAGTGGATGAGAGAACTCTTGCATCTGAGAAATTCAAAGTTAAGAAAACCATGAATTTCAAATTAAAGAAACTCTGAGAGCCCAATATTTCTCAAAGTTGCTTAAACACAAGATTCTTTTTTCTTTTAGTATAACACCTAGGCAACTGCTAGTTCCATAGTACTCCATTTAGGAAATAGCACTTAAATTATTTGGAATTCTTTACAAATTTTTTTTTTATTATTCTAATTTGTTATACACGTTTGCAGAGTACATTTCATTTCATATTACATATAAAGAGCACAATTTTTAAGTTGCTGGTTTTATATAAAATATTTTTACAACAATTGTGTCCTCATAAATGTATTTAGGGTAATCATGGATAACTCAGTCTGCCATTATTCCTATCCCCTTGTCCCCTCCTCTCCCTCTCCCTCTTTGTTCTATTTAAAGCTCTTTTATTCCTTTCATTCCCTCTCTCTTGCCTTTATAAGTTAGTATCTTCATATAGAAGAGATCATTCAACCTTTGGTTTTTTGGGATTGGCTTACTTCACTTAGCACTATTTGGAATTCTTATCAAAACCATGTGAAAAAAAAATTAATTCCATCAGAGCTTCTCCAACCTTACATTGAAATACCCTTAAGGCACCTGAGAGTGAACTTGTCCTGGGGAGGGGCAAGGACTAGGGGCTTGAAGCACAGCCAGAGGCTATGAGCTTTGAAGTCTCGGAGATACCTTAAAAATTCCCTGTGAATTCTGTATTCTGTTTCATAATATAAGCACTTGTATTAACATGAAAGTAAAACTCTTCTTAGGGAATATGCATCAAATTTACTGAGTCTTCCCACAGTCACCATCTCAAGGATACAACCCCTATGTGAAATGACCAATATTCCTTAGAAGACTTGTTAATGAAGCTATGAAGTTTCCTAAGAGAACAGATCACAATGGAAGATTACTGAACCCATCCAATGCACTGCACTAAAAATTTCACCCCATAGTAGTTATAAACTTAAAAAAAGGCCCAGGTCTAAATGTGTTTTCAAAAGAAAACCAATTGATTTTCTATCAATTGACGCTTATTTTTCTTCTCACTGAAATGAAAGGGTTCCCAGGGCAGCCATGACAGTAGATATCAAGAAGTCCTGGGCTCTGAAAATTGAGGGGAAGCCTTCCACTCCTAGGTGTATACCCAAGAGAAATAAATCCGTGCAAAACTAACCTCTACATGAAAACTTGTGCATGAGTGTTCTTAACAACATTATTTCTAATATCCCCAAAGTGGATACAACCTGAATGAGTAGGAGTTAGCCAAGCAGAAGTAAAATAAAAAGATGGGTGCAGAGGAATAAAGGAAGGAAGAGCAGAGGAAATTAGGGTAACTGCTTGAATTCACTCTGACTGCATAGACCAGAGAGCAGGTCTGGCAGGACCCCAGGGAGTAAGCAGGTCCCAGAGTGTTAGCCATGTTCCAAATGCTGTCAGCAGACTTCTCCTGAGGGCAGTGAAGAGACAGTAGAAAGGTTTAGACTGGGTGATGATATGCTCACTGTCTCAGTCTGCACATGCTGCTATAACAAAATATCATAAACATGGGCTTATAAACAATAGGAATTTATCCCTCACAGTTCCGTAGACAGGGAAGTCCAAGATCAAGGCACTGGAATATGTGCTGTCTGGTAAAGATTGACTTCCTGGTTCATGGGTGGTGACTTCTTTCTGTGTCCTCACATCGTGCAAGGCGTGAGGGGTCTCTCTCTGGCCCCTTTTATAAGGGCACTAATCCCATCTGAGACAGCTCTGTCCCTATAAACGAATCACCTCTTGAAGGCCCCCTCCTAACACCATCACCTTAGGGGTCAGGATTTAAACACCTGAATTTTGGAGACATTCAGGCCATAGCACTCAGATATACTTTGTTCACAGCCGGGTGCGGTGGCGCACGCCTGTAATCCCAGTACTTGGGAGGCTGAGGCAGGAGGATCGCGAGTTCAAAGCCAGCCTCAGCAATGGCGAGGCACTTAGCAACTCAGTGAGACCCTGTCTCTAATAAAATACAAAAAAGGGCTGGGGATGTGGCCCAGTGGTCGAGTGCCCCTGAGTTCAATCCCCCGTACCAAAAAAAAAAAAAAAAGATATACTTTGTTCACATATTTTTTTTCTGCAATATGGAGAATAGATTGCCGACAGACACAAAGTTAGAAAAAGGGGAGATGAATTGTGAAATAAAATGAGAGATAAGAGAAGAGGATGGATTTTATTTTAATTATAGGAATTGGAATCAACAGATTTTGAGTTTAAAGGAGGAAAGGAGGAAGTCACGAGTGGCACTCAGGTTCCTGGCAAGAGCGCAGGGTGACACAATGACACAGAATAAAGGGTTCAGCTTGGACAGGTTGAGCATGAAGTTCTCTTTCCAGATCTAGTCATTTCTAGCTCTGTGGCTTTGGGCAAATTGTGCAACCCTTTTGAACACCTTTACAAAATAATATGCTAATTCCTGCCCAGTTCATAGTGATGAGGCATTAATTAAATGACGTATGTAGAAACCCTTTATGAACTAACCACTGTACAACAGAAAAGTGCTGCGATAGTGATTGCTGCTCTAGTGACGAATGAAAACCCTCTTTAAGATCATCACAGCGGTCATGATTTATCATGAGACAGGCCTAGGGGGTATGTATAAGGCCGGGGGATCAGGAGCCCTAAGGGACAGGCCCAGGTCTGCTGCCTGCTGGCCCTGTGATTAGCATAGCTTATCTATCCTGAACTTTTAAGATTATGCCAAATTACTATATTTATAATCATTGCCCCTTTTAATTTCAGACTGTGAATACTGACAGATTTTTTTTTCAGATCTAAATTATTTTGACTTAGATGAAAGAGAAAATAGTGTGCAGAGGTTCTTGATCTTTTGTGGGCCATGGAGCCCTTTGGCAACCTGGGAAATCCTGTGCTCCCCTTCTTAGAACCATGTTTCAAAATGCAAAAGAAAATGCATAGGATATGTAAAAAAAAAAAAAAAAAAAAAAAAAAAAAAAGCAAACTATGGTAACACAATTATCAGAATCTTTAAAAAGAAATTTCTGTGACTGTTATGGAAAACAGTTTGGCAGTTCCTCAAAAAGCTAAACCGAATTACCAAATGAGATCCAGCAATTCCATTCTTAGGTATATTCCCAAAGGAATTGGATGCAAGGACGTGAAGATATTTGTACACTAACGTGCATGGTAACATCATTTGCAGTAGCCAGAAAGGTGGAAATGACTCATGTGCTCACCAAGAGATGACTGGATCAACACAATGTAGTATGTACACAGGAAGGAATATTGTATAACCACAGAAATGAATGAAGTACTGATACACGCTACAAAATAAAAGACCTTGAAGACACTGTGCAAAGTGAATTAAGTCAGATAGAAAAGGACATGTGTTGCCATGAGTCTATTTGTATACATATCTAGGAAGGAACATTTATAGAGACATAAAGTATATTCGAGGTTACTAGGAGAGAAGGAGCAGGGAGGTACTGTTTTGTTTATGTTTATTTTGTGGTGCTGGGGATGGAACCTGGGGCCTCACACATGGTAGGCAAAAGCTCTTCCAGCTGGCTATATTCCCAGCACAGGAGTTACTACTCTAAGGTTACAGAATTTCTGATTGGGGTGATGAAAAGTTTTGAAAAGAGATACACACAGATGGTTACATACATTGTTTAGAAATGATTGAAATGTGAAAATTTATGCTATATAGACTTACTACCAATTAAACAATTTAATGACTTAATATACTAAAAATGTAAAATTTTATACCTTAAATAAATGAGTGGTATGGTGTTTGAATTATATCTCAAGGTTTTAAAAAAGAAATTTATGATGGAGTACCTACCAAAATTTCATGGTAATGATGAAGAGAATGGATGTTTTGATATCTCTGTGGTGCCTGTAATTTCATATTTCTACTTGTTGCAAAGTCAAAGGTGCTCCTGGCAGTACTATCATGTGTTACCTATGGTTATATATAATTGGGGAAAATGCTGCATTTTAAATGGAGGTTAATAAAAATATTTTTTATTTCGTCCGGGTTCACTAGCTCCCTCAATTCTCTCTATGGATCTCTTGGATTAAGATCTTTGGATTCATTGTATTGAAAATAAATACTTAGCGGGAAATGGATTCCCCTTATTTTCTGTAATTCATCTGCATAAATAATTTTGGCAACTGAAAACTCTAGTATTGGGTGGTGTTGGGGACATTAAATAGCAGCCAGTAGAAACTCCGGCTTTCTCCCAGTTCTTGGTAGGAGAACTTGGCCAGACCAAGGGGCGTTCCCCTGAGGTAAGATGAGAACTGAAACCACCCCAAGGATAGGCCAATGGCTCCGCCAATGGCATCTGCCCATGCTCTTTATGTGTCCCTATGATCTTTCTGCTGATTGCCCATGTCCTCTATAAGACCGTCCAACTTCCTCAATAAACCCAGTTCGTGCCTTGACTGTTCTCCCTGCTGTACCTGATTGTCCTCCATCGTGAGGGCTGGCGTGGCCCTCCAGCCGGCCCCTACTGTTCGGGAGTTCGCTTCTGCTTCTGCTGGGGCGTGTTCCCCCCAGTCTTCTCCACGGGCTGGAGGAGCCTATCCCAGATCAGCGGGGGAGCTAAGAACCCCAGCAACTCAAAAAAACCCCAACAGGGTGGCACTTACATATTTAATATTGCTATTAAATCAGACTACCTTTAAACTAGGAAATGAGAAACCTATTGCCAGTCTTCTCTCAAATAATTGTTTAACTCCTGCACTTCTATCCAGTCACTTAAAAAGACTAAAAAGTCATCATCTTAAGAAGCTCATTTTCTCTTCTGCTATCTTGCCACCTGGCACATATTCAGAGACCATGGGCCATTTTCAATGTTGTAATTTTTTTGGTTGAGTAACTCAATTGGCTGTCCCATGCCAGCGCCTTCCAGCTGTAATGCAGCCAGCACTAGCTACACAGTGCCTGTCCCAGGGTAGCGTAGCACCTTCCGGATGATCAGACAGAGGATGTCTAGCTCCTGGAAACTCATTGTGAGAAAGAATATTTCACATAACCAGTCTCGAAGGGAATTCAATTTTCTTTCCTTCGGTAGGATTTCTTTTTTGTAGAGGTTTTTCTGATATACTTAGATTTTATAAAGCAAACATTCAATTTCAAAGAATTTTTTACTTCTAGAAATAACAAAATTGCACACCTTCCTTAGCAGACTGATTAGAATCATTATGGCTAGATATGATAAAAGTGATTTAGTATATGATGTGGAGACTGCTTTAAGAGTAGAACCCTTACCTTTATAGAGATATTTCTAATAAATACATCAAGGGATTTTATATTTTCTAACAAGTGTTCTGCAGAATGGAAAGAAGACCTAAGTAGGCATTTGGACCGTAAATAAAGTCACAGGTGGAGTGTGTTGTGGGAAAGGGAACAAAGAGCCAAGGGACAGGATGAATGTGATGAACATGCACAGCTAATTCTACAAGCCAGACCAAAGAAATTAAAAGCAAAGGACGGGGCTGGAGATATAGCTCAATTTGTAGAGTGCTTGCCTCACAAGCACTATAGGCCCTGGGTTCAATCCCCAGCACCACCACCAAAGAAAAGCAGATTTATTTTGGGCTGGGGCTGTGGCTCAGTGACAGAGCACTCGCCTCACACGTGTGAGGTACTGGGTTCAATCCTCAGCATCACATAAAAATAAGTAAAATAAAGATATTGTGTTCATGTATAACTAAAAAAAATTAAAAAAAGAAACAATAAAAGCAAAGGAAGCAGCTTTGGAGGTTGAGGCAGGAGGGCCGTGAGTTCGAGGCCAGACTCAACAATTTAGTGAGGTTCTAAAGCAACTCAGTCTTAAATTAAAAAAAATAAAATAAAAAAATGGGCTGTGGCTGTGGCTCAGTGGTTAAGCACCCCTGAGTTAAATTTCTGGTACCAAATAAAAGGAAAAAAAAAAAAAAAAAAAAGGATCTGGAGGCCACGAGTTTCCCACTGCCCACTGTTCGTGCCACACTGTATGACAGACCATGCTTGTATTCACTTTCCAAATAATTGTCAGAAACAAAAACAACTACGTGCATGCACTATTTAATAACAAACCTAATTAACAAAGCACTGTGTCCTTGACCACTTGATCAGGCGATGACTTCCCTTAAAACTGTCTTGAGTTTCCTCCAGGGGCTGACACCACTCTGGCTTCCCTTTTCTGCACTATTGCTGGTGCATGGGCCTCTGGAAATCTGACCAGGTGAAGCACTAGGTGTGCATATCTTACTATATTGTCTGCTGATGAGACCAGGGCTTGATATCCCCTCTGGGCATCTTACACATATTTAATTTCTGTATTACCTTCTCATAAATATAGGCCGAGGGAAAATATGTAGATGGATACATGTATATTCATTCCATCTTTTTACAAATGACCTTAACAGAGCCTGAATCATTATCATGCAAGGGGACAACACAGTGTCTGTCTTGATTAAGAATGATAAGCAAAATGCCCAGCAGCGGACTTAGTGAAAGCTCAGCCGGAATGCAATGTGCAAAAGAGTTTTCCCATTAAAAACACCATTTCCAGTGATGCCAGACAATCAAGGCTGGGGGTGAGTCATCCACACTAATTGGAAACTGTGGTTTTCATTTTCTAGAAGTGGCAGTGGCATCATTCAGTGGCATCTGTGTGATTTGCCTATTGAGAGTCAAGAACTTGGGAATGGCTTCATTTTTTTCCTCAAAGAAAAAAAAAAATAGTCTAAGGCTGAGAGGCTAATGAAATAGAAAAACTAACTATATTAGGGACTGGGGTGCATGATGGCGAATTCTCTTATACAGGTCATGACTCTATTCTTACAATTCTTAATTTCATGGGAAGTTTTATGTAATATCAGTGAATGTACCCAATTACCTTCCTTGTTCAGTTTGTTGCCCCCAAAAAAGTTACCTAAGGACTTGAATTTGTGCATGTACTATATACAAAGGTCAGCTTGCTTGTAGTTTTTGCTTTAAATTATCTTTTAAATTCCAAGAAGGATGCCACTTTTGAGCTAATAGTAGATCAACACATTTAAGGATACTTTAAATATTGACCTAATTTCAGAAGGATTAAGATTTTATAATTTTCTTATCCCTCCACGTTCCTTCCTTAAGTGCCAATAACATGAATAATAACCATTTCACTCAACCTCATCAATATTTGGTTTCTCTCTCTGTAAGATGGGGGTAACACCCAAGTCATGATGTATCATGGAAGTAAGGTATACCATCTGGGATCAGTGTTCAGGAAGTGCTGAGCCTGAATTTGACAGTATTTTACCTTATTATCAAGAAGACAGGTATATGTTAACTAGCTATTCCAAGTGAGTCCATTTTTTCCTCTTTTTTAGAGAACTGTATGTATACATATGCCTCATATACTAACATACACATACATATGTATATGCTCATACATATTTATTTATAATTATTTATTTACCTGGCACACATATATGTACATGGAATTTAGGACTTAATCTTGCAGTTGCAAAGTTTAAGTTTTTTTTTTTTTTTTTTTTTTTTTTTGGTACCAGGGATTGAATTCAGGGGCACTCGACCACTGAGCCACATCCCCAGCCCTATTTTGTATTTTATTTAGAGACAGGGTCTCACTGAGTTGCTTAGTGCCTCATCATTGCTGAGGCTGGCTTTGAACTTGTGATCCTCCTGTCTCAGCCTCCGGAGCTACTGGGATTATAGGCTATCACCACTGTGCCCAGCCTGCAAAGTTTGATTTTAAATTTATCCCTGAAGTGATTATTTAAGAGCCTGCCGGGCTCAGTGGCGCACACCTGTAATCCCAGCACTTGGGAGGCTGAGGCAGGAGGATCATGAGTTCAAAACCAGCCTCAGCAATGGCAAGGCACTTAGCAACTCAGTGAGACCCTGTCTCTAATAAAATACAAAAAAAAAAAAGGGGGGGGGCGGCTGGAAATGTGGCCTAGTGGCCAAGTGCCCCTGAGTTCAATCCCCAGTACCAAAAAAAAAGCCTGCCTACATAATTCAACATAAGAATAAATTTGAGTTTTTTTTTGTTGTTGTTGTTGTTTTTTTTTTTTTTTTTTTTTTTGGTGTGGTGCTGGGGATTGAACCCAGGGCCTGTGCATGTGAGGCAAGCACTCTACCAACTGAGCTATATCCCTAGCCCCCTAAATTTGAGTTTTTAAAGCAATAAGCTCTGTTTTCAAGCAGCATAGTGTTTCCTAAATTGATGTATATGGTACTCAGGATATTTAGGAACTAGAAAACAGAAGGCAGAAGATAACACAACCAGGCAATCTAGGCACAGTATGCACTGATTTACTAATAACGAATATTAAAAGAACATCATTCACAATATTTCTTTTCTTTCAAAAGTGTTTTCCCTTTCCATTAATGACTTTTGGAAATGAGATTTTTTTCCTCTTGTACCATCACTTTCTTAAGTTTTAATGCATGCTCAAGCTGACTATCTTCATACATGGAATTACATGATTAAGAAAAATAAATTATAGTGAAAATAGAACCCTATTTTATTTTATGAAGGAACGTGTCAGCAACAAGTATAATTGTTGATTCCTTTCTGCCTGAGAAGAATCTATCCTGATTTGCCTGTGTTTTGGTTATTGAATCCATTACATTATTAATGGGAGACATTTCTGAGGTACATTCAAGTCAGGAGAATGTGGTTAGTCATATTAATCAATATTATTGAACCAAGTTGGTTGTGAGGTATTTGAGCACTCCTTTTTCTTAAATGGAAATTGCTCTTTTTCTAATAATAAGAGTGGCTATTGTAAAGCATTTACACAAGATTTTTTTTAAAAAGTAAAGAGAAATACAAACAACTTATAATCCATCATTGACATTATAAATCAGTTTTACCATCTTGCTATAGATGCTGTAGACATTTTTCTATGCATTTATGTATGCACTTACATTTTCATGTAATCTCCTTACAACTTTACACAATGTTTTCTACTTGGTTTTCTTCATTTAACAACATGCTGAGAACTTCTTTCCACGTTTGCACACAGATTTACTATGACATCATCTTCAAAGGCCCAAAGAATGTTTTGGAGTCTTAATAAAGTTGCACCTTCTCCCATGTTAAAAGGAACTAGAGAAATATGTTGAGTACTTTGTCCCACTACTAATTACACTGTCTTTTGGATTCTAATGCATTTCAATTTTTTATCTGCTCATGTCTTTTTTCTTCAGTTTATTTTTTTACACGAAAGGAGCACATCTTTTCATTTCTCTTGTTGTACATGATGTCGAGTCACCATTTGTGCAATCATACTGTACACCCTCTCCCCTCAAACCCCTCCCCTCTCCTCCTTTTTCTCTGCCCAATCCAAAGTTCCTCCATTCTTCCCTTGACCCTCTCCCCACTTATGGATCAACATCCATTTGTCAGAGAAAACATTTGGCGTTTGGATTTTGGGGATTGGCTTACTTCACTTAGCAGGATATTCTCCAGCTCCATCCATTTACCTGTAAATGGCACAATTTCATTCTTCTTTAAGACTCTATCTGCTCATCTCTATTTATCTCTTTGACATTCCCTTTGTTTTTAACTTATATACTTTTTCTTTTCTTTTAAAATCTTCTCCCACATTTTAAAATTGGTGCATTCTAGTTACACATAACGATGGGATTTGTTACATATTCATACATGCACATAATATAATTTGGCTGGTATAATTTATATGCTTTTTCAACCACTGTTTTTAATTTAAAATTAGAACTAATTGGTAAATAATAGTAGAGAGACTCCAAGGTAGGGCTTCTTTGGGTCAAGTGTGAAAATGTTAGGTCATGGATCTGATAATTTGATTAATAAGAGACATTTCTGTCTTGCTTTTGAATTCTCAGATGTGTTCTAGGGAGTTTAAAATTCTAAATAAGTGTGGCACTTAACTATATGGGCATACTCACTGTATTTATGGTCAGTTCTATCACTTCTTTAGGTCTTATTATTGTATTTTCATGCTTTTCTTCTAAACAGAAAATTGATATTTTTATAGACCCTGAGGTAAATATCAGGTGAGATGCAAATATCAAAATGCATAGCCTTAATTGAATTGGCTTCTGAGACTGATTAATTTAAGAGAAAATTAAACAATCTGTTTCAAGTCTTATAAAGAAAGTTAAATATCTGTAGTACATCAAAAATTAAAATTACCTTACTTGTATTTAACTATTCACTGAGGCTTATTAAAAAGAATCGACTTGGTTCCTTTAGATCATTACTTTATATGTATCATTTTAATTCCTGAAGCCCATTTCTTCATCTTAAAATTTGAGGTAACTCCTATCTCTATCTCGTAGGTTGTGGTAAGGGATCAAATGGGACAAAACTAATGGAACACTGAAAACACTTTATAGAAATATTAAGTGCTGTGCAAGTTTAAGGTAATATTATATGGTGAGTGAAAAAGACCCATTTGGTGTATATATAGTAAAGATAGGCAAAATTTCAATTCAAATCTATGAATCTATGAGCATGACGACCTAGGGAGAAGAAGATTAATGAACCTGACAGTAGATTTAATTGGCACAGTTCAGAGCTTTAGAAGTCTAAGATGCATTCCTTGTTCTGCATGTGGCTTTTATGGTAGCCTTGAACTTAATTAAATCTGTCTCCAAAGTTAAAAAGAAGACTGAAAGTTTATACTGAAATAGCCTGAGTCAGGATTACCTAAAACTGCACAAATTGATGGAACCTACAAATCAGTCACATTGGCAAAATCTTCCACTTAAATTGCTAAACTCTCTAAATGAGGATAGTTATGTTCATAGCATGCGAGAGGAAAGGAGAGAGCACAAGTTCATTGAGCAATTGATTCATGCTAGGCCTCATGTTATATAACCCAGCTGAAAATGCTGAAGATGGTATTTATCGAGTGATTGCTATGTTCTGGGCACTCTTCTAAGTGTTTTGTATGTGTTGATTCCATTAGCACTTATGGAAGGCAGTATAATGTGCCCCTAAAAGTATCTACATCATAATCCCTAGAACCTGTGAATGTCACATTACATACCAAGAAGGACTTTGTAGATGTGATTAAAAGATCTCAAGATGGGGAATTATTCTGGATTATCAGAGTGGACCCAGTGAAATCACCAAGGTCTACCTACATAGAAATGAAAGAGGCAGGTGAGTGGGTGCCAGAGTCATGCAGCATGAGCAAGCTGACCCTGTGGATAGAGGAGGGCACAGCCCCCAGAGACTGGAAAGGGCAAGGAAAAGATCCTCCCCCAAAACCTCCACCAAGTAGATTAGCCTCACCCAAACCTTGATTTTAGTACAGCGAGACCCATTTTGCGTTTCCAGTCTCCAGAACAGAAAGATGACAGATTTTGTTGTTTTTAAGCCTCTATATTTGTGATACCTTGTTATACTGCAGCAATGGGAAACTAACAGAACTCTTATCATAATTCCATGAAGAGCCTAGGATTCCAGTTCACAGACCACTAAGCACAGACATTTTCTCAAAGCTTAGCAACTACCGTGGGGGTGAAGCTGGGATCTGAATGCAGGCTGCCTGGCTTCAGGGCCTATGAATGGGAAGCCTTTGGAGTATCGAGCTTGGGGTTTTGGTAAAATTGCAGCTCTAGGGTCATCTTGTCAGGATTCTCACCTGTAAGATCCCTGAGCTCACCTGACACATAAGCCTGATGCACAGGTGTAGAGAAAGTTTATAACCTCTTCAGAGTTTGAATATTGGTACTGAAAACAACAACAATAATACCACCATGTTCTACTTCCATCTAACCGTGAAAAATTCATCCCTAGAAGTCTGTCCAGTCAAAATAGCTTAAATGACTGGAATGGTACCTTCTGTTAGTGCTATGTACTTTCAGGAAAGAAAATTTTGAATAGATCAAATTGTAATTTTCATTAAACATTCCATTTAGGGAGTCTTCTAAAGGTGGGGATATCTTAAAAGGAAAAAAAGATTACTTAACTACTGTTAAGAGATGAATTCATCAGCATTTGAAAATATCAGATAAAAAAATGTTTAAAGAGAGTCTTTTATCAGTTGGTGGAAGCTGTTTCAAGAATGTTCATCAGAAGCAGACATGGACTTTAGTTCAGTGCATGGCATTAAGAGGAAATTTAAAAATCCCTCTAATAAATGAATGCACACATATTTAATTAGCTCATGGTTGTGCAAAGGTGTTTTAAGACCAACTATTAACAGATGGATCCTCAAATATTTTCGAGTCTGTTCTTGATCATTTTTATCATTTTAATTTACAAAGTGCTTCTTTGTTGGGTTAGAAAGTGCCACCTTTGACATGTCCTCTGACTTTCCATGGTTTCAGATTCCTGAAACAGTGGTATTGTAGCATTAATAATGAAGAGTCGTAGCTTTGGAACTGACAAGACCTAGATTTGATTCCAGCTCACTTGCTTATTACCTGTATGACTTCAGACAAGTTATTCAACCTCAGTGCCTTTATGGGAAAATAGGATTCCAATTTACATCACAATATAGTGGGGATTAAAAGTCACTTTACATAAATACACACACACACACACACACACACTATCAGCCTCCTAGAAAACGCTCAAAAAATGTACAAAATTCACATTACAATACTATCACAGATTGTTCTTGCTCCTGGCACTGCTCACAAAGCAGCGTCAGAATTACTGAGGGTGTCATCCTCAAAAACAGAAAGGAAAATATTATACTATAAAATATTCTTGTATTTCCTTTTAACTCAATTTAAAGGGCATAAATTCATCATTTTAGAACTCTGATTCTTGAGAAATTCGGGAAGGGAAGAAGGATTTGTTTTCAACTTTAAGTGAGAAGATGGAGAGCGGGTTCAGGGTTTCCAGGACACAGTGGTTCAACTCATCAGAAGAGGAGAAGGTGACTACCGATAAACATCTGCTTTGTGCCATTAATAAAATTATTTCACTTGATCCTCTTAGCGAGCCCCTTGGATTAGGCATGAAGACTGCCATTTTATAGATGGGGAATGAATGACAAAGGGGTCAAACTAACTCATTCAAGGTCACATGCAGCAAGTTAGGATTCAAATTCAGCAAACCATCTGGCTTTTCACATAGGGTTACTTTGCAATAAATCAATCCTTGACTGATTATACATGATTTAGGCAGAAAACACTTGTTACTTGCTGGCAGGGAATGAGTAATGATTTATACTGAAAGAGGTTATTGAGTGGTGAGCAGTACATGGACATAATTTCTGCTGTTATCCTGTCATACTGAAAAATGGTTTTCTTCTGACCACATAATTATCCTATCCCTAGCTATGGAAAGAAAGAAGTTTTGTTAACTAGTTGCTGTCCATTATGTGACTCTGAAGATACAGTGGACAGACGTGGTGCAGCAGAAACAGGCAGCTTTTCAGCATATTTTCCTCTATGCCAATAAATACATTTTTTACCCCATCTAAGATTACAATTCTAAGGTCACTCAAAATCCAGGTCAGCTACCAGGAAACATTCTTCACATTTCCTTCAGCAAATTCCACATTGCTTTCTCCTCTGAAATATTGATATATCAAGAAGCATTGGGCACAGGACCACAAATAAAACCAAAAGAATTCATTTGTTAGTATGATGTCTGTTGGCTGTGTTGCCTATATAAATGACATAATTTTTTTTTCAATTTTGCCTTGATTTTGAATTCATGATGGGCCTCTTTGAAGGTTTTACTCTTGACTTACCATTGTCTTCAACAGAGAAGTAGAAGATGTCCTCTGTTGCCTTGCTGCCCTCGTTCAAGATGTAGTAGATCTGCATCTTATCAATGTCAGCTTGAAGACAGAGCAAACATCACACTAAGTCACATTGGCACCATAGATAATGGGGATTTTAACAACTTCAGTGTTTCAGCAGGACATGGAAATAATGCAATAAGTAAAATTTGAAATAATAATGAAACAAACATGAATCTTAAAGTTTCTTAAAGTTGCAATGGAAAAAAAAAGCTTTAGAATTTTTTAAGACCTACTATGTGCATGCTCTTCGGCATAATGTCCAAAAAGGAGGATATTCTAGTTGAACATGCTTTACAGCATCTTGGCTCAATGGAAAGTCAGGTCTGTTAGGTTTTAAGTTTTCAGCATGAATATAGAGCTTGGCATCATGGTGGCTACTCATGAACTATTTGTCAAAATGAATTGAAATAAGAGTAACAGATACATCCAAAGACAAAAGAAAATGAGAATAAAATCATGATTTTTTCCCTATTGTTGATTCTTTTGCATTTTTAAAGAATTTATTCCTTGGATCTGCAGTTGTATTTTTTCATATTCATAATTATTCATATCTTAAGGACAATTTTCTTTTAGGGGAAATTTATTTATGAGAACATTTCTTAGGGAACCATACACGATTTCATTCGCTTTAGAAGCAATTCTGCAAATGTAACCAAACCGCATTTTAAACACCCTCAATAAATTTTACTGAGATTGAATCTCAGTTTACATGTATTATACTTGGGAAATTGTATGCATCTTTACACAGAGAGGTACCTTAAGCAGATGTAGGACAATGCCAAGAATATCTAAAACACACCAGGTGTCACATCACCTGGAAAAGCAGAGGGACATGCTTCTAATGCACCATCAGTATTAACACCAAATTTTTAAAAAAATCGTCTTTAAAACATGGCCCCTCACACATTTAGGCAATCTTGATTCTATTCTTTGTTTTCTAGATGCAGAAATTACATTTAGTACACTAAAAATGCACTATAATAATTTATATCCAAACTCCAGCTATCAAACAAAAAATCTAAACTTACTAATAAACCATGCAAAGGATTTCTTGATTTGTCTTCTTGACATTCAAAACCAAACTGATATTATTGAAATCAATGGAGCTTTATTTTACAATATTTCAGAAGCTGATGCTTCCTCCTGTATTTTAAAGTTTTAAGGTATAATTACAAGCTTTGTTAAATATCTGCAGGTTCCTGTTAAATGGACATTGAGATGAAATAGCTAAAAAAGAACTTGTTGCCTTTTTTTTGTTTTGTTTTCAGAATAATTTTGCATTCCACTGAGTTTTATTGGAACCATAATCTTACTGCAAATGAGCTGAGGTCAGAACAGTTTTACACAGTGCTAGAGATCTGGTGCACTGAAGGAGAGAGGCAGAGGAATCAGGGAAGAATGTGACTAACCTTGTGTAAACACACGAGTGCTCTTGTCTCCAAGGCCAGTGTTGATGAGGAAGCCATTCTTTGGTCCTCTGGTCACTTTATATTTCAGGAGCCTGTGGGGACTGTCCTGATCTTCTGCCTTTAAAGACTTGCTGGTAAGGAGGAAGCCCATGTGTCCCATGTGAAGGCGTTTCAAGGCCGGGGCTCCTCTGTTAATGGCAATCTGAGGGACACTCTTGTTGCTGGAGCTTATCTGAATCCTCATTACCTGGGGTTTCTGTGTCTCCAGGGAAGTGTCTGGGAAGACACAGAAATCAGTGTGAGTGCCATCCGTCACAGTCAAGGAGAAACTGTCTTCAGGGGTCACACTGCCATCGTGCCAGTAGCTAATCAGATTCTCGTTCAGGTCTCGCTTGGTAAAAGTGGTCACAGGACGGCTACCATTATGCAAAATCCTGCCATGGGTGGGGAATTGGATGATGGTAAAGAGAATAAGATCATCTGGGGTATCTTTGTCTTCCACTGTTAACTCAGAAGGTGTGATCAGCTTACTATCTCCTCTCTGGAGTGTTAGTTTGTAGAGGATCAAGATAGGTTTCTTACTCTCCATATCCATGATGAAGATCCTGAAGGTTCTGAACCCAGGGTTGCGTCCATCAGTCACTCTCAACTCAAAACTATCCGTCTTTATCCCATCAGTGGCAGTGTGGACGTAAGATATTTTGTTGTCAGTCAATTGCAGCTGAGTAAAAGAGACAACGGGCTCCCCAGGATGGTTAGAGCTTTCCAAGTGACCCAGGCTAGGAGCCACTGTCATGCTAAAGTGAAGTTGTTCACCAGGGCTGTGGATGTCACTGGTGTTAAGCAGTACAGTGGTAAGAGTCACTCTGCCACCTTCCGTTAAAGTGACCCTTTTGCTGACCACCTCAGGGAAGACCCTGTTTAAGCTGCCAATGGTGACATAGAAGTAGCAGTCTATCAAAAGGTTAACCCCATCAGTCACATCAAACTTGAAAAGATCAATAACCCCTTCTTGGCCTGTGTGGGTATAACAGATGAGGTCTCTGTTGATTTCATCCTGGGTAAAGTTCATCCCTGGAGTGAGGTTGTTTCTCACTTCTCCTCTGGGCCTTCTTAGTCGCTGAAGAAGTCCTTGTTGTGGCCCAGAATGGAGGACAAAACTGAGGCTCTTATCATCTGAGTCAAGATCTGTGGCCTTGAGGACCTGCTTAGTGATGATCTTAGAGTGTCCAGTCTCCACTCCAGCCCCCTGTTGATGGTCAGCTGTGGGGTTTCATCATCCACCAGGATCACCACAATGGGGACCTTCTTGTGGGTGGTGTGCTTGCCATCACTCAGCCAGACCTCAAAACTGTCCTCTGTGGTCTCTGAGTCATCATGCTCATACACAATGGTGGAGGCCTCCTGGATCTCCTGTAACGTGAAGCTGTAGACAGGCTGGTTGCCTGTGGCCAGCTGCTGTATGATTCGTCCATGCCGAGGGAGGGCTGTGAGTTGGAAGTGGAGCTCATTTGGTGGTAGGTCAGCATCAGCTCCATTGAGCAGCAGGGTGTCTATGACTAAGCTCATCCCCTCTAATACCACAAACTCTTGGGCAAAAAGTTCAGGCTGCTCATCATTGGTAGGTAAGATGATCACAGGGAGGAGGACTTTTGGGGAGAAGTTGATGCCATCAGAGCAATACAAGGTGAATTTGTCTGCTTGTGGCTCAATCCCCTTGTGGATACTCTGTACATAATTGATATGCCCCACTTGGACATCCCTGATGGAGAAGGCACTGATGGGGCTACCAACCCGTGACACATCCGAACCAGGAGCTGGTGCGATGTTTTCCAGGTAGCCAGAGGCTGGCTGACCAGTTATTGTGCACAGGATTTCATCAGGGGGCGTGTCCACATCTGCAATTTGGAGATGTTGCAAGGTTAAGGGGACCTTCCCGCCTTCATAGACAATGAGGGACTCCCCTACCAAGACCTTGGGGGCCACATTGTCCACTGGAAGCACAGTCACTTGAACCTGCACCCTTTCAACTGTACTGTCCCCCACTAGCCAGTGAGGAGAAGCCTTGGAAAGGAGGAGGCTGAAGGCATCAAGCTGCTTTTGGAAACCAACTTCACCACCAGTGTGGACATAGGCTACTGCCTCATTGAGGAGGTTCTCTATAGTGAATCGTTCTGTGGGCAAACCATTCACCAGAATAATGCCCAATTTGGGACCATTCTCCACAATGAAAGACAGCATTGAGTTGTTCATGTCCTTTCTGACACGAATAACATCCATGGTGATCTCTGTGGCACTATTCTCCAGTACTTCAATGGAAATATCCACAAACGGACTACCTGGGATTAAGATCCCGGGACTTTTGTTAGCTACAGTGGGATGTGCAGAAATCTGGACAGTAATGGGTACACTGTGTACCCCGTCACTTACCTCCAGATGGAAGATATCACTGGTACTTGAGTCTTTGCTATGCTGGTAAGAGACACTCCCATTAATAATATCAGCTCTCATGAATGATTCCCCTGGGACCATAGGCTTTTTAAAGTACTTCAAGTGTCCATGTTGGGGACCCCAGACTAATGTGAAGACAATTTGGTCAATGTCTGTGTCAGGATCTGTAACATCCAGCTCATTACTGCTGAGGATAAAGCTCTCTCCCTCTAAGATAGCAAAGCCTCTGTTGGTGACTTCTGGAGGCTGGTTGTCCAAAGGCTTCAGGAATAAGGTGAATGTGCCAGGTACACTATTGCCTGCAGCATCTTCCACCTGGTAGGTGAACTGCACCACGCGAGGTGCAATACCCAGCTTCTCCTGTGGCGGCAGGTAAGCAATCTTGTAGTGATTTACCTGGGCCTGGGTGAAGTGCATGATGGGAATGTCTGGTGAATCAGCAAGCACAATTTCTCCAGCCTGGACTTGGTGGTTGCTGTCTGTGTCAGTTGGGGGTGTCAGTAGGGTGTACCAAAGTTTCTGATCATCTGAGTTCTGGTCAACGTATTGCAGGAATTTCTTCTGAAAGTGAGTGAGCTGGTATTCATGTACAGTCATTTTCAAGGTAGTTCCTGGATACAGCTCTGGACTCAGCATATCCATTGGCAGGATATTTATGGTGAAGAAGTGCTGCTTGGATCGATTGGGTGGGTCATGGTCATCCTGCACATGGAAAGGCAGCCGTACCATTGCAGATTGAGGGCTGTGTGGTCCAAGATGGCGGAAGAAGAGCTTCCCTTCTGTTATGTCTTTCTGCAGCCACTCAGTCACAACCTTCTCATAAAGTCCTTCTTCTTCCACATAGTACCAGTCATCTAGAGGGGACAGAGGTGGTTCAGCCTGTTGTAGCAGCATCTCCCCAAGGTACTGACTTGAGGAACCAGAGGCTAGGCCCCATTCTCTCTCTTTCTCTTTCCCTTCCGGAGGCTGGTCTTCCAGCACAAAGCGGATGGTTGAGTCTTCAGAATCAATATCCTTGGCACTCAGGACAAAGGGGGAGATTTGGACCACCTGCCCTTTGGTCAGTGAGAGTCCTGTGTTGGCACTGACCACTGGTGCCTCATCATCCACAGGTATGATGGTGAGGGGGAAGAGGAAGTCCACCTGGTGGTGCCCATCCTCCATCCGGAAGATTATGTTGTCACTGTAGGTGTTGCTGCCATCATGCTGGTACACCACTCGCCCCATTGCCAGGTCCCCTGGTGTGAAATACTTGCACCCTGCGGGTGCCCCAAGTATCACCAGCTGCCCATGTCTCAAGCCTCTGATGGCAGCCAATTTCACCTCTTCCAGGTTATCTCTGTCACTAATCTGAAGGTTGTGGTTACTGGACAGGGGCATTGACTGACCTTCAAAAAGCAGCAATCCCCTGTTATAGCTAGTCACTGGGGCCAGGGCATTCATGGACTTCACTACCACAATGAAGGCAAAAGGGTCTGAGGTGGCACCATCTTCATCCACCACCTCCAGCTCCAGCTGAAAGATGCGGTCCCCGTCAGAGCTCTCTGTAGGGGGCTGATAAGCAATTTTCAGCTCCCGCAGCTCCTGCTGAGTGAAGAAGGAGACTGGAAGGCCCAGGGGGTCATCAGTGCTGACCACATAACCCTGCCGGTTTGGGTGCCCTGGTGGGGCTGTGGGGGCATTGAGAATGTTGAAGACCAGGTCATCAGGGTCTGACTCCATGTCCTCAGCTGCCAGTGCATCGGGTGTCAGGGCTGTCAGCACCAACGGATCAACTTCCACCATCATCAGGGCCACTAAGCTGGGCCTGTGGGCGCCGTGTTCTCCGCTCCCTTCTGGATCCTCACTAGCAGATGGAAGTACTCACGGATCAGCACTTCCACTGAGCCAGCACCTGGGCCCTCTCGTCCTAGCAGCTCCACCATCATGGGCACATAGTCCCGATTGGGCCAGGAAGTGGTGGGGGTGTGCTGGTAGCGCACTCCAGCCCGGACAAAGGCCTCACAGTCTACCGGCTTGCCCCTGGGGAGCGGATCCCCCATGGCATCCACCAGGCGCCCGTACCTGGGCAATGGGGCACCCCCGTGAGGAAGAGGGGTGAGCCGGCACCTGCGAGTGGCCTTGACTCCAGACTTGGGGGAGGCAAAGTCTAGCACTCTCCTGTCAATGGTCTGACTCCAGCCCCGCGGTTTGACCACCGTCAACGGCCTGTTGCGCGTCACCAGCTCCAGCTGGGAGAAGACCACGTCCACCGCCAGCGTGAAGGGCAGCACCAGCGCGTAAGTCCCGGCGTCGTAGCGCAGCTGCAGCCGCACACGGGCGCGTCTGGGGCTGCGCGAGCCGAAGTGAGTATACCGGACCTGGCGAGCCCCAAAAGCACAGGGGAAGCGGCGAGGAGAGAGCGAGCCTTGGAACGGAGGCAGGACGTCCAGCACTGTTACCTCGCATCGGTCTCCCGGCTGCACTCGAATCTCCAGGTCTCGGTGTGGGTCGAGCCAAAGCGAGCGGCCCAGGGGCACCCGGAGCCCGGGGTTGGCAAGCAGGACGCGGGAGCCCTCCTGGTTGCTGCCATCAGGTGCTCCCCAGGCAGGCAGGAGGAACACCGGTTGCATCTCTGGCTCGTTTTCCGGAAAGGGTGCCTGTCCCTGCAGCGCGCGACAACTCAGGAGCAGGCAGGAAAGCGCCACTACAAGCTGCGGGGGCATCCCAGAGGGGGTCCGAGAATCTCCAGCCATAACCCGAGATGAGACCCTGGCTTTTGGATGCCCGAAGGGTGCCCTATCCAAAGAGGGGTTCCAATTAGCCGCAGGTGCGGGAGGCGGAGGCGGTGGCTGCTGTCAGGTCAGGAGCGGATGCGCGGATCCCGCAAGAGCCTGCGGCTGCCCTTTGGCTGCGGCAGGTAGTAGCAGGGGAAGTGGCTCTGACCGGGTCCCAAGACTCTCCTCTGCAGGCGCCAGAGGCCGCTCAGATCTTCCCCAGCGCGGGAGACCTAGAGAGGGTGCAGGCGCTCCACTCGGAGTGGCTTTACCCCGGCTACCTTACAGACCCTCGCGCAGAGAAGGGTGACCGGCCGTGGTGCAGCCCCAGACTGCCTGCATCGGACCAGTTGGTCCGGATACTCTCTTCAGTGAGCGCCACAAAGGGTTTGTCCCTCAGGTGTCCGAGAGAAACGGAGAGAGACCATAGCCAGGTCAGTCCTACGCGTGGGAGACACCGCTGTCGTTGTGTGGTCCATTCATTCAGGGAATGGTGTTTCTGAAAGAGCGGAGAGACATCATTACTCTCCCTTATCGCTGACAGGAGTGCATTTTCTTGCCAAAATTGAGTCTCACTTTGGATCTCAAAAAAGCTGGCGGGAGCTATTTTGCAAATCGGATTTTCTAGCTGTCTGGATGAAGCAGTTTATTCCAGGTTTTGAAATTCCCTGTTTCCAAAACAACCCTGACATTTTTCTACTGGTCAGCTTTTGGGAAAAGGGAACAACATTCAGGCTGGCAAACTTGAATAGCCTGGAATCTGTTTCTAATCAGTGGGTCTCACATAGAGCAATCCAGTGTACAGGTCAGCTTTCGTCCATTTGTTCAGCATGTGGTTTCCATCTCTGATCAACAGAGACTGCCTGTGAGTTTATTAGACATGCTGTTTCCTAATTACTTTCTTTGTAGAAAAATATATAGTAGCCAGAGGGGAAGATATCAAGAGAAACAGTAGCAGAGAAAATACCACAGATACTTGGATTCATCTCTGTGAATCACTACATTTAACACCTGGAGTCGGACTCTCAGATGATGATAACTCCCCTCTGTGGATGCCTTGTTAGGTACAGATTCATCTTAATTTTTTTAAGTGTTAGAAGAGTCTGGTCACTGTGCAGAACACTCTTTTCCTATACATAAAACATTAGTTAATGTGCTTTCTTATGCAATTAATATGAATAAGAGCTACTTTTTGATGACAGTAAAAATGGAGGCATTCAAAATTATACTGGTAAAAAATGGTTTCAAGAGGAATACAAATCCTCCCTAAATTTTATTCCTTTTTTTTTTAAAAAAAAAAACAATGCCGCAGATGCCTGTTTTATTCACTTTAGCAGCTTTAGTAGTTGCAGCAGCAGCAGCTACCAATTCTCCAAACAAGAATAATGTGCTAGTACCTTGAAAGAGTTAATCTTCTGCTAAATATTAAATTTAATCAACCAGTGAAATGCTGTGCTCTATATAATCCACTAAAGTAGAATGCTAGTCCATCTCATTAGCACACAGATTTGCTCACATAATAGAATTTTCAGAGCTAGTATATTTGAAATAATGTATGTTTTAACCCAGTTAGTCCAGTGTGTCCAGAAAATATTATTTTAAAATATATTTTTTATTGAAACACAGGTAAAATTCCATTACAAAGAAAAGAGGCATTGCTATTTCATAAAGCTACTGCTTTGCCCAAGGATGAGTTTTTACAAAAAGACATTTGTTAGTCTGCATATATTAAATTTTGCCAGGCGAATTTTCCTGTGCGAGTGTAGTTTTTGTTCCTGAAACCAGCGCTACTCACTTTGGGGCAGTACCTTGTTCATGTGCTATTTCCATTAGAGACAAAAATTGAGGTAGCAGCTAAGACAGAAAAGCTAAATTGCTATATTTATATTTTGGTCTTCTGGCCTGCCCTTTCCAGCATAATTCCCTCTCTCCTTCATGACCATCTAATGTCTTGAAAGGTTCCCCTCACCCCTATGATGTATCCATTTCTTCACTTGCCTCTGAGGGCACTCCTGTCTGGTTTCTACCTTAGACACACCAACAAAACTCTTGTTCAGGTTATTAGTAACCTACATGTAGTAAAACACGATGATACCCTCTCCTCTGGTCCCTATTGCTGCACCCTTCTGCTTTTCCTCCTATGTTCCAGTTAAGTCCCACTTCTTCAGGAAGACTTTTCCATATGGTCCCCAAGGCATGTTACTAAATTTCTGTTTGTAACTTCATATCCATTCATGCACTAGTTGGAAAACTTCTGGGCTGGTCTTGAGTCTTTTTTGAGAGCAGAGAATATGCAATGCTCACCATTGATGCCAGGTACTGATGCCAACGACTGGCGTGTAGCAGGAATGTAATGGATATTTGTTGACTGACTAAATGAATAGGTGCTAGAGTATAAGAAGTAGTCACTGACATCATGTAGTCTAAGTGCTAAGTGAAGGGACTGATGCAGGTGTAGCTTAACTTTCTTTCTTCCTTAGAATGTTCCAGTTCTTTAGGGTTGCTGTCAGCTCTGGTTAGAGAATGCAAATTTGATTTCTAGCCAAAATTTATATTATCAATCTCTTCTTTCCATGGAGCAGTTTTTATTTATCCATATTGCCCTTCTGTATCTCACCACCCCGAATTTATTCTTTAAGCCTGAGCTGCATTACAAGTGTATCAGAAATCAGGAAGGAAAAGAACTATAAACTATGCCCTGTGCCCAAGGTTTTTATAAGCTCTACATCAAGTGATCCTTGAAAAATCCCTGCAAGGTGATTATGGGTCTTATTTGTAATTTATATGCAATGATAGATCTCACTCTATGTGGCTGTTATAAGAATTGAATGGATTACTACACATAAAAGACTTTGAGTAGTGCCTGGCATACAGTCAGCACTCAATAAATGTAAGTTACTATTATAATTATAGATGGTAAATTGAGATTTACAGGAGATAAGTAGAAAAATTTTACCTTGAAAATTAATTCCACTATCACTAAACGTGTATCCTGAGGGAAGGACTCCTCCGTGCCCTTGACACTCCAGGGGGACTTTCTGTCTTGTCCCATTTCTTAAATAATTGGCTTTGCCCTGAAGTTTATAGAATAAATGACATTGAGGAGGTAATAAAAAAGAGACTATGTGTCCAAATATTCTGCATGTGCTTTGGCAGAGTGATGATCCATTTTCAGCAAAGTCATATTCAGCTTTCTGGAAAGTGACAGAACAGGTAGGAAAAGTCCCTGCCTCAGGAATGAGGACACCTACAACAGCAATTCTTACTTCCCCAGGCTAAAGCAGCCACGACCAGCTAATCAACCTGATCATTGCTGAAGTTATTTTTTTTCTCTACCAGCTGGAGAAAGGTAAAGGTCTTATACCCTGATTATCAGAGGAGGAACACCTTGAATTGGTTGGCTTGCAAGTGATTAATAATAGGATGTAGTAAAGCTATACTGGAGCTTTGCTCTAAATTGGCTTTGCTCTAATTGCCCTTGGGCCATGAGTGGACTCTAGTTACTAAACACTGAAGAATGTGTTCCAGGGAGGATGTGAGTAAAAGACAAAACAAAAAATGAAACCTTAAACGGCATCCATAAGCTGCGTAGGACGTTTGTCATTTGTCAGGACTGCAGCATCAAGTTAGCTAAGTCACGACACACAGCCTGTCTGCTTTGTCCCCATTACACACGTAACCAAGGGGGTGCCTGTTTCTGATCAGTCTCTCCCAGTCTGAAGAATGCAATGGCTCCAGTTACACTTCACTCACTCTATCCCAGGGCCATGTCTTTGTGTAGCTCTAGGCCAGGTTCTCCATGCACTGCAGGATGACACCATTGTTCTCTGTGCCTGTGTACACGACAGGACATTATTAAAGGCAGGCTCCATCCAATGGGGCAAACAGAAGATCCCCCATGGGAGTAACCACACAGTGTGTACCTAAAAATTTCCCAATGAAATCCTAACTGTTCCCTTTAAAGAAGTGGTTTAATCAAGGTACACTGATGCTGTCAGAGTGTTTTGGGAACTGGGTGGTGTGGAGAAGGAGAGGAAGAAGGGAAATCAATGCTTTGCCTGTCCTTCGGAGATATCAACTGGCATCCAGAAGAGAGAGTCACCCGTGAGGCTGTTGGGTGCATGATCCCTGATTTCCAGAGCATTTCCTCAGGCTCTCACTGCTCAGGGGAAATGACAGGCAGCAAGAACAGAGCAGCAGGTGGGAGGCAGGTGGAGAAGATTTGTTGCTGCTCTGCACCAGGACAAAGAGTGGATTCAAGCCCCCTCATTCCTGGTTGAAATAAGACCTTGGGAGAATGAAAGGGATTCTTCAGCATTAATTGATGACATGGTAATTGATCATCTTACTTTAAATCATACAACATATAAAAGAAGTAACTTTTAAAAAATATATTTATTTATTTGCTTTAGTTGTACACAATGTGTTTATTTTTATGTGGTACTGAGGATGGAACCCGGGCCGTGCACATGCTAGGCTAGTGCTCTACTGCTGAACCACAATCCCAGCCCAAGAAGTAACTTTTTTATTTCAAAGAGAAACACTAGGAACAAATGTAAAGCACGAATCAAAATTAATAGGTTGGGAGTTTTTCTAACCCACCTGAAATGCTTTGTTCTATTTATTGTATGTGTAGGTATAATGTTTATTTCTTGTAAAATTGTTATAAATTTTGGAAGAGAAATCTCTTGTAATGAATCGTGATATTATATAATTGTCATTGTATTTTTGGAGAACTCTTAGGTGAATCTGAACTCAGAATGACTTTTAAATAACACAATTTTAGTTGGTATTTGAAGTTTCCATGAATCCAATATGAGTCAGTCAAAAGAAAACCTGGCTATTAGGTTCTATTTTCTTGTGTAAAAATTTTATCTGATTAAAAATTATGTTTATTTGATTTGTTTCATATTCCAATCATGACTTTAGCTCTGAAATTGAGTTCAACTAAATTCTGAAAATGACTTGTTAGTATATTTGTCAAATAGAAAAGTACAGCAACTTATCAGTTATTTTTTGTTTTGCATATCCACTCAGAGTATTCTACTTTAATTTTTTCCATTTTTGATAAAAAATGAAAGTATAGAATATGAGTAAGAAAAACATGAGTATATGATTCTACCTTCATTAAATGTTTTTTAAGAAAATGAAAAATTTTACAATATCTAACTGAAAAATATGATAGCTATTGAATGGATATTTAAATGTCACATAAATGTTATGGTTTAAGCATTAGCATATTTTTGGAAGAAGTTAGTTAAAGGATACAAAGAGTCAGTTATGCAGGATGAATAAGTTCTGGAGATTTAACATAACAGCATGTTGACAATAGTTAATAATCCTGTATTGTGTACTGTTAATTTGCTAAGAGAATTTTAAATATTTTCACCACACATATTAGCTAAGTGAGATGATAGATGTGGTAATTAGTTTGAATATGATGATCATTTTACAATGTCTGTATATCAAAACATCACATTGTTTATCTTAAGTATATATGATTTTGTCAATTATATTTCCATAAAGCTGGAAAATACCAACTTTTTAATATTAAATCGTCATTTCTTTTTGAGGGGGGTACCAGGGATTGAACTCAGGGGCACTCAACTACTAAGTCACACCCCAAGCCCTATTTTGTATTTTATTTAGAGACAGGGTCTCACTGAGTTGCTTAGCACCTTGCTTTTGCTGAGGCTGGCTTTGAACTCACGATCCTTCTGCCTCAGCCTCCAGAGGTGCTGGGATTACAGGTGTGCTCCACTGTGCTGGGCTTGAATTGTCATTTTTAAATGATGTTGTGTTAGCTTGCCAGGGCTCCTGTAACAATGCCAATCCTGGATGGTTAAACAATAGAAATTTATTGTCTCACAGTTCTGGAGGCTAGAAGTCCAAAGTCAAGTTCTTAGCAGGGCTGGTTCCTTCTGAGGGCTATTTCCCTGGTTTATAGATGGTGGTCTCTTCCCTATGCCTCTTCACTTTGTCTTCTTGCCATGTGCATCTCTGTGGCTAAATTTCTCCTTTTTCTAAGGACATCACTCATGTTGAATTAGGGCCTACTTTGGTGACACCAGTTTAGCTTGACTCCCTCTGTAAAGACTCTGTTTATCAGAAAGGTCCCATTTTAAAACTTGGGATCAGGACTTCATTCAATAGATGAATTTTGGGGATATAGAATTTAATCCATAACACTCTCACACTGGCCTCTCAAAAGTCCTCCTCCTCCCATGCAACGTACATTCGCCCCAAGTCTTAACCAGATGCAAAATCAACTCTAAGTATGAAATATCTTCTGCAAGTCACTTAAGTCAATGGTGGATAAGACTTGGGCTATGATTCACGCTGGGCCAAATTTCTTTCCAGCTCTGCACCTGTGAAGCCAGACAAGTTACCTTCTTCCAAAATATAATAGTGGAAAGGTATAGAGTAGACATTTTCATTCTGAAAGGACAAAATAAAAAAGAAAAAAGGGGTCATGGGTCCCCAACAAGCCTGAACTTGATGGAGAAAACTCCATTAGATTTTAAGTTTTGAGACTAATCCTCTTTGGGTGTTCTATCTGCCCCTATGTCCAGTCTCCCCTGAGTGGCTCTGCCCTGGGTGCTGACTGGGCATGTGACAATATTCTGAAATAGTTATATAAAAAATTCTAACATGGTAGGAAAACTTTTGCCAGGCAAATCTAATTTGAATTCTACCTAATAATAGGCTGGTTTGTTTATCTGTAGAGTCAAGCCTATGCTTGTTATAAATTCATGTTTCGGTGGTCAGGTAGGAAATCAACTCTGAAGCCTTTATATATGAGAGCAATTTGTCATTTATTATTAGGTTCATTCCAGAAATAATGACAATAAGGATTATCATTAATATGGCTTGTAGTCACATTTATTTTCACCATGATTTCTTTACACAGAATAGAATTATTAAGCAATGCCAAGCTGACATATTGAAAATTCTCAGGTTACAGATATATGTGTTTTCACTGAGTAGGACTGAAAACAAGTGTAATTTTCCCATATAAACTATTCCAGGGATAATGGTGGGGAGGGTGTCCTAGAATGTTGCTTTGGTAATTGATCTGTTGATTTTGAAATGTCATCTGGAGTAACTGCAAAAAAATTTTAACCATGGAATTTCAACACGATGGTTGATTTTCTGTGTTGACTTTACCATGGGAACCCAGATTAATAAACATTACTTCTGGTGTGGCTGTGAGGGTGTTTCTGCATGGGATGAAGACAGCAGTTGAACTGATAGATTTCCTCCTTGATGGAGCTGGATATCAATCCCTCTGTCTAAGGTCTGAATAGAAAACAGGGTGGAGGAAAGAGGAAGTCACCCCTGTCCCTTCCTGCCTGATTGCTTGAGCTGGGACATCAGTCTTTCCCTGCCCGTGGGCTGCTGGTTCTCAGGGCTTCAGACTCAGACTGAATCATACACCAGCTTTCCTGGATCTCCAGACTTCACAGCCTCCATGATTGCATGAGTCCATTCCTTCTATCTTTAAAAATGTATGAAATCTATTTGTTCTGTTTCTCTGGAGAATTCTGATTAATATAAATGGTGAATTTATTTCAAGAGCACTTACAATACATTCAGTAAAGTTGAACAAGGTCTAGTAAACATTTTTCTATTAAGGGAACTGATTTAACCATGTGTTAAAATTTTTTTGTAATTGCCATGACAAAAGGATTTTTCCAAAGGAGATGTTAAGAGTGGTAGGATGATCAAATGAGATTAAATTTGCGCGTGGGTATGTGTGCACATTCCTTCTTCTGGGGTGGGCATGGTGAAGGCGGCCTCCCTGAGGGAGAGATGGGGCTCCTTTTGGGAAGTGGGGCAAGCACAAGCTGACATCTTCCCCACCTCCCTAAAAGATAGGTGTGGGTGCTTTGGATTTACTTTCAAAACTTGTCTTAGGCCAAGTGCAGTGGTGCATGCCTGTAATCTCAGTGACTTGGGGGGTTGAGGCAAGAGGATTGTGAATTTGAGGCCAGCCTGGGCAACATAGTAAGACCCTATCTCAAAATTAAAAAAATTTAAAAAGGGCTGGGCGTGTAGCTCAGTGGAAGAGCTTCTCTGGGTTCAATTTCCAGCACTAGGAAAAAAAAAAAAAACACATAAAATAAAGTAAAACAAACAAACATAAAGACCAAAACCTAAAACAAACAAACAAACAAACAAACAAAACTTGGTTTAGGAAAGAAAATAATTTTTGAGTCATTAAAATCAAGTGACACTGGGAATTTGGAGAGGGTTTCCAAGATTAGTGGATATGATCGTTCTGCCTTTTGAGAATTTGAAGGGGCTGTAATTTCAACTTCGTACAGGGTTACACAGATAGCACATATTAACTAAGCCTCAGGGTGTGAGAAACTAAAGGAGAGAGATTACATTTCAGTCTCTATGGAGTTGACATACAGTGTATGCTTTTTACATGCAGTTGTGGTTTTCGTATCTAGAGGACACACTATTGTTTCACAGTGTAACTTTTTCTTTCCAAGATATGAGGGTTTTTGGAGGATGGTACTTTTAAATGAATTAGGGCCAGGGAGAAAGGAGCTTCATACATGTTCAATTTTATTTTAAATAGTAATTATCAGAAATGACCATTGGTACAGAGCCGTGTGTATTGATCCCATAGTAGGGATGGCAAAGAAGCCAAGCAAGTATCCAGTCACTACCATTGGTGGTCTGCCGAAGCCCAGAATGGGCTCCACAGGGGTGGTGCACATGGATAGAACAATTCTTAAATGGCCATCTTAAATAGCCATCTACTCGGCCCTATATCTGCTCAGTGCTTTATTATCCTATTGTGGAGGATGTGTGGGAAAAATTAGCACATTTTAGGGGAATAAAAAGAGACGGGAAGGAAAACAGAGATGGATAATTGGAGGGGAAGACACAACTAAAAGAAAAAGAAATGCCACAGGGAGGAAGAAGGTTCTAGAACAGAACACCCAGAGTGAGAAATAAAACAATACATAGGAAGTTCCTGGTGTCTAGGCATCCAGGCAATCTAACATCTGTTGTTTTCTTGCTTGGCAAAGAATTGACTTTTAAAAATTTACATGTTTCCCAGGGGCCCAACACATAGTAGGTGTCCAATAGGGTTTTTTAAGATCAAATCATTCCATAGTTTATATTCAGTTATCCTGTTTTACATAGTTATCTATTATTTTGTGTATAGATCTTTCTAGCTTCGGCCTTATTTTCTACATAATATGTAGAGGAATACAGTTTATATTTTGAGAAAATTTTTTAAACAGAACAAAAGCAACTTTAGTAAATTTTTCTTAGGAATTGTACATAACAACACAAGTATTATATACTAAGCACTATCAAAATATACAAAGCAAAGCTCTTAACAAAATTGAGTGAAATACCTGTAAAGGGAGACTTTAAAATAACACTATTATTCCATGATGCTTATATCCCAAAAAGAAAATTAAAATTTCAATAATATAATTAAATTTGATGATAAATACACATTCACCTCTGTCACATGCAAACTGAATATGCATTCACATAAAACATCCACAGGACATGTTTTAAGGATGCTAGGTCCCAAAACTTCAATAAACTCTAAAAAGCAAAAGCAAAAAATTACATAAACCATGCTCTTTTTTCACAATATGAAAATCCTACAAGTAGCAAAAAAATTAAAAACAAAAAATCTAAGCACACAGAAATTTTTAAGTATTCTTAATTGCTGAATCAAAAATTTAAAACATAACAATGAACTATTCAGAAAACAAAGCTATTACAAAATGGGTAGGATGTTAACGTTTTTGAACTTAGGGAAAACTCAAAAGCCTTCAACATAGTCATATGAATACAAAAAATAAGCATCACATAAAAAGAGAAAAAATCTAGGAAAAAAGCGAATAAAAGGAGAAATTAATGTATTTTAAAACAAAATCACAACTGACAAATCAGAACATTGTTTTTCTGAAGGGGAAAAGCATATCTTTAACAAGACTAATGAAGTAAAAAAGTGGCAGAATTAAGAGAAAGCAAATTCCTTAGAAGTAGCAAAATTAATTGAAAAGAGATTTCTATTAAAACTCTTATTTTAAATCTCTTTTTAAAAAAACAACAACAACAAAAAAAAACACTTTGGGAGGCCGAGGCAGGAGGATCGCGAGTTCAAAGCCAGCCTCAGCAAAGGCGAGGCACTGAGCAACTCAGTGAGACCCTGTCTCTAATAATATACAAAAAAAAAAAAAAAAAAAAAAGGGCTGGGGATGTGGCCCAGTGGTCGAGTGCCCCTGAGTTCAATCCCTGGTACCACCAAAAAAAAAAAAAAAAGATTCTGGAAGAGTATAAATTACTAAAATTTAGCAAATGACAAAAGGAAAAATACATTTTAAAACAAAATTTTATAAAGTTGCTTAAACTTCAAAATGAGTAACATACTAATAATCATGAAACTGACAATTATCAAGAAATCATTTCCAAAAACAGGGCTCTGAACTCAAATTTCACAAGCACACTCTTTCAATCTTTCTTGGATCAAGTCACTCCCAGCTGTAACTGCTGAACGCACAGAAAAATATATACAACCCTCCTATTTACTTTGCAGAGCTATCAAAATCCCAATGTACAAATCACCCAAAACACCTATCTCACCTATGTAAAAATGTAAACTTCCCTAAAAAATAGATAAGCAAATCAAATTCGAAGATACCAACAGGGCAGTCACATTTTAAAAGAAATGCATTCCTGGGGAGGATGCATGGTTAGATAGCATACTTCAGCTATCACTGTACTATAGTTTTTCTTTGATACTTTGATAATATAGTTTTTATTATACTGGCATTACTTCTAATTTTTCAGAGGACCCCCTACTTATGGTGGTGGTTTAAATCTCAATCAGATTTAAATTCGGTCCCAAAGTTACTGGGACTTGAACATGCTTTTCAACACCAATTTAACACTATCACTTAATGAGTGCCCCCCAAAAAACATGGTCAACATGACAGTTACAACAGTCACCAACACTGTCAGAATGTTGCATTCCAGAACACTAACAAAGGATGATACTGTGTCTATTTACCATAGAAAGGGACACTCCCATGTGACAAAAGCATAAGTAGCTTACAACACAATGAAACTGTCCATTTCGAAACTTTGCAATTCAGTGATTTTTTAAGGCTCTAAGTATGTGTGTTATTTCAAATTTTGAAAACAAAGTGAGTCTTTATTATTAGATCAGCTATTTCAAACCCTTATAATTTAAGTCTACACAAATGCAAATATCCAATGAACTGTTTAAAAACAATTTTTTAAAAATGAATCTAAGCCGGGCGCGGTGGCGCACGCCTGTAATCCCAGCACTTGGGAGGCTGAGGCAGGAGGATCGAGAGTTCAAAGCCAGCCTCAGCCATGGCGAGGCACTTAGCAACTCAGTGAGACCCTGACTCTAATAAAATACAAAAAAAGGGCTGGGGATGTGGCCCAGTGGTCGAGTGCCGTGAGTTCAATCCCTGATACAAAAAAAAAAAAAAAAAACACTGTTGGCGAGGCCGAGGCAGGAGGATCGCGAGTTCAAAGCCAGCCTCAGCAAAGGCGAGGCACTGAGCAACTCAGTGAGACCCTGTCTCTAATAATATACAAAAAAAAAAAAAAAAAAAAAAGGGCTGGGGATGTGACCCAGTGGTCGAGTGCCCCTGAGTTCAATCCCTGGTACCACCAAAAAAAAAAAAAAAAAGATTCTGGAAGAGTATAAATTACTAAAATTTAGCAAATGACAAAAGGAAAAATACATTTTAAAACAAAATTTTATAAAGTTGCTTAAACTTCAAAATGAGTAACATACTAATAATCATGAAACTGACAATTATCAAGAAATCATTTCCAAACAGGGCTCTGAACTCAAATTTCACAAGCACACTCTTTCAATCTTTCTTGGATCAAGTCACTCCCAGCTGTAACTGCTGAACGCACAGAAAAATATATACAACCCTCCTATTTACTTTGCAGAGCTATCAAAATCCCAATGTACAAATCACCCAAAACACCTATCTCACCTATGTAAAAATGTAAACTTCCCTAAAAAATAGATAAGCAAATCAAATTCGAAGATACCAACAGGGCAGTCACATTTTAAAAGAAATGCATTCCTGGGGAGGATGCATGGTTAGATAGCATACTTCAGCTATCACTGTACTATAGTTTTTCTTTGATACTTTGATAATATAGTTTTTATTATACTGGCATTACTTCTAATTTTTCAGAGGACCCCCTACTTATGGTGGTGGTTTAAATCTCAATCAGATTTAAATTCGGTCCCAAAGTTACTGGGACTTGAACATGCTTTTCAACACCAATTTAACACTATCACTTAATGAGTGCCCCCCAAAAAACATGGTCAACATGACAGTTACAACAGTCACCAACACTGTCAGAATGTTGCATTCCAGAACACTAACAAAGGATGATACTGTGTCTATTTACCATAGAAAGGGACACTCCCATGTGACAAAAGCATAAGTAGCTTACAACACAATGAAACTGTCCATTTCGAAACTTTGCAATTCAGTGATTTTTTTAAGGCTCTAAGTATGTGTGTTATTTCAAATTTTGAAAACAAAGTGAGTCTTTATTATTAGATCAGCTATTTCAAACCCTTATAATTTAAGTCTACACAAATGCAAATATCCAATGAACTGTTTAAAAACAATTTTTAAAAATGAATCTAAGCCGGGCGCGGTGGCGCACGCCTGTAATCCCAGCACTTGGGAGGCTGAGGCAGGAGGATCGAGAGTTCAAAGCCAGCCTCAGCCATGGCGAGGCACTTAGCAACTCAGTGAGACCCTGACTCTAATAAAATACAAAAAAGGGCTGGGGATGTGGCCCAGTGGTCGAGTGCCGTGAGTTCAATCCCTGATACCAAAAAAAAAAAAAAAAAGAATCTACCTGAGCCGGGTGTGGTGGCGCATGCCTGTAATCCCAGCACTTTGGGAGGCTGAGGCGGGAGGATCGCGAGTTCAAAGCCAGCCTCAGCAATGGCGAGGCACTTAGCAACTCAGTGAGACCCTGTCTCTAAATAAAATACAAAAGAAAGGTCTGGGGATGTGACCCAGTGGTCGAGTGCCCCTGAGTTCAATCCCTGGTACCATAAAAAAAAAAAAAAAAAAAATCTACCTGGTTCTAGGAGTACAGAGATAGTTTAATGTTGCAAAGTTTATTAATGTAAGTCATCAACATTCCAAAATGAGAAAAAAATATATGATCATTTTAACAGATGCTCCCAAAGTCTATCTAATGAGATTCAAGAGTGATTTCTAATTTAAAAATTTAGGTTAAAAATAGAGATACTAACTTTCTATATAAAGAGCATTTAACTCAAAAGAACAACTTAAAGGGCTGGGATTGTGGCTCAGCGGTAGAGCGCTCGCCTAGCACGTGGGCAACCCGGGTTCGATCCTCAGCACCATGTACAAATAAAACGCATTGATAAAAAACGCATTGTGTACAACTAAAGCAAATAAATAAAAATATTTAAAAAAAAATTAAAAAAAAAAAAGAACAACTTAAAACACTATGGATATTCCCATTAAAACCAGAAACAAGAATATCCACCAACATCATCATTTAACATTGTTCTAAACACACCAGCCAGCAAAACATGCAATGAAAATGAAATAAATGTATTAAAGAAATATTATCATTATCCATAGAGGATATTGAGTATTTCCTAGAAAACCCAGGAAAAATTTCTAGAAAAAGTAAAACTAAGTGACTAGATACCAGAATAATATCAATTTATGGTCTAAGACTATAGAAGTATTACCTCTCAAAGCTCCCCACCTAACTCAATCCTCCCATGGAACCCTACCCTGCCTCAACCCTTGTTTGAGATCCTGTTACTAACTGTCCAGTTTACTAAGTAGGGCTCCTTAATCAACTGGCTTTCCTACCTCCAACTAAGTGAGACATTACACAATATGGCCAGAAGTAATGTTTCTAGAACCAAATCTGATCTGTCATTCCTTTCTTTAGAACGTTCTCATAGCTTCCCTTTGTACTTAAAATAAGACCCAATTTCTTACCATGTCCTTATACATGTGGGCCTATTCAATCATACCACATTAACACCCCTCTTAACACTCTAGCCACAATGTCCTTTTGTTCCTCAGACACACCAGAGGCTTGTGCTATTCACTCTGCCTAGAATGTGCTTTCCTTGAATCTCACAAGGACAGCTCTTTCTAAAGTGGCAATCCCATGTTATCGTAAATGTTAGATCTTTCATGAGATGTCTTTGATAATATCATTCTATTTTAATTTCCTCCATAAAATCTAAAATTCATGATCTGAACATGTTTAGTATTCCCTCCCGACTAATGGCACTCTGTGAGAACAACAACTTTGTTTTAAAAACTGCTCATCTCCAATACTCATCACTGACACATAGAGTCATCCAAAAAATACCTGAATTTAAAATTATCTGTCATTTTCAACTGACTGTAAGGGCTACAAAACCAGAACCAAGACTCTAGCACAATACACAGCTGGCGAATGAGTGAATGAATGGATGGATGAATGGACGAGTTCCTCCTTCCTCCTTCTAGTCCCCTAATTCTAAGATTGAACAAACTTTTTTGTGAGTCCAACACATAATTTGGCCTATACTGAGCTTGTAAGCAACGAATACTGTACTAAATAATTTTATATGAATTGTTATAAAATTAGATCTTCCTACTGCTACCCATTCCCCAAATTCTATAGTTCTGTAATTGCCCTGTTAAGCCAAATATAGAGCTTTAATAAAGTTTGATGGCTTTATTGAACTAAACCTTTAAAATGGCCTTTGTTGATTCTCCCTGACCACTAGCAGGGCGGAGGGGCTTGCAGCGCCCTCTCATTCTCTTAGGCATGGGAGAGGCCCAACCAGGCCTGCGTGACCTTCCCGGCCCCCACCCCGCTGAAGGGAGAGACCGCAGGGTTAGCCTTGATGGTCCAGCCTTATTCCCTTCCCGTTCACCTTTTTGTGGCCCTGAGTTACCTTAATTTTGGAGTCCTGATATGGGGTGAATTTACCCCCTAAAAATCCCCTGGAGGTGTAACTCAGGAAGGCCTAGCGAATCCCGACCCAGGTGGTATCGCGAGGCCCTGTTGCAGGCGGCTAGGAGTGGGCTATGGCGAAATAAATGGTAATGCTGGAGAAAGAGAAATATCTTTAAAGACCCTGGGTTCTGATGAAGCTACCAACCCTATTTCAAGGGTCCTCAATGGCAACCAGCAAGTTGTAGACACTAGCCTAAAGCAGACTGTAAAAGCCAGCACCTTTGGGAAAGCAGGAATTAAAACCAAGAATTTCATTCAGAAAAACAATATGGACAAAAAGAATGGAAAGTCTTATGAAAATAAATCTGGATAAATGCAGTCTGTAGATAAGACCGATACTGTAGCAATTCCAAATGGTGTCCTAACAAATAATTCAGGCTACATTACTCATGGTTATGTGGGCAGATGAACAGATAATGATTGTAGTGGATCTGAGAGTGGATATACCACTCCTAAAAAAAGGAAAGCTAGGCGCAGTAGTGCCAAGGGTTGTGAAAACCTTAATTTAGTGCAGGACAAAATAATGCAACAAGAGAGTAGTGTCCCTACTTTAAAACAGGGACTTGAAATTTTCAAGCCTGACTATAGTGAACAAAAGGGAAATCGAGTAGATGGTTCAAAGCCCATTTGGAAATGTGAGACTGGGCCTGGAGGAACAACTCAAGGAAAACCTGCTATGGGTAATACACTTTGTAAAAGTTCAGATATTAAACCTGGTGTGAGCAGCGAAAAGTTTGATGATCGGCCCAAAGGAAAGCATGTGTCAGCTGTTGCCTCTAAAGAGGACTCGTGGGCCCTATTTAAACCACCCCCAGCTTTTCCAGTGGACAATCGCAGTGCTAAAATAGTTCCTAAAATAAGTTATGCAAGCAAAGTTAAGGAAAACCTCCACGAAACTATACAGGAACTCTTCTGTTTTAACCATCTTCATCTTCATCCTCTTCGTCATCTACTGGGGAAACTCAGACCCAGTCTTCAAGTCGGTTATCCCAGGTCCCTGTGTGTTGCCGCCTGAAGCGCTTGGAGCACCGGAGCCGCGGGAAGAACTTCAGAAGCAAACTGGAGACAAACAGCTTTTTATTCTGATAACTTTTCTCTCTGGTTCTAACAACTAACTCACGCCAAACACACCACTAAAATGGCGCTGACCCGATCAGCAATTTCGGCCAAGTCACTCCAGATCCCGCAACAAAATCCCGTGAGACTACGGGTGGCGACAATGGCCAAATCTCCACGGCTCATAGTCAACTGCAATTCAAGCCAATCCCCAAACAGGGCTCCTGCATTTCCCCCTTTTTGTTTTAAAAGAGGTAATGCTCTAGGACGTCTATGTGCAACCAACATTCTTACCCGTCATCGGATAATCAAGGCTGTGCCCTTGACTCCTGTCTTAGGTTGATATGTCGGCCACATGAGACTGTCCCGTGCGACTGTGCCTGTCTTAGGTTGTCCCCCTCTGGGGATCTTACCCGTCATTGGCTAACCAGCCATCCAATGGAGCCCTTTAGCATCGACTGTGTATGATGACTAACAGCCGTCCAATTGTGAGGAGATGTTGCGGCTTTAAGGCGACAAGCCTTTTGGTGATGAGCCAAATTGCATAGCATATCAAATTGTTTAAACAAATCAGCTGCCCTAAGTTCCAACAAGTAACACACTGAATTCTCTAGACAAATACCCGCAAGGCATTGTCCCGTAAAGTCCCAAACAATGAAAGATCAAAATGTCCATTTGTTGTAACATGTTGATGTAGGAGGCCCCATGCATGTAGAGCAGAGGCCACACTGTTGGTGAGGTTGTTTGATGTTTTGAGCAGCAGGGATGCTTGCAGCGGCCGCGATCCCTGCAGCTGTAGCAGCAGACGTCTTTTTTATGTTTAGACAATGCCACCGCAAATCTTCAGGGCCCGCTACCTAGAAACTCAAGCATCAATTATTAAAGGAAAGGCAGTGCTATTGCAGCACTGAGTCAAGAGGCGAGTTGTCAAACTACAAAATAGAATAATTAGATTAGAAAATTAAAGTTGATTTTTGTTCACACACATCGCTGGTTGAGCTTCTACAAACATAAGTTGGAAAAATATCATATTTAGAACAAAACAAAGAAAGACTGAGGGTAATTACTGCATTAAAGATAGATTAAAAGAAAAGGTAAAGGCACTTTAGAGAAATAATTTGTTAGCTGGAACCCTTGAGTCTCTGTATACAGAGAAATCTTTTACCTGTTGAGATAATTGAAATTAATGAGCTATTAAACAAATGAAGTTAATAACAAATAAACAATCTTAAGTCAAAACACCAAAATATCAGGTTATATAGCACTAGTCATATTGTTTGCTAAAGAGAAGTCCCAGGGACACCTATAAATCAAATTGAAAGTACCTTCATTTATAAAATTATTTACCTAAATTGAATACTCTAAACCTAAAATGAATTAAAGTTATTTGGATCCATATATATATATATTTTCTTTTTCATAAGCGCTTTGTTCTATGTGACGTCACACTGGACAAACAAACATACAAACATATATTTGTGACGTCACATTAACATGAAATATAGACAAATGTACAGACATAAAGACATGTATAAAAAGAAAAAAAAATACAATTGTGTGCACACTAAAGAGAGATCTCCTCGTCCCGGCCGGGAGAAATGACACTTAAGTTGTGAAATATTTTGAAGGACTCTTTTGAGGGAATCATTCTATACCTTCATCTTGGTCCTCTTGATTTTGTACTTTTTTATTAATCTTGATTCTTCAATAACTTCATCTTGATCATTTTGATGTGGTACCTGTTTTATTAATCTAGATGGTATCCATATTGGAGAGGATTCGTGTTTTGGAAAAACACAAAACAGATCCTCTTCCCCAAATTAATACTGGATCTGGACCCTTCCATGTACCTGAAAGAACATCCTTCCAGTAAACCAAAGGTTTATGTTGTTGGTGTGGATTCCAATGTCTGTCTCCAGCAGAATAACCATTAGAGTCTAAAGTTAAAAAAATTTAAGGTAAACAGGGCAACTGCCAATCTGTCCTTAGGACTTTTCCAATTTCCTTCTTTTTGTTTTAATAACATAATTTTCAGTGTTCGGTTTGCTCTTTCAATAATGCCCTGACCCTGAGGATTGTATGGGATGCCTGTTTTATGGGATATATTGAATTTTGCGCAAAACTCTTTGAAAGATGAGGACGTATATGCGGGGCCATTATCTGTTTTAAGCATTTTGGGGATGCCCAATGCAGCAAAAGCTTGCAAGCAATGAGATGTAACATCTTTAACTTTTTCTCCAGAATGTAAGGAAGCAAAAATCATGCCTGAACATGTATCTATGGTCACATGAATAAATCGCAATTTTCCAAAACTTGGCTCATGAGTAACATCCATCTGCCACAAATGATTGGGCATCAATCCTCTAGGGTTAACGCCGAAATGAGGATTGGGCAAATGTGTCATACAAGATTTACAATCTTTTACAATTGTTCTGGCTTGCTCCTTTGTGATTTTAAACCTACGTTGCAAGGTGGTGCTGTTGACATGAAACTGGGAGTGAAATAAAGTAGCTTGTTGTAGCGCTGAAAGTATAAATACTGTTTTTGTAAGTTCATCAGCCTTTTGATTACCTTCATGGAGGGGACCAGGCAAATTAGTATGTGCTCTAATATGGCCTACGAATAGGGGTTCTTTTCTTGCCCACAAAAGTTTTTGTATTTGATAAAACAATTTAAAGGCTGGAGTATGAGGTGCTATTGGTCCTGCTAACTCTAATTTTGGGACGGCTTGTACAATATAGTGGCTATCTGAAAAAATGTTTACGGGCTGGTCCCTAAAATTTTCCAGAGATCTTACCACAGCTTCCAATTCCACTAGTTGAGCTGATTTGTGTGCAGTTATGTAAGTCATATTTTCTTTTTTAGTGACTACTGTAGCAGTACCATTTGAGGACCCATCTGTAAATACATTAAATGCCTTAGGAATAGGTTGATTTTTTATTACCTGTGGAAATATAATAGGATGATTAATACAAAAAGATAATATAGGGGACTTAGGAAGATGATTATCAAAATTTGCAGAAGTAGAGCATTTAGCTATAGCCCAATCATTATCATTGAAGCATAAGTATTCAATCTGTGATGATGAATAGGGAGTAATAATAGTAGCAGGGTGAATGCCAAATATTTTAGTAGAAGTCTTAAGTCCTTGAAGAATAAGTTTAGCCACCATGGAGGTATAAGATTCAATTATACTTTTAGGAGAGACGGGCAAATGTATCCATAATAAAGGCCCTTGTTGCCAAAATACTCCTGTGGGTGTATATTGTGAAGAAATAATAATCAACATCAGCGGTTGAGTTAAATCAAATCTATCACAATGAGCTCCTTCGATGGCTTTTTCTACTAACTTTAAAGCTTTCCTAGCATCAGGAGTCAATGTTCGTGGTGAAGATGGATCAGGGTCTCCGCGAAGGATGTCAAATAAAGGTTTTAGTTGGCCAGTAGTGAGATTTAGTGTAGGGCGAAGCCAATTAATGTCTCCCAGTAGTTTTTGGAAATCATTGAGGGTGGTCAAATGTTCTTTATTTATTAGAATTTTTTGGGGTCTAACAAAAGTATCCATGATTTTAAATCCTAAATATAATATGGGAGATCTGGTTTGAACTTTTTCTTCTGCTATATATAGTCCATATTTTTTTAAATTTTCTACCACATCACTGAATATATTAAATAAGATTTTTTGATTAGGGTGGGCCAATAAAATATCATCCATGTAATGTAGACACATGAGGTTTGGATATTTATTTTTAATGGGTTTGGATAGCCTTGTCCACATATATTTGGCATATGGTGGGGCTATTAGCCATTCCCTGTGGTAAAACCTTCCATTGATATCTCTGATCAGGGCCATTATTGTTCATAGAAGGAACGGAAAAAGCAAACCTGGGGGCATCCAGAGGATGTAGGGGAATAGAAAAGAAGCAATCCTTTATATCAAGAGTAATAAGATGGAAATTTTTTGGAATAGCTACGGGACTAGGAAGTCCAGGTTGAGTAGGCCCCATAACTTGCATGGTTTTATTGATTTGTCTAAGATCATGTAACAATCGCCATTTTCCTGACTTTTTCTTGATCACAAATATGGGGGAATTCCAGGGAGAGGTGGAAGGTTCTATATGACCTGCTTCTAATTGTTCCTGAACTAATTGGTGGGCCGCTTGTAATTTCTCTTTAGATAGGGGCCACTGAGGGACCCACACTGGCTTATCAGAAAGCCATGGTATTTTCAAAATTATTTTCTCAGTGGCCCCGAAAAAAAATATCTTTTTCCTTTATGACAATGATTACTTTTAGGGTTAAGATTACTCTGTACTTTTTGATAATGAGTTCTTTTATGGTTAAGATTACCCTGTAGGTTTTCACATTTAACATCTGCAGGCTTGGTTGCAAGGTGTACTCCCATTTGTTGCAAAATATCTCTTCCCCATAAAGTAACCGGTAGATTAGGTAAAACATAAGGCTGAAATGTTCCTTTATGGCCTTCATCATCCTCCCATTTTAAAATTACTGCACTTTTATCTGGGAGGTTATTATATCCCAAGCCTCTTAAACTGGTTGAAGCTTTTTGCAGAGGCCAGTGCTTGGGCCATTGGCGTAAATTAATAATGGAAGAGTCAGCTCCAGTATCTATTAATCCCTCCATTTCTATTCCTTGGATTTTTATTTTACACATAGGCCTCCTTGAACAGTCTCGAACCCAGCAAGACATGGGACTTGAGTCAGTGGAACAAAATCCTCTATTGTTCCCTTCTTGAGGCATACCCATTTTAAATGAATTATGTAAATTGGGAAGGAGAAGCAACTGAGCAATTCTATCTCCTTGATTAACAGAACTTACACTTTGGGGTGAGCTAAGCATTATTTTTATTTCCCCTTTGTAGTCTGAGTTTATTACACCTGGGGTCACTTGCAAACCTAATAAGCTTTTAGGACTACGCCCGATAATAAGTCCTACAGTCCCTGAGGGAAGAGGTCCCCTGACTCCTGTGGGAATCAGTTGAACCCCCATTTCAGGTGTTAACACTATTCGGGCGGTGGAACAGAGGTCTAATCCTGCATTTCCTCTTGTTCCTCTGGCGAGGGAGTGGATGGGTAGTAGGGATTGTGTCGGGGAAGCATCTGAGTGGATGCTTGAGGATACTCCTTCTGCAATGCCCCGTACATTTGTGGGCCCCGGGGTACTGGGCCCCGTGCCCCCGTTTTTTGAATTCCTGAACAAAGGATTTCCATGGATGTCAAATTTTGAATAGCATTTATTGGCCCAATGATTTCCCTTTTTACACCTGGGGCAGCGGCCTGGGGCATGGTATGAGCTTGATCTTATTTCTCTTTTGGGATTTTGCCTAGAATTGCCTGATTGATTATGATAATTTTGCCTGGAATATCCTGATTGATTATAATGTCTACGTTTAGCCTTTGTGAAATTTCGAGAGGAAGCACCTCTCATTGAGGCTGCAATCACATTTCCTGTGACAAAGGCGCCATTTATATCTTTACATAGTTGTATATATACGGAAAGATCCTTTTTAGTTCTCCATGGCCTGATGGCTGCTTGGCACCATTTATTTGCATTTTCATAAGCTAATTGAACAACTAAAGGCATAGCTTGGTCAACATCTGCAAACACACTACCTGCAGTTCTCAAAAGTCGATCAGCAAAGTCGGCATACGGCTCATTAGGTCCTTGAATCACTTTTGACAAGCTACCTTGTAGATCCCCAGGTCCTTGTACAGTTTTTCCATGCCTCTAAGGCAGCTGCATTTATCTGAGCATATATATCTGAGTCATAATCTGTTTGAGCCTGTAAGTCTGCGAATTGCCCTTCTCCTGTGAGCATGTCTATATTATAGTTTTCAAACCCTGCAGCCGCGTTTCTTTTAGCCGTTTCTATACAAAGTTCTTGGAATTGCGATCGCCAAACCAAGAATTGCCCCCCGCTTAATGTTGCTTTACATAGACTTTTCCAGTCTGAGGGGGTTAAGCTAAAGGTGTTAAGGGACTCCAGCATACTCAACGTGAAAGGAGCTTGGGGCCCATAAGTCATTACTGCCTCTTTGAGATTTTTTATTGTTTTGAAATCTACTGACTGATGGACACTCTGTCCATTTTTCTTTTCAAATGCTGGCGGTTCCCAATGTATCTGTGAGTTGTCCTCGAGAGCGCATAAGCGATCAGAAAGACTTTTTATTTCTGTTTCTAGGGTATGCAAATGCCTAGTAATACCCTTCATATTTTCTGTAATGGATTCCACCCATGGGGGAGTAGTCACTTCCACAAGTGACTCCTCTGCCTGACGGACCTTTTTCTCGGTCTTTTTTAATTTCTTTTTCCTCATTTTCTCAGGATCACTTTTACTAGATTCCTCACCACTGCTAATTTCACTGACAGCAATATCCTGAGGCCCAGGTTCCAGTGAGAGCAAGTATCCTTCAGCTTTCGCCAATAACTCCCGAATAGCTTTAATAGCTTGGATTTTTGTCATTTTTGCGTCTCTTCTAATACTCTCTTTACTGGTCTCAGTTGGCCCAGTGGAATCTACACTTTTTTGATCACTTTCATTTTTGTCTATATACTCCTCACTGAGAACAGAGTCAGGTATATCAAGGAGTCTTTGCATAGCCTCTATCACTTGGGATTCAGTTATATTCGAACCCATCTTTAGAGACCTTTCAGTTCTTACCTGTCCGCTCCGAAGTTCCCCGTACGGGCCGCCACCTGTTGCCGCCTGAAGCGCTTGGAGCACCGGAGCCGCGGGAAGAACTTCAGAAGCAAACTGGAGACAAACAGCTTTTTATTCTGATAACTTTTCTCTCTGGTTCTAACAACTAACTCACGCCAAACACACCACTAAAATGGCGCTGACCCGATCAGCAATTTCGGCCAAGTCACTCCAGATCCCGCAACAAAATCCCGTGAGACTACGGGTGGCGACAATGGCCAAATCTCCACGGCTCATAGTCAACTGCAATTCAAGCCAATCCCCAAACAGGGCTCCTGCACCTGTGTCAGCACTGAACTCTGTTACTTCTGCCAACTTTTCCAATGGGCCTGTTTTAGCAGGGACTGATGGAAATGTGTATCCTTCAGGGGGCTGGCCACTGCTAACTACTGCTGCTAATACTCTAACACCCATCTCTTCTGGAACTGCTTCAGTACTCCAGGACATGAGTCTAACTTCAGCAGCTGTTGAACAGATTAAGTCTAGCCTTTTTATCTATCCTTCAAATATGCAAACTGTGCTGTTGAGCACAGCACAAGTAGATCTGCCCTCTCAGACAGATCAGCAAAACCTGGGGGAAGATCTTCCAGAATCAATGGGGTTTATCATTTATAAATGAGCCCAGTGCTGGCCCTGAGGCTGTTATTGGGAAGTCATCAGATCATAAAGTGTTGGAGGTGACATTTCAAGGAGAATATCCTGCCACTTTGGTTTCACAGGGTGCTGAAATAATCCCCTCAGGAACGGAGCATCCTGTGTTTCCCAAGGCTTATGAGCTGGAGAAACGGACTAGTCCTCAAGTTCTGGGTAGCATTCTAAAACCTGGGACTGCTAGTGAGAGTGGAGCCTTATCCTTGGAACCCAGTCATATAGGTGACCTGAAGAAAGCAGACACCAGTAGTCAAGGTGCTTTAGTGTTTCTCTCAAAGGACTACAAGATAGAAAATCAAAATCCTCTGGCCTCTCCTATGAACACTTTGTTTGGCTCTGCCAAAGAACAGAGATACCAGAGAGGCCTAGAAAGGAATGATAGCTGGGATTCTTTTGACCTGAGGGCTGCTATTGTGTATCACACTAAAGAAATGGAATCTATTTGGAATTTGCAGAAGCAAGATCCCAAAAGGATAATCACTTACAATGAAGCCATGGATAGTCCAGATCAATGAAGGACCAGACTGACTGTTCGTAACCTTTCTGCAGCATTAGAGCCACCGTTCATGGGGGACACAAGGCTTTTATGCTCCTAGATCTTCAATGCAGCAGAGGAAACATAAGTAGAATCAGAGGATAATATATACAAAAATATATATACACACACACACACACACACACACACACACACACATATATATATTTATTTATTTAAAAAGAGGCAACTGAAAGTAATTAGACTTCTTTTTAAAAAAATATTTATTTATTTGTTTTTAGTTGTACACAATGCAATGCATTTATGTTTACCTGGTGCTGAGGATCGAACCCGGGCCGCGCACGTGCTAGGCGAGCGCTCTACCGCTGAGCCACAACCCCAGCCCGTAATTAGACTTCTTAAGGAATCAAATTTATTTCAAGAGACTACACATGGTTATTTAATCTCCGCTTTCCCCCCATTTTTTCATTTGTTAGTTTTTGTTTAAGTGTGAATGCAAGTGATTAATGAATACAGACTTACAAGCATGGTTCTAAAGTTCCTGCTGTCATTAACTTGGGCAACAAATGACCCACTGGAAAGGCAAATCCACTTGAAAGATCTCTGTATCTTGTTCTGTGACTAAAGTGATACACTAATCACGAGGAACCCAGAATGATTTAACATTTTCCCTACTTCTCCCTTCATGTTGTGATTTTAAGTTTGCAGGATGTGGTTTTTGTAGCAAATATGATTTGCATATCTTTTCAGGAGTTTAAGCAACCTCTGTGGGGTATTAGGGAAATATTTTCTTTGTTTTTTTTTGTGGGGTGGGGATAGGGGAGGGCATTGAAGTTCTACAATTCTGGAGTAGTTGGTAGGTACATAGTTAATTTGTTTTGGTTACATGTTGGACTTTAACAACTGAAGAATCCATGAGTGTCATTTAAAGAAAAGTTGCAGAACAAGTAATTGGCTTAGATATGGGGGGGATCCTTTGCCCATATTTTAATGTAATTGTATAACAGGGAGCAAAAATATATTCTGCTTTTCAACTGTAGGTGCTCTAGACTTGCTCTCTGTCACTAACACTAAATGTGCAGTTTTCCTTGTTTTTCATCAAACATCTAAGAGAAACTTGTGTACCGTTCTGTAAATTCTCTTAATTTCTCAGCAAAATCTAAAAGAGGAAGAAAAAAAGGTAATGAAAACTAAACTTTTCATGTTTTTAGCCAGTGAGGAGGTAATAAACCCTGTTTATAGAAGGTGTGCTTTCATGCAAATTATACTTCTGAGATTATTAGCTTCTAATTATATATTAGTAAATATATTTTATTACAGAGCAAAATGGGTTTTTAAGGAAAATAATGTGAAATTCTGAAATTTTTCTTTTGGGCAGAGAAGAGCATTAGCCCTGTCTTATCATCACATTGCCATTCTGTTGTACTGCAACTTGTGTATAGCATGCTAAAATAAATTTTTTTTTGTGTGTGTGTGTGCAGAAACTAAGGGTCCAATTTAAGATTGGGTGATGTTAGTGGTATAATAACAAGGTCTCTGGCCTGACGCAGCATAACATCACACACATATATGCATACACACAGAAATTAGTATATCCATATATGTCAAATACAGGTTAAAATAGCAGGGCATTTATATAGAGTTGTAGTCTTCTAATAAAAGTAAGCTGGAATCTCCTAGGAATATCTGGGGAGAAAGGAACTGCTTTCTTTTGCTTACCCCTTTGCTTAAGAAATGTCCAGTTTTGAGTGACTGTAGTGTGAATGGTTTTCTTGTTTTGTTTATTATTTGAGGCTTTTAATAAGTAGTTCATGAAAGAAGCTGTTGGACTCAATGTAGAGTAGAGATAATATCTTTTTAGTCTGGATTTCTGCCCTGCTTAGAATTTTAAAAAGTTATAAGCATGGATTGCCAATTCCACTTGATGTAAACAAAACTTTTTATAATACACACACACACACACACACACAACACACACACACACACACACACATATATGTATATGTATAAATAACTTATTGTATCAGTCCAGGTTCAGAAACTTGTGGTAGGCCAGTTCCAGATTGTTTATTTTCACCTGTAAACTGTATCACTTTTACTGATACTGTAATTTTCAAATGTATAATATGTTTACAAATGTGCCCTGCATTTAGTCTGCCTTGTTCCTGTTTTGATTTTTGTTGAGTCTCCTGCCTGCTTGCCAAAAACTAGGATGCTTCAGGTGCATGTACAATTGAAAGCAGAGGCATCCTTGAGCTTTAAAGCATTGAACAAACTGGAAAATGCAACATACCACATACTGAAGTGAAAAAGTCTTGTGTTTTTTTTTTTTTTTTTTTTTTTTTTTTTTTTTTTTTTGGTTTTTTTTTAATAAAAATTTTCAAAAAGTTAAAAAAAATTGGCCTTTGTCAAAAACATAATTACAAGAAAATAACAGGTCAAGGAAAATTATATATTTTAAGTTATAATCCATACACTAAGTAGTTGGCAGAGAAGAGGCCTATAGTGACACTGAAAAAAAAAATTCTGAGGTATTAAAAAGTTAATCTTGTCAATGTGGAGAAATGACCATTCTGTGTTGAAGCCATAAAGGTTTGCCTCTTGAGGACTGAAGACACTGGGTTGTCATTCTGATTACCTAGAGTTACTCATTAAATGTTACAGAGTACAAAGTTGCTGATTTGTGGTAACTCTAATTACTTCAAACAAAAGGCTACATTCTCAATTTTTCATATTTTATTTTTATTCAAGGGTTTACTCACAGGCAGCAATTTAGAGTCAGGCTTTTTAAATTAAAAGGCCCAAACTAAAAATTCTTGCAAATATGACACCGGTAAAAAGAATGATCATCTTAATAACTTAAACCCTTATCCATCGTGTTGCATTAAAAGTCTTTAACATAGAATGTAAGATCAATATCACTTAAAATAAACAACCAAAACACCATAGATGGTGGGTAAATTTGTCAATGAAGATAAACATCAGTTTCAGCTTTGCAGAGTATGAAAACCGGCAATTAATTTGTCCTGTGACAGAAATATAAACTGTGCTACAGAATTTTGACTGTAAAGTTTCCTTCTCCAGCAGCAAGTCAGCATATCAATGCTGAAGCTCTTTCTCTCTGTCCTGTTGTAGCTGCACATCTTCTTTTAGGCACTCTAGCCTCCGGGGAATAGCAGAATCTTCATGTTTCTTGAGTTCTTCAAAAGTGCATAACTCTACGTGAGCCTGCTCAATTTGGTCCCACAAGCCGTTCAACTGTTTCATGAGCCCCATAGCACAAGATTGGTAACTTCCAAGCAAAATTTTCATCTTTCCCCCCCATTTTTGCAGCTCTCTTAGCTTCTATCATCATGTGACCCCTGTTTATCTCAAGCCTCTTTTCAAGTGATTCAATTCTGTCCTTTTTGCTAGTTAGATTAGCCTGTGTGTAGCGACTCTGCCCAGGAAGATATAAAACTTGACTGTAGCATTCTTCCCACACCTGGTTATAAGCTTCACTGGAGAGTTCTTCAAGGCTCATTCTTTGTTTTACTACTTCCATCTCCTGCACCAGAACATCCTGGGCCTTTTTCAGCTCTTCTTTGGAGAACTTTTCATAAAGGTTATGTTCCAGATAAGCAATGTGCTCAGAATTGTTAGTACCAAATACAACGGTTTTTCCTTCTTTATTTCCAGGTGGCTCATAGGGGTGATATAGAAGGTCATAATGAAGCATTGCAATCATTTCTTTTTTGATTAGTTCTTCACTTTTCTGTAAATCTGTTAGAAGTGATTCTACATTTAAGGGTCTTAGAATAGTTTCATTTACTTCAGATGGTCTTGGCAAATCTTTCTGGACAACTTTGTGCATTCGTTTCATTTTCTTCACACACTCTGCCTCTCGTGTGGCCTGCTTTCAAGCATCCACATCAGCAGCATCTTCGATGTAAGTATCATCTACTTCCCAGTCTTCGAGCTCCTTCTCAGCATTTTCAGGTAAAACAATTTCAAAATCATTCTTAGGGGCAGGAAGTCCCAACAACCCTAATCGGAGATGTTCACGAGATTCTCTTTCCATCTGTTTCACTTAAGAGGGATCACTATAGTCTGCCATTCCATCTTCCGGATTAATGTTTAATTTGTCTCTAAGAATTCTACCTGGGGTAGAATTAGTAACTGGTTTGGGGGTTGTTCCACTCCGGGGAATCAGTCCTTCAGCTCCATTAGAAGGAGTCCTGAATGGGGTAGAAAGAACTGTGTTTGGAGGCTATACAACTTGCTGCTGTGGAGTCACACCCGAGAGGTCACTCTCATGCAATGGGGTATTAAGTCCACCTTTTAATGGGGTGTCCACATTGGTCAAAGTCATGAGGTTCTGGGCTTCCTGCAGAATTCTGTCCTGGGAAGCTGGCGTTCAGGGTGTTCTAAGAGCCATGCTATTGTTGGTGACATTGTACTCAGACAAGAGTACTGGAAGCAGAATTTGTTATGCCATATTCCTCAGTAGTTTGACGTGCAATTTTACTTGCTTGGCCTACTTTTACAACTTCCTGAAGTTCTGCATCTGAAATCTGAGGAGCAGGAAGAACTAGTTTGCTTCTCTTTTTAGTAAATTCAGAAACACCACTAATTTGAAGAATAGCTGATGGCAAATCAGATTCTTTTTTCCTTTTCAAATGCTGTCTGTCTTTTTTTCTATCTCTTCCTTCTTTTTCAGATCTTAGCTCCCTGTTGTCTTAATTTCCTAAAATCTGCATCGAGGGCCTGGTAATTTTCCTCGGAAGTATCATAAAAACCAAGAGCAGGCTTTTTTTCAAATGGGATTTCAGCATTATAATCTACTCCTCTCCTTTTTTCTTTTCTTCTGAATTTCTATGCCAGCTGCTCAAAGTTCTCTTCTTTTTTGGAGGGCAGCAAGATGCCTTGCTTCTTCCAATTGTTTCTCTCTTGCTTTCCTCTTGGCCTTCTTTCCCTGAGTATCAGCCAGGCAGGCTCTAGCTTCAGAAAGCATCCCAAGTTCATCCTCATCCATATCAATTGGATCAGGCCGTGCTGGTTTTGTTTCTGGATTTGGATCTATTTCTCGAGGTTTAAGTTTTCGTGGATCATCTGTTGTTTCCTCTTCATTGTCTCTCTGGGCAGTTTTGTCCAGGAGAAATTCATAGTGTTCCAAGCACTGGGCTGCTGTTCTTCCAATGATTGGAGCAATAGTCTCCACAGAGTTGGCATCAACTTAGCCAAGTGCAAGAGTTTTTCTTCTTCTTCTCTGAACCATTCTGTTTTCTTAATGCTTGGATCCAGCCATTCATACCACCTGGCTTTGCACTGCTTTGCTGATTTTCTATGCAGCAACGAGGCAATCCTAGATCACTGGTTTTCCCCATATTTCATTACTGCTGCTTTCAGAATTTCATCCTCGGTGTTCCTCTACAAGCCCCCTTTGATCAGAATTCGAGGCATCTTGGTGGCAGAGTGTCCCGGCAAGCAGCCAAGGGGAGCTTCTGAAAAGTAGTAACGGCGACTGGGTCACGAGACCTAAGGCTGCCACTTTCTCCAAATGCGATCTTCTGCTTTGATGAGATCTGCCCAGGCGCCTTGAGAAATTTTTTTAAACTTTGTTTTAATTTATGTGGTGCTGGAGATAGAACCCAGGGTCTCACACCTGCGAGACGAGTGCTCTACAGCTGAGTCATAGCCCCAGCCCCTGTATTTTGATTATTCACTTTGGTATTTCTTGCAACAGAAGCCTTGTAAACAGATTTGAATATGCAATATGTAAAGTTTATCATTTCATTTGAACACATACAGCCATCATGAGATGGAGATTAAAATTCATGTTTTTACGTTTAGAATGTTATACTTTTGAGTTATGAGAGAAAATTTTATAGTAGTTCAAACCAATTAAGCATTTTAAGACGTCTAGATTGCTTTAGTTTCGTTTGCAAAATGTGAATTTTAGTAATACAAAACAGCTGCACTGAGAGCTAAACGTGCCTTCCCAGCTGCTATCTTTGTGGTTGTAGTTGAATGAGTTTATTTTTAGTGATGTAACCTGTTTATTATTCATTTAAAATGACTGTAAAAGCAAGTTTGGGGTAGATGCTTTAAGCATATCTTAAATCTTCTATGAGTTTTCTTAGTGCACACATTATCTTTTTTTTTTTTTTTTTTTTTGTGGTACCGGGGGATTGAACTCAGGGGCACTCAACCACTGGGCCACATCCTCAGCCCTTTTTTGTATTTTATTTAGAGACAGGGTCTCACTGAGTTGCTAAGTGCCTCGCCATTGCTGAGGCTGGCTTTGAACTCGCGATCCTCCTGCCTCAGCCTCCCAAAGTGCTGGGATTACAGGCGTGCGCCACCGCGCCCGGCTTGCACACATTATCTTGAGTAACATTTTTATTAGTTTATTTGTTATAAAGACATTTATAGTGTTCAATACTGTTACTTTCACAAACATGCCTAAAAATATCAGATGCTGTAAATTAAGATGTGGTTGGTTAATTACATAGTTATTTCCATTTGCAAGCTCAGTTTGCAAACTGTAGTCTGAAAAAGAACTGGATACCATTTTCAGACTTGGCAGAACTAGAGAATGTTCTATTAAAAAGGCCCACAGGAGCATTAATTAAAAAATGGTGAGAAACTGGTAGAACAATTCTAACAAAATAATCTGATTTTGGAATTTTTTTTTTTTTTCTAATCTTAAGATTGTTAAACCAATGAGTAGTACTCCTTGGATAACAGCTTGGTTCCTGTTCTTCTGTATTGTTACCCAGTGTAAGGAGTGCTGGGGATATTTTATGTCTGGCATGGTTACAGGTCCTTGGACTCTGAGGTCTGGGGCACCATTGCCAGGGTTGTCTTTTATTCCTCTGAATGTTTAACATGGCCAAATGGTGCTCCTGCCTTGTAGAGCTTTTGGTTCTGCAGTTTCGGGCAAAGTACAATCAGTACGTCTTTTTCTTTGTCAGTTGAATTACCTCATGGACTCATATGTTTTTGATGGGTGCTAGAAACACACACATACACCCATACACACACACACAAACACACATATCCACATACACTACTTAAACTCCGTCATAAAAATAACAGGCACATGGAATTGAATTCAATACTTGACACACCAGAGACTATCGATGCAATAGTTTGTGTTGCTAGCTTAACTCTTTTTTTGTGCAGTTATTAGAAAGTGATTTTCCTGTTATCCTTGTTTAGTTGGTGTTCTTCTGAAGTTGTAAGAAAAGCTATTTTAAAAACAGTTATTATCTACAACTGTGTGTCTGCTTGAATTAGATTTCTTACATATTGTGCAATCAAAGCAGAATTTTAGAAAACTGAATTGTAAACTGAGGAAACATGCTAAAATTTATTTGGTAAGTGTTATGGTTTGGATTTTAAATGTCCCTTAAAAGCTCGTGTATTGAAGGCTTGGTACCAGCTATGGGGCTGTTGGAAATGGCAGAAGTTTTAGGAGGTGGGGTTTAGTTGAGGAAGTTATGTCATTGCAGGTGTACCTTTGACTGGATACTGGGACCACAGTCCCTTCCTTTCCCTCTCTTTGCTTCTTGGTGACCACAAGGTGGTGAGTTTCATCTGTGACATGCCCTCCACTATAATGTACTGCCTCATCTCAGGACCCAAGGAAACAGGGCTTATCCTGTTTCCTTGGATTGAAACATGGTTTGACCATGGATTGAAATCTCTGAAACCATGAGCTCAGATAAATTTTTCCTTCTTTTAAGTTGATTTTCTCAGGTATTTTTGTCACAGTAATGATAAACTGACACAGAAAATTTGTAACTGAGAAGTGACATATTTGTGAGTATACAATTATAGTGACTATGTGTTTCAGAAGCATCTGGAATTAGGTTTTTGGGAGGAATTTGGAAAAATTTAGAGAAGCAAGCTAGAGAAATCCTAGAATGCTGTAAACAGCTTAATGGGTGATTCTGGTGAGAATGCAGAACATCCAGAGCAGTAAAGCCTGTGCTCATGAGGTCTCAGATAAAAATGGGAACTCTACTCAGAACTGGGCTAAAGACTACAATCTTTAGGTAGAACCATGTCTACATTCTGCCCATTCCCTAAGACTTTGTGTGAGACTGAGTTTAAAAGTGATGGACTGTTTGGTGTGGCATACGCCTGTAATCCCAGTGGCTCAGGAGTCTGAGGCAGGAGGATTGCAAGTTCAAAGCCAGCCTCAGCAACTTAGCAATATCATGTCTCAAAATAAAAAATAAAAAAGTGCTGGGGCTGAGGCTCAGTGGTTAAACACCCCTGCTGTTCAAAAAAAAAAAAAAAAAAAAAAAAAAGTAATGGACTAATTTATGTGTCAGGGGAGATTTCAAGGCAGCACAGCACTTAGGCAGTGACATGGTATTATTAGTTGCTTTTAGATGAATTTACTGTGTGAATCAGAAGCAAAGAGGAACAGTGAGTGGAAAAATTTGAAAACTTGCAGTTTGGACATAAGGGGAACTAGTATAACGTTATGGCCAAGGAGGGTATGGTTGCTAAAGAGATTACTGCAATTCAAAAGAAGCTAAGTACATTGAACCAGGATGATAGGAAAAGCGACTTGAGGGCATATCAGGAATTAGCAAGACCCTACTCATCACAGCTCAAAGACTTTGTTTGAAAAGAGAACCCATGATACCCAGCTCACACAGCGAGGGTCAATGAAGAAAGTATTTTGGGGATTCGTTTCTGTGTTTAGCTTCCTAGATGCTCAGAGGCTGCAGCAGCCATGGTACAAGTAAGTCTGGCCACTGCTCAAGCTGGTGGTAGACCTTGGCAATTTCCAAAATCAGAAAATTGATTTTGCAGGCATGGAGAATTCAAGAGTTGTGTGGTCATGGAAGCTTCCACTGAGATGTCAAAGGAAAGCTTGGGTAGCAGGCTTTTGCAGTTTGTGGCAGGGTTGAATCCCTACAGGATGCCCTTGATAGGTGATAAGCAAAGCTGTGACAGTGACACGGACGCTGCAGTAGAGACCCCAGGAAATTAGAGATGCCAGGAACTTGAAATATCTGCTAAGGGAAATTGCAGGCAATAGGCAGAACCAGCTCAACAGAGAGGCTGTGTGAACTACAGTTGGCAAGGTTAAACAGCACAGCCGCCCACACCCTTTGGAGCTCTTGTCATTCCACCAGCTGCCCCAGATGTTAGACAGGTAGCTAGAAGATGTAATGTTTGGCTCACTGGGTCTCAGTTTCATTTTGGTCTAGTTCCCCCTTGCTATTTTCCTATTCTTTTGTTTTAGAAAGGGAATGTTTACCCAATGCCATGATATCTGGGAAGTATGTAACTGATTTTTAAATTTTTACAGGGGCTTATAGCCAAGAATTCACCTTGAGTCTCAGAAAAGACCCTAGGCTTGGACCTTTCAGCAGTGCTAGAATAGTTAAGACTTTGGAGGGCTCTTGTAAATGGACTGAATGAATTTTTCATTGTTAGATAAATATGAGTTTTGGGGAGCTAGGAGTTGAATATTATGGTTTGGATCTTAGCTATCCCCCAAAGATCAATCATATGCTAAAACCTTGGTACCAGCCTGTGGTGCTCTTGGAGGTGGTGCAACTTTTAGGAGGTATAAGGCCTAGTGGGAGGTTTTAGGTCACTGGGGTTGTATTCTTGAAGGAAATACTGGGATCTTATCCCCCCTCCCCCGCCGACCTCTCTTTGCTTCTTGACTAACAAGGTAAACAGGTTTCTTCCACCATGTACTCCCTACCATTATGTACTGTCTTGCCACAGGCCTAAATGCAACAATGCTAAGTGACCCTGGATGAAAACCTCTGAATCCATGAGCCAAAATAAATTTTTCTTCCTTATGCATTGTCTTAGTCAACTTTTCATTGCTGTGATGAATACCCAAGAAAAACAACTTAGAAGAGGAAAAATGTACTTTGGCTCATGATTTCAGAGGTTTGAGCGCACAGTCAGCTGGCTCCATCGCTTTGGGACTGAGGTGAGGTAGAACGTTACGGTGGAAGGGAATGATGGAGGAACGCTGTTTACCTCATGTCAGTATGTCAGTCAGAAAACAGAAAGAGAGAGCGAGAGCGAGAAAGAGAGAGGCGTGCCAGGGATATGCCTCTAGTGACCTACTTCCTCCAACTAGGTCACCTCCTACAGTTCCACCACCTCCCAATAGTGCCATAAAATCATAAATCTATTAATGGATTAATCCACAGGTGTGATTAGAGCCCTTATGATCCAATCAATCTCCCAAAGCCCTACCTCTGCACGTTGCCGCTCTGGAGATGAAACCTTTAACCCACGAGCCCTCGGGGGACATGCCAGATCCAAACCATGACATGTGTTGCTTATCTCAGGTATTTTGTTGCAGGGACTGAAAGCCAACTAGCGCAGTTAGGTAAATGAAGTTGTTGCAGCTGCCCACAGGAAGGTTTGGTGCCTCTGGCTGTGACTCTGGTGCCCAAATGTGAGGCACTGGAAGAACACTGGTCTTGTAGTTTGAAGACCCGCGCTCTGCTGGTGAGTTATGTTCTCTTGGGCAAGTGCCACGTCCTTGTACCCTTCATGTACGCATTCTGAGTCTCTCTTCTCCTGTTTGTATTATGTAGTTAATAATACCTGCCTCCCCATCATGCGGTCTGAAAGCAAGACTGTGAGCACTGTGCAATACACAAAATCCTCCATAATGTAAATAACAACTCCTAACAGAGCAGGTTCTTGGCTCCAGAACGATGCCCCATTTTCTGCATCCCTTCCCAGAAATGTCGTTACACCTCCTTCCCTTGTTCCCCATTACAAACTGACTTCTGGCCTCTGGGAGGGTCCTCTGTCCCCTGGCTGCTGGGAATTTCTCATTACTTGTGGTGCTCTCCATTTCCTTCAACAAATGCTTCTCCCTACAGTATTCCCCACTCGCAGCAGCTCTTTCTCCAAGATGACATCTGTTGAGCCTTGAAATTTTGGCCTGAGATGTGTTATTTGTATTCCTGAAATGAGATGTTTGGTAAAGGGCTCTGAACTTAGATGCTGCCCTCTCTGTGTGCCTGATTTAGCCTATCATAGCTAACAAAGGATGCAGTTTACCTGTTAGCATTTGAATGTTAAATATAAGGAGAATTTATTTGTCTCTGGGTCATCAATGCTTGGAACTAAAATTTTACTCTGTTCCAGAAGGTGCTGGTAACAGGTCATCCTTTCTGATCTGAAACTGAGACGCACTTTAAAAAAGTGTTTTAAAAAAACACTTTAAGATTTCAGAGCAGTTAAAGAATTTTAGTTCACCCAACTCATGACACTGACAACTTAAGAAGAAAATGCTATTTTTTGCCTCAGTTTCCATGTTTGAAAAAAATGGAAATGAGTTAAGATGTTCATTGTGTGTTGGAAGGCTTCTATTTACTGTTTAAAAAAAAAAAAAACCTGCCAGGCAGGGTGGCACACTGTAATTTCAACAGCTCTGGAGGGTGAGGCAGGAGGATCATGAGTTCAAAGTCGGCCTCAGCAAAAGCAAGGTGATAAGCAACTCAGTGAGACCCTGTCTCTAAAATAAAATACAAAATAGAGCTGGGGATGTGGCTCAGTTGTTGAGTGTCCCTGAGTTCAATCCCTGGCTACCCTCCCCTTACCCCCCCAAAAGAATAAGCCTGAAGCAAGTATGAGAAATTATATATTGAGTTTCTGCTGAAGGAAAAAAAAAAAACAAGTTGATGGAATGTAGTTGGGATTGCAAGGAGCACAAAGGGCTCCTGTCCTTTGAGGGAGGAAGAAGAAAGCTTAAAGATAAAAAATCTCCACCCATTGTCTTGTTTGTTTACAGTGATTGTATAGATCTTGTTTGGTTTAATGATATAATGATAATTATATCATTAGTGTTCTAGTGCCAAAACAAAAACAAAAACAAAAGCAAAAACAAAAAACAAAACAGAGCAAACACACATAAACCCGTGAATTCTTGGGACAGATAGAATGAGCATGTCTAATCTTTCTAGAAGAAGACATGGAACTACAGAACCATGAAATAAAATCCAGATAATTATAAGTGGTGTTAGAAATATCAGTAGGTTCCCATTTTCCCAAGAGAGGGCCCCACCCAGGGATGGTACTATACCCACTACCCGGCCTTCTCCCACCTCCCCTCCCCTCCAGGCCAGTCAAAGCTTCCCTTCAAGGCCAGTCAGAGCTGCACTCACTGCCTAAGCCTCCGTGCCTAAACCTACCGACCTAAAACCTTACACGCCTGAGGTGCCTAGAACCAGTAAGATGGTCTCACAATCTCCAGACCCTCATGGCCTAATTAGCATATGACAGATACCCCAAACAGCAGATGTAAGCTGAAGCCTGCACGTCCCCGTCCCCCCCCCCCCTGCTTCCTGATCCCTGCCCTGCCTTCCCTGCCCCCAGCCCCTGCCCTCTGCGCGGCCCCTTCCCTTCTCTGCACTCTGCCACTCCCCGGCTCCCTCCCTCCTCGGGCAGCCACCTTGCCGCTTCCCAATCAATCTCTTGGCAGCTCTCCATCTCTTGGTGTGGTCACTCGCCTTTCATTGGGGCGAAACCCGGGATGGGGCTCCCCTGCCGCTAGGTAGGACCCCATTCCCATTAAAAGAGGCGAACGCCCACCAGAGACTTTGAAGAGCCCAAGCTGCGCCCATTTTCTCGGTCGTGTTCTTCACATCCACCACCGGTCTTCTAATTGGTGAGTTCCCCCTCCCTGGACTCCTAAACCCAAGGAGCAGCACTACGGGGATCTGACCCTTCACAGTCTGGCAGCCCCTGCGATGGCCCGAGGGGGAGGAATACACCCCTCTCAGACCTTCTCTTTGGGTCTCAGTCTGCATAAAAGGACGAAACCCCTCCCCTCCTCGAGCCTGGATCTCTCTCTCCCTCTCCTGCTAGGAAAAGCCAAGCTCTAGGTGACTCACAAGTCTCTGGGCCCTCCAGGAGGGCCTGTGAACAATCAAGATCATGGGTGGAGATTTTTATCTTTAAGCTTTCTTCCTTCTCCCTCAAAGGACAGGAGCCCTTTGTGCTCCTTGCAATCCCAACTACATTCCATCAACTTGTTATTTTTTTTTTCAGTTTAGGTTTTTTTTTTTCTTTCCATTTTTTTATTCTAACTTGTTATACGTGTTTACAGAGTACGTTTCATTTCATATTACATATAAAGAGCAGAATTTCTCAAGTTGCTGGTTTTATATAAGTATTTTTACAACAATTGTGTCTTCATGCATGTATTTAGGGTAGTCATGGATAACTCAGTCTGCCATTATTCCTATCCCCTTGCCCCTCCCCCCTCCCCCCCTTTGTTCTATTTAAAGTTTAGGCCCCAACTTCCTCAGTAAGACCCCTATAGCAAGAACTAAAACAAAAAATCAATAAATGGGACGGATTCAAACTAAAAAGCTTCTTCTCAGCAAAAGAAAACAATCAGTGAGGTGAATAAAGGACCTACAGAATGGGAGCAAATCTTTACCACAAGCACATCTGATAGAACACTAACCTCAAGGATTTATAAAGCTCTTAAAAGCCTTAACACCAAAAAAAACAAATACTCCAATCAAAAAATGGGCTAAGGAACTAAACAGACACTTCTCAGAAGATGATATGCAAACAATCAACAAATATATGAAAAAATGTTCAACATCTCTAGCAATTAGAGAAATGCAAATCAAAACTACTCTAAGATTTCATCTTTCTCCAGTCAGAATGGCAGCTATCAAAAAAAAAACAAAACAAAAAAAAAAACAACAATAAATGCTGGCGAGGATGTGGGGAAAAAGGCACACTCCTACATTGCTGGTGGGACTGCAAATTGGTGAAGCCAATCTGGAAAGCAGTATGGAGATTCCTAGGAAAACTTGGAATGGAACCACCATTTGACCCAGCTATCCCACTCCTTGGTCTACTCCCAAAAGACTTTAAAAACAGCTTACTACAGGGACACAGCCACATCAGTGTTTATAGCAGCACAATTCACAATAGCTAGACTGTGGAACCAACCCCGATGTCCATCAGTGGATGAATGGATAGGAAACTTTGGTATATATACACAATGGAACACTACTCAGCACTAAAAAATAATAAAAACATGGCATTTGCAAGTAAATGGATGGAGTTGGAGAAAACAATACATTCCATTAACTTCCAAGCTGCCTTCTCTTTCTGCTCTTTGGTCAACTAACTCACAAGCCCCTCCTTTTCCTCTAACAGAGCCTATGCTGATTCCAAACTAGAGTTATATGGTAATTTTAGGCTTATAGAGATAATATTTGAGAGGTTAATATGGTAATTTTTAGGCTTATAGAGATAATATTTGAGATTTATTTATATCATTTAAAATGTGTTCTACAACTGGACCTGTTATCAGTAAGACACAGAGGACACACCAACAAAAAGATTTTGTAAGATCAGATGACATTAAGTAAATTAACTATATTATATGGGACAGACATCTGTAACATTCAGTTAAATGTTGTTTTTACATTCCTAATAACTCTGGAGATGTTAAAGATTTACAATTCCAAATAAAGGCTTGTCCACTCTGGCCTTATTTTGGGACAACTTTTCAGTCCTCACACCTCCTGGTAAAAAATTATTGACTGCTATCATCTTTATGATATACATTGACATGTTCCAAATGCTACAACTTTTATTCAGTATCATGTTTTTTTTTGTTTCTCTCATAGAAGAGCCCATCCCTGATGACTTTACAACCTGTTCTTCCCCAGGCTTCAATCCGACCTGACTTCTAAAAAGGGAACTCCAAACTACTTGCCCCATCTCATCACCCCCTTCCAGCTTGAAGAAGCCAGATCCAGTCATTGTCCCATTTCCTTACACAAGTAAGGAATTCCTAAAATTAGAAGGGAAATGAAGACAGAATCTGATAGGAAGTCAGTATAGATAGGTAAATTGAGTCAGGTTGGACTAAGAAAGCCAATTTTTGAGTAAGTCCAGGATGTTGGAGACTGTTGAGAGACTGTCCCCTGAGAGATTGGAATGTTAATTCCTTCAGAGCCCTTCCTCCACCCTTATAAAAAAACTTGCCCTTGCTCAAATCTATTGCCAAGGTAACCTGTTCCAGAAATTGCCCCTCCCTACAGGGAGCTATACGTGCCTTGCTTATGAGGATACCAAGATACCAGCAGTGGCCCCTGTCTCCCTGCCGGGAGAAGTCTGAGTTATCCCTTTTAGATAGACCCTGCTTTGTACGCTTGCCTCATCTTGCTTCTCTAGTGTTCAAACTTCAACATTTGGAGGAGAAAACTCATCACCAACAAAGGTTAAATGATTACAAAAACAATTAGAAAAGAGAAAATTACAACTGGCACAACAGTCCCATTGAGACATGTTTACAAACCCCTTCATCAGCTGGGCTCTCCCAGTGTTGGGACCTCTAGTTGGAGCTCTCCTATTCTGTGCCTTCCTTCCCTGTGTCATAAAATTCCTGCAGGGACAACTAGGTAAAATCTCTAACCAAACTTTTAACCAGCTTCTCCTCAGGGACTATCAGCTACTCACCAACTCAGATGGTGTCTACTTTTCATGGAAGGGTCTCACCGATTGCTGAGAAAGTTCTCCTCCTGACCGTGGAACCACAACGGAAAAAAATACAAGAGAACTTCGCTGGTGTGTCACCCAGGATTCATAAGCGTATATGCTCTGACTTGTTTTCTCTTTATCAGTTTTTATTATGACCACTTGCCAAGACTAACATTGTCTCTTATGTATTTCTGTCTTGATTCCCACTGTAGTACTCACCTCTGTCTCTAAAACAAGGAAATGGCAAGACCATTTCACAAAGTTCCTAGAGGCTCTCCAACAAGACAGCCAGCTGATCCCTTCCATCCCAACACTGCAGAATGCATCGAAGCCATAAACACCCTATGGTTACAAGCCTCATTCATTGAATTCAGCCTGGAGCAAATCCACATCTTCATTGCCTGGGTCTACACAGTAGCAGTCCTTCTTTTCAAACATTCCTCCTATCCCCTTCTCCCCCCCCACCCCTTTTTTCGATGCCCCCTTCCAGCAGGAAGTAGCCAGATATGATGACTATGACCCTGTTCCCTTAACAACAAAAAGGGAGGAATGTTAGAAATATCAGTAGGTTCCCATTTTCCCAAGAGAGGGCCCCACCCAGGATGGTACTATACCCACTACCCGGCCTTCTCCCACCTAGGCTCCCCTGAGGCCAAAGCTTCCCTTCAAGGCCAGTCAGAGCTGCACTCACTGCCTAAGCCTACGTGCCTAAACCTACCGACCTAAAACCTTACACGCCTGAGGTGCCTAGAACCAGTAAGATGGTCTCACAATCTCCAGACCCTCGTGGCCTAATTAGCATACGACAGATACCCCAAACAGCAGATGTAAGCTGAAGCCTGCACGTCCCCGTCCCCCCCCCCTGCTTCCTGATCCCTGCCCTGCCTTCCCTGCCCCCAGCCCCCGCCCTCTGCGCGGCCCCTTCCCTTCTCTGCACTCTGCCACTCCCCGGCTCCCTCCCTCCTCGGGCAGCCACCTTGCCGCTTCCCAATCAATCTCTTGGCAGCTCTCCATCTCTTGGTGTGGTCACTCGCCTTTCACTGGGGCGAAACCCGGGATGGGGCTCCCCTGCCGCTAGGTAGGACCCCATTCCCATTAAAAGAGGCGAACGCCCACCAGAGACTTTGAAGAGCCCAAGCTGCGCCCATTTTCTCGGTCGTGTTCTTCACATCCACCACCGGTCTTCTAATTGGTGAGTTCCCCCTCCCTGGACTCCTAAACCCAAGGAGCAGCACTACGGGGATCTGACCCTTCACAGTCTGGCAGCCCCTGCGATGGGCCGAGGGGGAGGAATACACCCACTCAGACCTTCATATGGTCGCGGTGGACTTCTTCGAGTCCCGCCTGCCCTTTGGGTCTCAGTCGGCTTGAAAGGACGAAAGCCGCTCCCCTCTTCGAGCATAGATCTCCTGCTACGCGAAAAGCCTGGCGCTAGGTGACTCACAGCTCTCTGGGCCCTCCAGGAGGGCCCCTCACCCATTTGATACCTGACTCCAGAGGGACGCCTCTCCAGTCAATATATCATCACCCCTCCTCAGGTCACCATGGGGGAACCGCCTCTTTCCTGGCTGACTCCCCTCTTAAGTGCCTCTTAGACAACCTAGGCAAGCTCTGCCTGACCTCAGTCATGAAATCAAAAAAGCTCATTGAGCTTTCCACCCAAGATTGGCCCACTTACCCTTAGGCAACCAAAACCGCTGGCTTCTTTATGGGTCATTAGACCTTGCAATTCTACAAGATCTATACAATCACTGTGAACAATCAAGAAAATGGGTGGAAATTGTTTATCTTTAAGCTTTCTTCCTCCTCCGCTCAAAGGACTGGAGCCTTTTGGGCTACTTGCAATCCCAACTACCTTCCATTAACTTTCAAGCTGCATTCTTTTTCTGCTCTTTGGTCAACTGACTCAAAACCCACTCCTTTTCCTCAGCGTCTATGCTGATTCCAACTCCTTGGGCCCCCTCCTCCTCTTTCTCCAACTCCCCTCCCACTACCAATTCTCCACTTGTCTAGTAGCAGGGTTAAAACGGGCCAGCCAAAAAGCAGTAAACTTTGAAAAACTCCAAGAAATAATCCAAGAGAAACATGAAACCCCCCCACCTTCTTAGATAGATTGACTAAGGCACTCCAACAATACACCAATTTAGACCCTGAAACCCCTGATGGGAGACAACTCCTTATGACCTATTTTTTTTTTTTTTTTTCTCCTAAAGCTACCCTGACATACCGGTTAAACTAAAAAACTAAAAAACTGGAAAGGGGGCCCCTAATTCCTCAGGCTGAAATCTTAGCCACAGCCTTCAAAGTTTATTATCACCAAGTCGAAAAGGCAAAAGGACAAAAATATCAGATGTTAGCCTCATCTTGCTTCTCTAGTGTTAAACTTAAACATTTGGAGGAGAAAACTCGTCACCAACAAAGGTTAAATGGTTACAAAAACAATTAGAAAAGAGAAAATTACAACTGGCACAACGGTCCCATTGGGACATGTTTACAAACCCCTTCATCAGCTGGGCTCTCCCAATGTTGGGACCTCTAGTTGGAGTTCTCCTATTCTGTGCCTTCCTTCCCTGTGTCATAAAATTCCTGCAGGGACAACTAGGTAAAATCTCTAACCAAACTTTTAACGAGCTTCTCCTCAGGGACTATCAGCTACTCACCAACTCAGATGGTGTCTACTTTTCATGGAAGGGTCTCACCGATTGCTGAGAAAGTTCTCCTCCTGACCATGGAACCACAAGGGAAAAAAAATACAAGAGAACTTCGCTGGCTTGTCACCCAGGATTTATAAGCTTATGTGCTCTTATTTGTTTTCTTTAGTCTAATAGAATTCTATTTTTCAGTGATTCAGAGAAACACTTCCAAGACTATCATTGTCTTTTGCTCTTCTCCTTCTTATTTTTCTTTATTACTCATTTTCTAAAAGAATGTGGCACCACACCAGTTCAAATCAATGTGTTTGTTCAAGAACAGTGAATCAAAGCCTCAAACGGGTCTATGTTTCATTTACAAGTCTCATTGGAAAAACATTGCAATTAAGGGAGATCGGTTAATGTTCCCAAGTTTAGGGCCATCTTATGGATGGAAATCCCAGCAAACTACATCTTCATCTGCCTCCGGGTCAATCTTTTTGACATTCCTGTCCCAGGAAGACAGAGATAGGGAACATGATAAGGGACAAAAGAAAGATTTCAGATATAAAAGGGAGAAAGCCTCTCCTCCCTTTGGATTCCTGGTTTCCGGGTCTCCTTCTCCTTCTGGGAGAAGTCTTTTGCATCCTTTCAATAAAGCCTTTCACTTTCCACTCTAACTTTCCTCAGAGTGCTTCTCGGCGTTATTCTTCTTTTCAAACTCTCTATCCCCTTTGCCCCCTTTTTTCGATGCCCCCTTCCGAGGAAATAGCTGCACGCATTGCCTAAGCCTCTGTGCCTGATACCTAAAACCGTATGTGTCTGACCCTAGAACCAGTAAGATGGTCTCACAATCTCTAGCCTCATGGCCTAATTAGCCAGATACCCCAAACAGCAGATATAAGCTGAAGCCTGCACGTGCACTTCTCTCTCTCTCTCTCTCTCTCTCTCTCTCTCTCCTGCCGAGGCCCCAGCTTCCTTCCCTGCCCTGCCTTCCCTACCCCCAGCCCCTACCCTCAGCTTTCTGTCTCTACTCCCTTCTCCCTGCTCGTCCCTCCCTGTCTCCCTGCGGCAGCCCCTTCCCTTCTCTGCTCTCTGCTCCTTGCCGCTCCTCTGCTCCCTCCCTCCTCAGGCAGCCACTTGCCGCTTCCCAATAAATCTCTTGGCAGATCTCTGTCTCTTGGTATGGTCACTCACCTTTCAAGTGGAATAGACCTTTTTCTATGGTCTTTGATTATTTGTGTTACATTTGCAAATGATGCAATCTCCCATGATTTTGTGAAGCATTATTTTATATAATGTAGATGACTGATAAGAATGTAAAAGTTTTATTTGGATTATATCAGTTAATTTGGCAAAATGTCATAAGCCAAATGTGCTGAAGAAAATACTTATCTTTAATATTGTATGCATTTCTGCTTGTTAGTTAAATTTTCATTTACCAACTAGCAGAAAGGGGGCTTATGGTCTCTATCTTTTAAGGTATTTTCCCTGTTTTATTAATCATTTTTGCCAAACATGCAACTTTATATATTTTTTCCTTCCTGGCATTACTCACTTGGGAAATGTCACAAAGATATTATCATTTGTGTATTTTATAATTTCAGAAGGTCTCCTGCTTCTTTTTCTTTTTTTCACCATTACTTGAATATAGTTTGTTTATGTTAGACACTGTGCATTTTTTTTTCTTATCTTTTTTTTTTTTGTTTTTGTGGTGCTGGGATTGACCCGGGCCTTGCACATCCTAGACAAGCAATCTGCCACTGAACAACATTCCAGCCCTTAGAAGCTGTGCATTTTCTTAAACACACAGAAGCCCATTTAGGTCACATTTTAATGAAAAATTTTATATGCATATAGTGATTTTCAGAAATAAGTTTATTTGTGCATATTAATTACACGGAATGGTGGTTTTTATTCAGTCATATTTTTCATTAATAAAAACATGAGTTTATCAGTTTCCTTCCCCAATACCTTCTCCCTTCCCCTTCTCTCTCCACCTAATGTCCTCTGGTCACTCTTCTAATCACATGAAGCACCTTTTTTTCCTTAAGTTTCCACATATGAGAGAAAAATGTGCTACATCTCTGAGTTTTTTTTCTACTTCATTTAACATGAGGCTCTCCAGTTCTACCCATTTTCCTTCAAATGACATAATTTCATTCTTGTGTGTGTGTGTTTTAAAATATTTAAATTTTGTTCTAATTAATTATACATGACAGTAGAATGCATTTTGACCCATCATATATAAATGGAGTATAACTTCTCATTCTTCTGGTTGTACATGATGTGGAATCACACCAGTCATGTGCACATATTAATATGCACATATGCACACACTAATGTCCAATCCATTCTACTGTCCTTCCTACCCCCCCCCTTCACTCCCCTCTGCCTAGTCCAATGTACTTCTTTTCTTCCCTAGCCCCCAGCTCCCTTATTGTGAATTATCATCCACATATCAGAGAAAACATTTGGCCTTTGGTTTTTTTGGGATTGGTTTATTATATTAGCAGGATATTCTCTAGCTCCATCCATTTACCTGTAAACGCCATATTTTCATTCTTTTCTAAGGCTGAGTGATATTCCATTGTGTATATATACCACATTTTCTTTTATCCATTCATCTGTTGAAGGGCACCTAGTTTGGTTCCATAGTTTAGTTATTGTGAATTGAGCTGCTATAAACATTGAGGTGGCTGTGTCACGGTAGTATGCTGATTTTAAGTTCTTTGGGTATAAACTGAGGAGTGGATAGCTCCATCAATGGTGGTTTCATTCCAACTTTTCTGAGGGACCTCCACACTGCTTTCCAGACTGGTTGCATCAATTTGCAGTCCCACCAGCAATGTGTGAGTGTACCTTTCCCCACATCTTCACCAACATTGATTGTTGCTTATATTCTTGATAACTGCCATTCTTCCTGGCATGAGATAAAATCTTAAGAGTAGTTTTGATTTGCATTTCTCTAATTGTTAGAGTTGTTGCACATTTTTCATATATTTGTTGATCGATTATATTTCTTTCTGTGAAGTGCCTGTTCAGTTCCTTAGCCCATTTATTGATTGGGTTATTTGTTTCTTTTGGTGTTTAGCCTTTTGAGTTCTTTATATATCTTGGAGATTCATGCTCTGAGTTGCATGTGGTAAAGATTTTGTCTCATTCTGTAGGCTCTTTCTTCACATTATTGATTGTTTCCTCTTATGTGAAGAAGTCTTTTAGTTTGAATCCATCCCACTTATTGATTCTTGATTTTACTTCTTGCACTCTTTGTTTCCTGTAAAGGAAGTCAGATCCTAAGTCAACATGGTGAAGATTTGGGCCTACAGTTTCTTCTACAAGGCACAGGGTCTCTGTTCTAGTGCCTAAGTGAATTTCATGATTGCTTTTTCTATTTCTATGAAGAATGTCATTGGGATTTTAGTTGGAATTGTATTAAATCTGTATAACACTTTTGATAATTTGGCCATTTTGACAATATTAATTCTGCCTATCTAGGAGCATGGGAGATCTTTCCATTTTCTAAGGTCTTCTTCAACTTCTTTCTTTAGTGTTCTATAGTTTTCACTGTAGAGGTCTTTTACCTCTTTTGTTAGATTGATTTGCAAATTTTTTTTTTTTTTTTGAGGCTATTGTGAATGGGGTAGTTTTCCTAATATCTCTTTCAGTGGATTCATCATTGATGTATAGAAACACATTTGATTTATGTGTGTTGATTTTATATCCTGCTACTTTGCTAAATTCATTTGTTCTAGAAGATTTCTGGTGGAATTTTTTGGATCTTCTAAATATACAATCATGTCATTAGCAAATAGTGATAGTTTGAGTTCTTTCTTTCCTATTAGTATCCCTTTAATTTCTTTCTTCTGTCTAATTGCTCGGGCTAGAGTTTCAAGGACTATGTTGAATAAAGGTGATGAAAGAGTGCTTCCTTGTCTTGTTCCAGTTTTTAGAGGGAATGATTTAAATTTCTCTCCATTTAGAATGATTCTGGCCTTGGGTTTAGCATAGAAAGTTTTTGCAGTGTTGAGATATGTTCCTACTATCCCTAGCTTTTCTAGTGTTTTGAACATGAAGGAGTGCTGTATTTTGTCAAATGCGTTTTCTGCATCTATTGAGATGATTATATGATTCTTGTCTTTAAGTCTATTGATGTGATGAATTATGTTTATTGATTTCCAACTATTAAACCAACCTTGCATCCCTGGGATGAACCCCACTTGATCTTGGTGCACTATCTTTTTAATATTTTTTTATGTGATTTGCCAGAATTTTATTGAGAATTTTTTGCATCTAGGTTCATCAGGAATATTGTTCTAAAGTTTTCTTTTCTTGATGTGTCTGTGTCTGGCATAGGTATCAGGATGGTACTAGCTTCACAGAATGAGTTTGGAAGCGTTCCCTCCTTTTCTATTTCATGGAAGAATTTGAGGAGTATTGGTGTTACTTCTTCATTGAACATCTTGTAGAACTTGGCTGAGAATCCATCTGGTCCTGGGCTTTTCTTGATTGGCAGGCTTTTGATGGCATTTTCTATTTCATTGTTTGAAATTGACCTGTTTAAATTGTGTATGTCCTCTTGATTCCATTTGGGTATGTCATATGTCTCTAGAAATTTGTTGATGTCTTCAAGATTTTCTATTATTGAAGTAGAAATTTTCAAAATAGTTTCTAAGTATCTTCTTTATTTCAGTAGTGTTCATCATGATATTTCCTTTTTCATCATGAATTTTAGTAATTTGAGTTTTCTTATCTCTCTTCATTACCATGGTTAGGGATTTATCAATTTTATTTATTTTTTCAAAAAACCAACTTTTTGTTATGTCAAGTTTTTGAATCATTTCTTTGCTTTGATTTTGTTGATTTCAGCTCTGGTTTCAGCTATTTCCTGTCTTTGACTGCTTTTGATGTTGATTTGTTCCTCTTTTTCTAGGGCTTTGAGATGTAATATTAGGTCATTTATTTGTTGGCTTTCTAATCTTTTTAACGCATGAGTTCAATGCATTGAACTTTCCTCTTAGCAATGCCTTCACAGTGAATTTCAATCTTCTTTATGACTGAATAAAACTGTTGTGTGTGTGTGCGTGTGTGTATACGCATACAGGAACACACACACACACACACAATCACATTTTCTTTATCCACTCATTTGTTGATAGACATGTAAATTGGTTCCAAAAGTTTGTTGTTATGAATTGTGCTGAAATAAACATGGGTATGCATGTATATCTAAACTGTGCTGACTTTAGTTCTTTTGGCTAAATACCAAGAAGTAGTACAGGTGGTTCATATTGTAGATCTATTTTTAGCTTTTTGAGAAAACTTCATCTTGATTTTCATATTTGTTATACTAATTCACATTCCCACCAAGAGCTTCTAAGAGTTCTCTCCCCATCCTCACATCCTTTCCAGCATTTATTGTTATTTGTAGTCTTGATGCTTGCCATTTGAACTGGAGCAAGATGGAATCTCAAGGTGGTTTTGAGGGGATAGGAATAATGGCAGACTGAGTTATCCACGATTACTCTAAATACATGTATGAAGACACAATTGTTGTAAAAATACTTTATATTAAACCAGCAACTCAAAAAATTGTGCTCTTTATATGTAATATGAAATGAAATGTACTCTGCAAATGTGTATAACTAATTAGAATAATAAAAATTTAAGAAAAAAAGAAAGCTAAAAAAAAAAAAGACAATTTGAAAAACTGGTAATGACTTAACTATCTTCAGATCTTGTTTAATCTGTTTCCTGCAGATTAAACACTTTCTGAGGGTAGGGACTTGATGTGATTTCTGCACTTGATGTGATTTTCTGTTCTAAGCTGTCTGGCACATGGTGAGCAATCAGCAATATTTATTAACTCACAAAAAAGCTGGCTAAAACTCTTGGCTCTCACACTTAACTAAAATAACTGATTAAAAAATTCACTTTCTAAAGAGCTGGCTTAAATCAGTTCATTCATTATGAGATAAAAAATGATTGAGATAATAGAATGTGATATTAATGTTTCAGTTGTTGCCAAATGAAAACAGTAAGCAGACAGCAAGTCAAACACAGCATCTCTCAATATTTTAGAAATCTTAGGACTTCATGGTCTAAGTCCCCGGAGATCCTTCTAAAGTAACTGAAGTGCAATTGTTAACAGATTTTTTTTAAACATTAATTTTTTTAGTTGTAGGTGGACACAATACCTTTATTTTATTTTTATGTGGTGCTGAGGATGGAACCCAGTGCCTCACGTATGCTAGGTATGTGCTTACCTCTGAGCCACAACCCTAGCTAGCCCTTGTTAACAGATTTTGACCCTTTAAATCTCAAATTCATAAGAAAAGATAGTTGGTGGAAGAAAGATAATTTATCTGATTTAATGTGGTCAAGGAAATATGTTTATCAATAGCAGTATAAAAAACAAAAAGACAACAACCCCACAATGTCATTTACCACACATTCCTTCCTTTTATTTTGCTAATTTTTTCCAAAATGTCTTTTGAAACTGTTTTGCTTAGAATCCTATCAAGGACTACTTATTGCATTTCGTTGTCATGCTGTTGTAATATTTTCTCTCTGTACAGCAGAATTTCAATACTATAATTGAGTTTAATATAAGGCAATTATGCTCTGGAGTTCATCTCAAGGATTAAAGGTATTCTAAGATATGAAGAAGTATTATAAAATATTTGATGTGGCATGTAGAGTAGTGACTCATTTAAAATGAAAGGTTTTTTTGGGGACATACTATATTTTAGGAATATATATTTATTATGCTTCATTTTCTTTCAAAGCAGGATTTCAGATAATTGACTTTTGTAGGGTTTGGAAAGTCTTTATTTTCTCTGAATATAAGTGGAGTGATTTCTGGAGATTTTTAGTTTGTGATTCCTGATTGTTCCTTCATATTGAAAACAATCAGACCTAAGTCTAAATCTTTCTTTCCTTTACAAACACTTCTTATTTACTTTTTATTATAAAAAATTTTAAGCATGCAGAAAAGTAGACAGCATGGTATAAGGAACACTGATACTTGCAATACTTGGATATAACAACTCCTAATATTTTGTTATATTTGTTTTATCACTTTTTTCTTGCTGAAGTATTCCAAAGAAAACCATGTACACCAGCACGTTCTACCAAGCATCCAAGCCTACATTTTCAAAAATAAGGACTCCTTATGCACAAAAATACTACCACCAACCTAAGTATACCAAAAAGAAAATAAACCCAAATGACCCTACAATACCATTTAACATACAGTCTTTATTTGTGATTTTTTAATTTCTCCAAAATGTCTTATAACTGTTTTGTTCAGAATCTAATCAGGAACTGCTCTCAGTACTGGGTTATTATGTCTCCTAAGTCTCTTTTGAAGTCTGGTCTATGACCTGCTCATTAGGAAGAATTGATGAGTCTTGATGAGTCTCCTAAGCCCTCGTCACACTCCAATCAGGAAGGGATGGGACTCAGAGATTTTGGAAAGCAATATGAAGGTAGATGTGGTAGAGGATTGTAATCCACAGATATCCTTAAATCCTCTGGGCCTGCTGAAGCAATCCCCTTCTCTCACTAGAGGAGAAACAACCGTCCCCAGGCCTGAAGACCATGCAAAGGCCTTCTAAAGATGTATCCCAACTCTCTTCCTGATGTCTAGACAAGTCACTAGAGTCTCAGCATGACACTGCTAGGGAAGTGCTGGCCGTGCTAAAGGAGAAAGAGACAGCACACTGAGGAGGTGTGAGGCCTTGCTGAGATGTACTGCCAGGTGTGGGACATCGAGTCTGGGATTGGAGCTCAGCAGGGCTGGATTAGGGGATGAGGCAGAATGTAAGGCTGAAAAACGATGAATGCATTGATATGGGTCACTCTAATGCTTTGGCAAGGACATTTGAAACCATTTATACACTGCCAGGAAGGCCCCCAAGTTTGTAAGAAACAACTGTCCACACTCGAGGAAGTAGAGATACCATAATTGCCTCGACTAAGTATCGAAGAAGTGCATACGAGGCTGAGAGAAATATAAATTTTTGAGCAAATGGACCTATTCTGTAAGACCTGATAATCTACCAGATGACTATGATTATCAGGAGGGACCAGAAGACACTGCCTTCACTATGGTGTTAAGAAATTTGCTGGCATCAGTTAGATCACTAGCATCATCTAACTCAGTAACAGTAGTCCCTTGTAGATCAGGGCTGTTATTAAGATTTTCTGTTATGGTATTTGTCTGGATAATACACTAGAAATGATAGGATTTCAGAATAGAAGAGGCCAAATTGTAGGACTGAATCCACAGAGGTGTGATGGAGATCAATATTGACATTTAGGTCTGAATGGCAACCAGGGAGAACTGACCTATTGACACATATTAATGGTCAATTCATCATATATTCTCGGGGTGCCTGAAAGGGCATTGTTTACTGATTATAACCAAAAGATATTAGAATGGATGAATTTAATTCAGATATCAGGTACCCTCATGGGTTTGAATAAATAAGCCAGTTCTCAGATACAAAGCACATGGAGTAAGTGGTTGCATCCCCTTAAAGAAGATCTCTCAGTACCACAGCAAATGCGTACAATAGTAATTCCCCCAGTCTTTTGGGGGGTGTGGGGGAGTCTGTGGTCACTTACCTAGTAACTGTGCACTAAGTGTTCTGCACTAACTGTTTTGAGGGCTTTCAATTATAGGGTCTAAGCTGACATCGATACCAAGGGCCCAAGGCACCAACAAGGACCCCTGTTATAGTAGGGCACGTTGAGGTCAGGGGATAAATGGATGCCTGGTCTGAGCCATTACACAAAGGATGGTCATGTTTATCAATGGAAGAATTCTCACTTTGATTCATGGGTTTATGAAATAAAGGTTAGCAATATAGGGAGAGACTAAATGGAAGCTCCTCAAACTGACCTCTCCTTACCACACATACCCCTGAAACTGCCAAGATAGGAAAATGGTACATTAAATAAATATGCATGGGCTAGCCTTCACTCACAGTGATTCCTTCAGAGGAATTTTTGCTTCCTGTTTCAATAGCTTTAGATTGTCCAGTGTTGGGACTATGTCTGCCAAGGGGCAAGGTTTGACTGCTTACCACGCCCTAAAGGACCGGGGGCTAAACCAAGGGGTGTGGCTATGACGTAGCTTGAGAGACTGAACCGCCTTACTTGCTGATTGGTTAGTTCTAGGCCTATTTAAGTCAATGCTTGTTCAATAAATCTGAGTTTTTTCGGGCATCCCGCGTGCTATATACAAGACTCCCTAGGTGTGGCGTGTTTTCTGAGGTAAGGCACTTAGCGATTTCTGTCCTTAAGCTCATTCTCGCTGAGTAAGTTATATTTTCCTTCAGGCAGGAAAAACTTCCTTTTAGGGCCCAAAAGGAAGATAGCTTAGAACTCAGCCCCCATTCATAACTCAGCAACCCTGGCAGTCCAGGTGAAGAGATTTGGTTCCCAGAGAGGGAATTTGGTAAGAATCCTACTAACCCTAAAACTCCAGTTATTGTCTGGTCCCTTTGGTTTCCTCATAGAAGCAGCCAATTTACTTCATTATGAGGAAATTTAATTGCTTTTACAATAATTGTTTGGCATTTGGAATTTGTGGGATCAATAGGGGCCTATCTCCATTCTCTGAAATTTAAATTTAATCGTGAATAAGCCATTAAGCAACCACTATCTGATAAGACCAGTATAACCAACAATCCCTTTCCCTCTCCCATTCTCAGAATGAGGGTCAGGTGAGCAATTTATGACAGCAGTATTGTTAGCCAAGGGTGAGCTAGTGTAGAGTGGGTGGTAAAATTAGTTTCAGCCTTAAAGCCAATTATTCTAATGAGGACTGTAGCTTGAGCTAATAACCCTTCTCTTGTAATTTTCCACTGAAAATTGTGATGCAGCAGCATTTTGAAGAATGAAACAGACAGACTGAAATATCCCCGGAGTGGACTTTAGTACGTAAATTGGCATGATGCTCAGAGGTTGTGGATGGATGCGTTACTATTTCTGTGCCAGCTTCATTGTATGTTTTCTTTTTCTTTTTTTTTTTTTTTTTTTTCTGAAAGACTGAACTTGAGCCAAATTGGACTTACTTTACCCCACTTAAAGAGCCAGTAAAGTCTGGAAATGTGTCTTTCCATCCCAGTGCCGTTTCTTACTGGCAGTTCTTAATGAGTGATGGAAAGGTACAGGAACGGCATGTCTTAGCTCTCTTGCCTGACTCTGGGACTACACTCTAGGGATTCGAGACTCTGGGACACAAAGTACACTCTAGAGCAGGGATTCTTGACTCTGGCACTACTGATGTTTTGGATCTGATAGCTCTTTATTGTAGGGGGCTATTGTTTAGATACTTATTGTGTATCACAGTGTGGTTGGCATATATTTTCTTTTTTTTTTCAAATTTAGTTTTTATTCTAAGTTGTTAGAAATGACAGCAGAATGTATTACATTTCATATTATACTTATAGAGCACATTTTTACATATCTCTGAGATTTTCTATTCACTAGATGTTGGTAGCACCAGCACAATCAATTGTATTTGCTTGTGTCAATCAAAATACACTTTCATACATTGCCTGTTATCCTCTGGAGGATAAGATCACACCTTTTGAAAACGACTGCTCTAGAGTTTTTCAGTAGCACCCAGCTGAAGCTACTTTCTGTAGGATTTTGCCTAGGGTTGCATACTTGGTTGGCTTTCTCCCCATTTTTTTTTCTTTTCCTTCTGACTTTCCCTAGAAATATGTCCTTTAATGAATCATCTGCAAAGGAATCCTCACCTTCCAAAGCACCCAATCTAAGACAACATCTGTATTTAAACGGTCCAAGTGGCTTAAATATCTAAATGTAAATGGCAAAACCATAAAGCTTTTTGAAAAAAATATAAGGAGTTATAATTGTGACTTTGCTGTAGGTAAGGTTTTCTTAAACAAAGTACAAAAATCATTACCCTCAAAGGAAGTAAATGATAATTTATAGTGCAGTAAAATTAAGAACTTCTGCACATAAAAGATACCACTATAAAGAGGGAAAGATAAGTCACAGATTGGGCAAAGATACACACAACATATGTAGCTAACAAAGAACTAGTCTCCAGAATATATCAGGAATATGTATAAATTAACAAGAAAAAGATAGATGATCCAATAGAAAAAGGAGCAAAGGACTTAACTAGGTCCTTTGTGAGAATATAATTCCAAATAGGCAGTAACAGAAAAAGTTATTCAGTCTTGCTAGTAACAAGGAAATTGAAGAATCTTATGTAATTTGTTACATTAAGCACTGAGAAAATTAACAATTAAAAAGTCTGACAATAAATGTCAATAAGGATATAGAACAATAGGAATTCTTAAATGGGTAAATGAATTGCTGTGTGTTCATATCATAGAATGCTATGTAATAATGAAAAGTAAAGAACCACAGCTATGTGCAAAGATGTGCCTATGTATTACAAAGGAAAGAACAAAAGGACATCAGTTGGAAAGAGTATGTTCAAAGTGATTTCATTTATTCCTGGTTTCAAAGCAGGCAAAAGCAAAATGTATTGTTTAGGGAAAGAACATGGGTGGTGAAACGGGAAAAGTTAGGAAATGATTATCAGAAAAATCAGGAGAGTGAAAGAAGAAAGGTCAAAAGAGAGGAAGGAAAGCAGAAAGCAAGCAAGGGGTATTTGATCAGGGGTGGGCACACAGGGCTTCTGGGATGGTAGAAACTTGCTGCTTTTGACACAGTCGTTTATTTTAGATTTACTTTAAGAATCTTTATATGCATTTTTCTCACAAACAAAAATTTAAATATGTCCAATCTTCTCCCACATCCTTTTACACATCCAGTCTTCTCACTCCTTCCTCCTGTGTCTGATTTGAATTTCATCTTAATTTTCAAAGTCACTGAATCTATCCTGACTATCTCCTTCCCCATGGCGATCCTACCCATCCCATTTGTCATTGGCACTGGCACTTCTAGCTCCTTTAGTTCCTTCCTGCTTGTGTCTTTGCTCAGCAGATGCCAACCATAGGTTACTAAGTTCTCTGTCCTCCAGCAGGCATGTTTCTGGTCTCAGGTAAGCTGTCAGTCTGGAGATCATTTTCATGGGCCCAGTTTGCTTTGAATTACAATCCCTTAAGTGATGGTGCTGTAACTTTATCACTTACCCCTAGTTCCCTTTCATGATTTTGCCAAGTTTCTTATGCTCTAATAAATGTTCCATTGTTCATCTCTAGCTGCAGATCCCATACACACCTCAGTTCAATATATCCACGTAAAGTCATCATCTCCCTCGTTCTCCTTGGAGAATCTGTTCCTTCCATCACATTCCCTGGAGTACACATTGCTGAGACACTCAAGACCCCACGTGGAAGCTAACACCACCAGTTCTTCATCATGTCTCATAGCCTATGTATTCAGTGTGTTCATATTTCTTCCTCCTCCTTTGCCTTTCTGGAACGTCCCTAATTCAGCTCACCATGATTTTCAATTAGATAATTGAAGAAATGTCTGTGTGGTCTTGCTGTCTCCAGCTTCAGACTGAAGACACTGAATTACACACCAACTACTCATATGGTGATATGATTTGGTTATGGGGTATCCCCCCAAAGCTCGTGTGTGAGACAATGCGAGAATTTTCAGAGGTGAAATGATTAGATTATGAGATGTGTAACCTAATCAGTGGATTAATCCACGGATGTGGATTAACTGTGTGGTAACAGTGGGCAGGTAGGGTATTGTTGGAGGAAGGTAGGTTATTAGGAGTGTGCCTTTGTGGTATACATATTGTCCCTGGGGAGAGGGGCTCTCTGTTTCCTGACTATCATGAACTGAGTAGCTTTCCTGCACCACACCCTTCTGCCGTGATATTCTGCCTCACTTGGACACAGAGCTATGCAGTTGGCTGACCATGGACTGAACTTCTGAAGTCATAAGCCAAAACAAACTTTTCCTCCTCTCAGTTATTCTTGTTGGGTATTTTGATCACAGTGACAAAAAAGATGAATGAAACATGTGGCTAATATCCTTTAGGAGCTTCCCAGACATACAGGGGAAGAGACCACCACTATAGCCTCAGTATAAGTTTTTGTCATCAGAAAGTAGTTTCCTAAGTACCTTTCTACCATACTGTATCCCCCTTACCCTTCGGGCCTGGCACATGACCTTCTTGGCCTTTATTTGATGGTGCCCTATGATGTCACACATTCTCTATTTCCTCATTAGCTTATTTATGTTCGTCTTCAAGTCGTAGCTAAAGCCCTTTCCTCATCTGATTTATGAGTTTCTTCTTCAATCCTACTATTGCCTCTTGCACATAATTCTACTGAGGCATTTGTCATATAGTAAGTCTGTTTGTATGCTTATCTCATGCCCTGCACAAGGAAAACTTTTAAAACTATATATCTGGAATTATCTCAAAGCCTGGTAACTTGAACACAATGATTTTGTGAACAGTTCTCTTCCTTTAAATTTTGAAGGCAATGAAACCTGCTTCAGGATGAGTGGAGACTCGGAATAAGAAAGGATATGGGCTCAGGGAAACACATAGCAAAATGATCACAACATTGTTAAGAAAGTGTTCAGTGAAATTTTAATGCTATCAATAAATAAAAAAAATAAAATGAGTCTACTAACAACAGGCTTTTAAAAAATGCTGGTCATTGAAAGAGAGGAAGCATATAGAACATGTGTGCCCCAACGGTGAGCCTACTTAGTAAGAGATAAGTAAAAACGTACAGAATGTCAATAATGTTCCTTTATTTTTATATTGACTCTTCAGAAGAGATTGTGAAGTGATACCAAACTTGTCCCCAGCTCCTGGGCACTTCAATTGGTCACTCTTCCCAGCTTCCCTCACAGTCATGTGTGGCCATATGAATCAGTTTAGTCAGTGGCGTGTGAGTGGAAAGGCCACGTGCTGTACCCTACAAACTCTCAAACACAATCTCCCATGCTTTTTTCCACTCCCAGGTGGTGTAAATGGATAAGTTCCCCATGGTGACCTACAAAATATGGTGTTGAAGAATAGAGCATGGGACAAATTCCCCGACAGAGCGTGGATGAAAGCTACCTGATCAGAAATATCTGAATTAGACTGTTTTGTGAGCAAAAAACAAATTTTATTAAGTTAAATGCTGGGTTTGTTTTTGTTACATCAATTATCACCCTAACCTATATGGAAAAATATTTATTTTCTCAGAACATTATTTTCTTCTTCACAAGTTTCTTCCTTTAAATTATTTCATATGTCAAGTAAAATTGAACCACATCTTCCAGCTCCACCCGTCTTTTTTTTACTTTAACTGTGTATATATATATTTTTTTAAATTAAATTGTTTATTTATTTTAATTTGTTATATATGACAGCAGAATGCAATTCATTTCATATTACACATATAGAGCACAATTTTTCAAGTAACTGGTTGTACACAAAGTATTTTCACACCATTCGTGTCTTCATGCATGTACTTAGGGTAATGATGTCTAACTCATTCCCTCCCCTTTTCCTCCCTCCCCTTTGCCCTATCTAAAGTTCCTCTGTTCCTCCCATGCTCCCCCCACCCCATCACTATTATGAGTCTGCATCCTCATATCAAAGAAAACATTCGACCTTTGATTTTTTGGGATTGACTTACTTCACTTAACATTAGATTCTCCAACTTCATCAATTTACCTGCAAATGCCATGATTTTATTCTCTTTTAATGCTGAGTAATATTCCATTGTGTATATATACCACAGTTTATTTATCCATTCATCTACTGAAGGACATCTGGGTTGGTTCCACAATTTAACTATTGTGAATTGTGCTGCTATAAACATTGATGTAGCTGTTTCCCCGTAGTATACTGTTTTTAAGTCCTTTGGGTATAGACCGAGGAATAGGATAGCTGGGTCAAATGGTGGTTCCATTCCAAGTTTTCCAAGGAATCTTCATACTGCTTTCCAGATTGGCTGCACCATTTTGCAGTCCCACTAGCAATGTTTTAGTGTGCCTTTTCCCCCACATCCTCGCTAACACTTATTGTTGTTTGTATTCTTGATTGCTGCCATTCTGACTGGAGTGAGATGAAATCTTAGAGTGGTTTTGATTTGCATTTCTCTAATTGCTAGAGATGCTGAACATTTTTTCATATATTTGTTGATTGATTGTATATCCTTATCTGAGAAGTGTCTGTTCAGTTCCTTGGCCCATTTATTGACTGGGTTATTTATTTTTTTGGTGTTAAGGTTCTTAAGTGCTTTATATATTCTAGAGATTAGTGTTCTATCTGATGTGCATGTGGTGATATGCTTTCATTCTATAGGTTCTCTATTCACCTCACTGATTGTTCTTTTGCTGAGAAGAAGCCTTTTAGTTTGAACCCACCCCATTTATTGATTCTTGGTTTTAATTCTTGCACTATAGGAGTCTTTTTAAGGAAGTTGGGGCCTAATCCAACATGATGAAGATTTGGGCCTACTTTTTCTTCCATTAAGCACAAGGTCTCTGGTTTAATTCTTAGGTCCTTGATCCACTTGAGTTGAGTTTTGTGCATGGTGAGAGAGAGAGGTTACATGTGGATTTTGTTGCATGTGGATATCCAGTTATCCCAGCACCATTTGTTGAAGAGGCTATCTTTTCTCCAATATATGTTTTTGGCACCTTTGTCTGATATAACTGTAATTAAGTGGGTTTGTCTCTGTGTCCTCTATTCCGTACCATTGATCTACCAGTTTATTTTGGTGCCAATACCATGCCGTTTTTGTTACTATTGCTCTGTAGTATAGTTTAAGTTCTGGAATAATAATGCCACCTACTTCACTCTTCTTGCTAAGATTGCTTTGGCTATTCTGGGTCTTTTATTTTTCCAGATGCATTTCATGATGCTTTTTTCTATTTTTATGAGGAATGTTGGGATTTTGATTGGGATTGCATTGAATCTGTATAGTGCTTTTGGTAGTATGTTCATTTTGACAATATTAATTCTGCTTATCATCCAAGAACAAGGTAGATCTTTCTAAGATCTTCTTTAAAATTTCTTTGTTTAGTGTTCTGTAGGGCTCCTACACTTCTTTAATTTCTTTTTAGTGTTCACTGTAGAGGCATTTCACCTCTTTCGTTAAGTTGATTCCCAAATATTTTTTTTTTTTTGAGGCTATTGTAAATAGGGAGGTTTTCTTAGTTTCTCTTTCTGAGAATTTGTCACAGAAATGCCTTTGATTTATGGGTGTTGATTTTATATCCTTCTACTTTGCTGAATTCATTTATCAGTTCTAGAAGATTTCTGGGCTTCACTCATCTTGGTAGAATAAAACAAAAGCCAGTTTTATCCAGAGTCCAGCCCTTGTGTGGATACAATATCTCAGTGTATTGCTTTGCCATCCACTATAGTTGTCCTAGTCTGAGTGGGTTAGGCTGGTTTACCTACCTGCTCAACTCCTTTGACCTTAGGAAGGGGAAGGAAAGAATCCAGGGCAGGCAGATTTCAATGAATGAGATGACTCAGAAGTTGCACACAGCATGGCCTCTCACATTCCATCAGCTTGAACCTGTTTACATGGAAAGAGAAATGGAAGACGTGATTACTAGACAGCAAAAGGAAGAAGGACAGGTGGTATCTCTAAGGACTTCCTGAGTGTTTACATCTACTCCTATTTTTGCCCACAGACACCTTCATGCCTCCCAATGGGAGGATAATACAGTCTCACCCAGTTTCTGCAGCCAGCTCAGGGTCCAGGAGCTGCAAATCATGCACAGTCCCTTCTCTTAGTTTCCAACGTTATTTATTTCCAGCTTCCCATATGATCATCTACTATTGTGTAACAAACAAGCAGCGAGTTGAGACTCATTGATGAGTCCTTTTCCCTTTTCTTCACCTCCACATTTAGATGGTCATCAACTTCACTTCATGCAATGCTCTAAATTAATCTCTTAATTCCTTACATTTGTCCATTGTTTTCCATTCCTGTCACTGCTGCCCTATCCCTGGTGGCCATGGTGTCTTGTGTACCCCACTGCAATAGTTCTGTTTTTGCCTCCTCAGGTCATGCTCCTTCTAGCCCATTCTCCACATTGTTTATTATACCAAACCTGCTTCCTCATGATACCACTTTTTTTCAATATTTTATTGTTTTCTTTAAGATAAAATGGATATTTCTTGGCATGCAGAGCCCTCATGACCTGGATCCAGTACATATCACTCTGCTCACTTTGGGGGACCCTTGGCCATTTGTCACTGTATTAGCTTTCTGTGACTATCACAAATACCTGAGATAACCAATGTATAAAGATAAAAGGTTTATTTTTGTTCACAGTTTCAGAGGTTTCAGTCCATGATCACGTGGTGCCATTTCTTTGGACCTAGGGTAACACAACATGGCAGGAATCTGTGGTGAGCAGCATACCTACTCACCTCACAGCTGGGAATCAAGAAAGTGGAAGAGGCTGGGATCCCAGGATCCCCTTTGAACACATGCCCATAGTGACCTAAGGACCTCTCACTAGGCCTCACCACTTTAAATTTCTACTACCTTCCAGTAGTGCCCAGTGTTGGGGACCAGGCCTTTAACATGTAGACCTTTGGGGGACACTACAGAAGCCATGCTTTTTTTCTTGCCTCTGGCTTTTGTATAGCTTGTGCTCTTTGCCTGGAGTACTTTCCCCTCCTCCATTCTTTGAGCTAAGTCATGTTTTAGAATTCAGCTTAGGTAACAATTCTCAATCTCAGATTAGACTGGTCCCACTCTTCTATGCTCCTATGACACTCTGTATTTCCTACAGGTGCTGTAGGAAAGTACTGTAAACTGGGTGGCCAAATCAACAGAATTTTGTTGTCTCACCGCTCTTGATGTTAGAAGTATAAAGTTGAGGTGTCAGCATGGCCACGCTCCCTCTGAGACTCTGGGAAGGTTTCTTCCCTGCTTCTCCACAGCCTTTGGTGGTGCCTGTCAATTTTGGGCATTCCTTGACTTGCAGCTGCATCTCTCCTATCTCTGCCTCGGTCACCACGTGGCATTCTGTTTGTCTCTTCCATACGAATTTTTCTATTCTTATGATGATATCAGTCATATTGTATTAGGACCTACCCTGGTCCTCATTTTAATCTAGTCTTAATAAGTTCACATTTCCAAGTACCAGGGGTTAGGACTTTAGCACAACTCTTTTGAGGGGACACAAGTTAGAACATCTCATAACTTTCTTTTCACGATATTCATTCATCTGTATTGTAATTGCTGAATCTTTACCTTCTCTGAGAGGCCACTCTTTCCTCTTTCATTGGCTCCCCAGTGTTTGAGATACTAGAGCATTTGTTGCCTTTACGCTGAGAGAGAAAATAGTGGTCTGAAGATGAAGGTCAACCAAGAAATCAGTGCTGTAAGTTTTCAAGCTGAAATAAATAGCAGGCTAGGATCACAACTGGGGTTAGACTCAGTGGGCAAAGACATGGAGTAGGGTTAACTCAAGGACAAATTTTATAAAACTAAAAATTCCAATTTACTGCATTTTTTTAAATATGAGATTTGCCATTCTCCTGGGCAGGGAAAAGGGCCCTAAAATTTCAGACTTTTCTCCAGGGTCATCAAAATGCTTTTCCATGTGCTGATACTTTTCTTAGTCTAAGGGGTCTGATTATGTTCCCACAATCCAGGTTCCTTGAAACAAATTTTATGATCCACAGGAAAGAAGACAGAACAAAGAGAATGTGCAAAATATTTATGAATGCATCGTTATATTTCTGTAGTTTTTATTTATTACCTTTTCCTGGACAGAGAGTTTTGTATGCATAATTCAGTGGCTGACTATTCAGGCCCTTGATTCCCAACGCCTGGCTCATATAGAGAACAGCCTTCAATTCAAGAACACCTTAAATCATAATCAAGGTTTCACAGTATATAATATGAAAAGCTTTCAACTTGATAATTTTTAGAACACTTTTATTAACTTGCTAGAAGAAGTTGATGCTGCTAACTAAAATCAGTGAAAACATCCTATGTGCTCTTTGGGCATCTTCCCTTTACTTTCAAATTAAGGTTGACCAAAGTCCAGCTGTTTACTATTTGTAAGAGTCTCTCTCTTTCTCTTTTGAGATTGAATTTGGGAAAAGGAGATTTTTGGATCCAGTTGTATAATATATGGGAGATGACAAGCATAGTTTGAAAAAAGAACTTTGATATATTCTGGTCTAGCATGAAAGGTATTGGTCTGAGTTTTTGGAGTAATTTCAATACATACATACATACAATTATATTTAAAAATATTTGTCATTTATCACAAAACGTGAATTTAGAGAGTAATTCTCAAGCAGGGGCAATTCCCTTGCAAGGATGCAGTTGGCAGTGTCTAGAGATGTTTTCAGTTGGCATACTGGAGGGGTGGGTGTGTGGTCTACTGGCATCTAGTGGGTGTGAAGCACTATCACAATGCCCAGTACAACTTCCTATGACAAAGGATCACCCAGTTCAAAATGTCAGTAGTGCTAAGGATGAGAATCCCTGGTGCAGAAGATAAACAGCTACTAGAAAAGGGGAATTTATCTTTTTTTGTCTTTTAATTCTATCATGCTCCATATGCCATCACTAAAATCCTTAGGAATATTTCAAAAAATGGAAAAGAAAAAAAGGCGGAGAAGGTCAGTCCTACTCAGCTTAATGCTAACTGATTTTCTAGGCAGCGCATCCTGTCTTCTTGAAGTGGCTCTATTGACTAGAGAGCCCTGGTATCCTAATCAAAGTCTTTGATGGCAACTGCCCCTGCTTACCACTGGAACAGGAGATGTGACGTACATAGGCAAGCCTTTGTTGAAGAGAGCCTATGCAGGGTTGCTATCATTAAAAAAAAATCAAATTCTAGCACTTATTCAGAAATGAAAAGAATCTACCTCTAAAGAGAAGACCCCAGCCCCCAAGAATCCAAAAGGATATGACCTCCTCAGGTGAAGCCAAAGAGGCAGGACATTATGATAAAACGTGATGCCTCTGGCATTTACGAAAGGTGTATTACACAGCATTTACACCTGATTTTTTTCTTTTAAAAAAATCTGTTCTAATTAGTTATACATGGCAGTAGAATGCACTTGGACACATCATACATAACTGGAGTGTGACTTCTCATTCTTCTGGTTGTGCTTGATGTAGAATCACACCGGTCATGTAGTCATATATGCACATAGGGTATCATTGTCCAATTCATTCTACTGTCCTTCCTAACCCACACCCCATCCCCTCCCTTCACTCCCCTCTGCCTAGTCCAACATACCTCTATTCTTCCCTAGCCCCCTGCCCCCTTATTGTGAATTAGCACCCACATAAAAGAGAAAAACATTTGGGCTTTGGTTTTTGGGGACTGCCTTATTTTGTTTAGCATGATATTCTCCAGCTCCATCCATTTACCTGTAAATGCCATATTTTCATTCTTCTCTAAGGCTGAGTGATATTCCATTGTGTATATATACCACATTTTCACACTCATCTCTTGATGGGCATTTAGGTTGGTTCCACAGTTTGGCATACACTTGATTTTAAGAGAAGACAAATCTCAGAATAGATGTTAGGATGATTGTTTTCATAGTATTCAAATTATTGTTTATGTTTCTATTTGGATAAAGAATTACAACTAATACCTCTTCTACAATGATTGATTTGACCATAAAGTAAGATAGGACATGACTAATGGTGATATTGAAGTAATAGCTTACAGAATCTATAGATGAATCTACAGATGAATCTATTGATGAATCTGAAATATCTCCCAAAGTGAATATCTCCAACAAGTGAGTGGAGTAGTTCCCCTTGGAGGAAGTAAGTCCCTGTGTCCTTCACACCTTGAGGGGTGCAGGTCCTCATGCCCTCCACCTAGTGAGGGGTGTAGAACCATTTAAAATCCACCTGATCAGTGGAGTTAATTTCTGTACAGACTTCTAATGATTTCCCAGTTCAGATTTTTCCATGTCTATCTCAAAGTATGAATGGAGAAGGCATTAATATATATGAATATGTATTAATGTATAATATGTGCAGTCATATGAATAAGTCTTCATGTATGCATATGAATATGTATTTATGAATATGTACATTAGTATTAATAATGCATGAATATATATGAGCAAAATAAAATATGTAATTATTAATATATATGTACATTAATATTAATATAAAGATGTGTGTGAATATGAACATATCCATGTCCATGTATAAGAATGAATATAAATATGAATATATGAATATGAATATGTACATGCACATGAATATGATTATGAATGTGAATATGTACATAACATGAATACAATATATGTGTGTGAATATGAATATGTAGATTATTGCAAATGTGTACTGTACATGTTCCTGAATATGAGTATGAATATGTGTATGTGAATATGTAGATTTCATATACATAAAAAATACATACAAATAAATATGTACATGTAAATAATTATGGATATGTATATGAATATGATTATATGTATGTATACATGAATATGAATCCGAATGTGTACACATACATGAATATGAATATGTATATTCATATACACACTCATATGCATATTCACATATAATATTCATATTTGTGTATATGAATATACATATGAATATATAAGGATATGTATATATGAATTAGTTCCCAGTGCCTTCACTCATAGGGAATGGATCACCCTGCCCTCTAGTAGATGAGTAGATTTCCATGTCCTCTGCATCAAGAGGTCTGTTGGTCCCCATGGGGGGATTAAGTCCTGGTTTCCTTCACTCTTGAGGGGAGTAGATCTTGATGCTCCCATCTGGTCAGTGGATTAGAATTATGTATCTGTGATCTGATCTGGGAGTTAATCCCTATCCCCTGCATCTTATGAAATCGCACTCAGATTATTCCAATTCAAACCCAAAATTATGAAATTGGGGAAGATGATATAGATGAATCTATAGTTGAAACCTGCGTACCCTGTAGCATTTAGAAAACACAAGCAGAAGCCTTTGCATTTATCAACTAGATTTCAAATTTGAGATTTGTTTTAATGAAAGTTTCAATAAAGTGTGTATTGAAGAAACAAAGCTTTAATTTAATAATAGTAGATTAGTTGTCTTTAACCCAAAGTTATAGTTCAGCCTTAGGCTCAGGTAAACTATTACCTGGTTGAGGCTGACTTGCAAGATCATCATTGTAAATTCAGGTGATCAACTGACATTCACACAGATGAATGCAGCATTTGGAAATTCACACCAGCTTTCCTTGCAGTGTAGATTAGTGAAGGTGTTTTCCACATGGAAACTTCCCAGGGTCCCAGATCTTTGGGACCTTGAGAGACACTTCATCTTGTTGGCAGTTTACCCTGCACCCAACTAGAGGAGTATATCCCTGTACCCTCCACCCCATGAGGGAAGTGGATCCCTGTGTCCTCTACCCAGTGAAGAGAATAGATTCCCATGCCCTCCATTTGACAAAGACAGCAGATCTCCGTGCCCTATGCCTTGTGAGGGTAGTAGATCCCAGTGCCCTCTGCTCAGCATGGGGAGTGGATCCCTGTGCTCTGAGCTAGATCGGCGGAGTAAATCTCAGTGTCCTCCATTCCCATGTAGGGAGTAGGTCTCCTTGGGGGAGTAGGCCCCTGTGTCCTTCACTCTGTGAGGAGGTAGATCCCCGTACCCCCACCTGGTTAGGGGAGAAGAACCATATATATATATGGATATTTGTTTGGATATGTCCATGGTATGTGTATGGATATACATATGGATATGTTTATATATGTATGTATGGACATACTTATGGATATACTTATAGATATGTGCATGGATGCACTTATGGATATGTGTATTGATATGTGTATGGATAATGTATAGACATATAGATATATGTGTCAATATACATGTGAATATACATATGAATGATGATGATGATGAAGATATTCATCATTTCCTTACAGAATAATTTCTATAAGAGGGAAGAGAAGGAAAACCAATACCCAGCTCCCATATAAGATACAATTTATACTGATTTATCAGTTTTTATATTTACTGTTTTTTATATACACCCCAGGCAGATCTGTTTAATGAGCTTTATGTTCATATTGATTTCAGATGAACAGATGAACAGTATGATATATCTGACATATTGCTTTGATCTCCAGAAAATGACAGTAGTATGGTATTGGAAGGAAAACAACCAAATTTCATTTATCAATTAAGATCATAGGAATGTGTAAGGAAAAAGAGAAAAAAATTAATAATTTTGCTTGTTAAAGTACCCAAGCCACTATGGTCTATTGACTAACATTGAATAGACACAAATGCTGCTTCTAAAAATCCCTTTCATATTTACAAACTGGACTTAAAGCACCATGTGAGTTACCAGGTGGTGCCGTAGTTTAACGGATGAAGGCATCTCAGCAAGCCACAAGTGTTAAAGGGATGTTTAAAGACACTGTTGAATTTTATCTTCCTTTACAGACAATACCAAGGGAAGCAATTTTGAATCCTATTGCCAACCTGCACCATGATCCCAAAACCCTGTGCAGAAAGTAAGAACATCTCAACATCCAAAATCTCACCCAAGAATGGGGGCCATATCTTCAACATTCCACTTGTTTCTGATATCTGCTGCGTCCTCCTGGGGGCAGACACGAGAGCTCCTTTTCCATCAATCCACCTTTACACATCTTTCTGAAATGCTTCTATATAATTGTGTCCCAATCAGCAAAATGGTCCCATTCAAAATGGTTTAAAGTAGTAAGAAGTAAGATAGAAGAATGATCTTCTCTCTTCCCATAGCTCCTCAATAGATGTGCAAGTGTAACTTCAGAGGTTGGTAAGTAAAAATATCAGGAGTATTGCATAGTCTTCATGGTTCAACAAAAGCTTTCCAACTATAGATTAAAAACTTCAGCAAAGACACATTCACAAGTTCACTCTGACTATAAAGAGCTATTTAATTGATTTCATTCATCTAAGCAATGAGGCATTATTCTATTAACCCTAGTGTGATATGGTTATAAAAATGGAAACAAATTTATCACACAAAGGAGGTAGATAAAACTTTTTGATCTAACATTGGTATAGATACAGTTTTAAGATCCTATTTATGTAACTAGAATTTAAAAATGGTCTATAGCTATTTCTATTTATATTATTAACTTCAAACAGTTTGAAATAGCCAAGAATTTTATTTATTTTTTATTATTCATTATAGTAGTATATAACAATGGGATTTGTTGTTATATATATTTGTACATGCACATAATATAACCATTTAATTTATAACAAAGTATTTTAAAACACTTGAGAATATAAGTCATTTGAAACAGTGCATCAAAATCCCCAGATATCTCAGTGAATAAATTTGTGGTTGCATATTCTAAATATGCAGATCTATTAAGCCAACTTTGTACATAAGCATTTATATGGCCAAAGTGTAAATCTTGCCAGATTCACATTCAAAGTAAAGTTAAATATGACTGCAGGCCTCCACACAGCAATTTTTGAAACTTGAAGTATACTTATCTATCCCAAAGGTCCAACTTTCTTCCATATAATTACCTCCACTTTATTCCAAAGCAAAATAAAATATGCACTTCAGCAAAAACAATACTAAGCAATACAGCAGACACCCTCCCACCATATGTCGATAATTCACATTTTGTCATATCAGAGCTTAAGAGTACAGGATCAATACCCTAAATGCTCCTTATATAATCTTTTAAACAGCCTCAACATATTACTCTGACTTTACATGTAGTAAATAATCACTGGCTGTCATTAAAAAGACACAGAATCAAACTACAACATGAAATTAAAATACAAGGGATAAAGTAGAAAAGGTAAAAAATAATTATTCTAATGATATTAAATATCCCCAAGTATGATAAAATTGCTAAACTGGCTTCAAAAATTAACAATCATTCTACCAGTTGCTATATAATGGCAAACAAACAAACAAACAAACAAACTCTAGACTAGTTTGACAAGTAAAGCAAAATCTTTGGCTAGAAATAATTTGCTAGAGTAAAACTTTTTTAAAACCAAAACTAAGAACTTCAATGATCATACTTTGCTTATGTAAACATTATTTAACATGGATTTTGATAGTATTGACTCATCATATCTATCTGGTATAATATGGTAAATATTAATATTTCTACTGACAGACATAAAGGGAGAGAAGAATTTAACTCAAAGATAGAGTTACCCCAGCGAAAAGCTTTCCAATATTCAATTTAAAAAGTTGTGCTGTCGGGGCTGGGGCTGTAGCTCAGTGGTAAAACATTTGCCTTGCATGTGTGAGACACTGGGTTTATTCCTCAGCACCACACACACACACACACATACACACACAAATAATAATAATACAAATAATAAACAAAGATATTGTGTGTCCATCTACAACTAATAAATAATATTTTTTTAAAAAGATGTGCTTTCAACATTGAAGGGAAACTTGTTTCACCCTCCTAAGTAGATATTTTTATATGAACATGCTAGGTAATTTACATCAGTGATTGATATTTTAGTAGTCAATGCTTCATTTTACTGCTAGGGCATCAAGATTAAAATGTTTTTGGAAACAAAGAATGTTTACAAAAATTAATCTTATTCAAGTAAAATTAAAAAAATAATCTGGAACATTTTCATTGTTTATACTCAACAAATAGATAAAACAAATGAAAGCAGCCATAGAATCATGTAAATTTATAATCACATATTCACATATAACAGATGAAATTTCCAAAGAAAGAATTGAACTGGCATTTTTATTGATTTTTAGATATAACAATTTTCTACTCTGCCACATATTGATAGCATTAGGCATATTTCCTGACATCATTCAATCTATCTAAAAATTAGAGTGGTTATTTGGAGGCATGATTTTTAAAACAAGATAATCAAATTACATAATAGAATTATAATGAATATTGGCTTTTCAGAATTCCTTCAGAGAGGATACACAAGGATTTCTCAGCTGCTTTTCAATAACTGAGTTTCCATTTTTACTTATTTTTTATATTGTAAATTGATTGCCTCAAACATTTGAATCATCCGTGATGAGGACATTCAATATGCACCCTCCCAGCAATGTTGGAATGTACAGTCTTCAACTATTAGCTATATTCACCACACTTTACTTATTTATTTTGAAGTATTGGTTAAAACAACTGCAAACCTGTTATGGTTTAGTTATGAGGTGTTCCCCAAATGCTCATGTTGAAACAATGCAAGAAAGTTCAGAGGTGAAATGATGGGGTTATGACAATCTTAACCCAGTCGTTGCATTAATTCCCTGATGGGGATTAACTGGGTGGTAGCTTTAGGCAGGTAGGGTACGGCTGGAGAAGGTGGGTCCCTGGGGGTGTACCTTTGGGCTATATCCTTTGTTCTTGTTGAGTGGAGTTCTCTCTTTGCTTCTTGGTGGCAATGTCATGACCTGCTTTCATCTACTACACTCTTCCTTAATGTTCTTACCTCACCTTGGGCTCAGAGCAATGGAGCTGGCTATCTATGTACTAAGACCTCTGAAACCACAAGCCCCCAAATAAACTTTTCCTCCCTCATATTGTTTTTGTCAGGTCTTTTGGTCACAGCAATGAAAAAGATGACTAAAACAAAACAAAAAAAATTAAACTTTTTAGTGGAGTATTTAGCTTGAATCAAAGTTCATAATTCCCAAACAAATTAGGAGTCAATATAAGATGACTTGAATGAAGAACATTTTTACCTCCTTTTCAGTAATTTCAATGCCAAAGCTCTTATACTCTGTGTAGGCCTCAAGGAAAAGCCCTGTGGTTCTTTGGGTGAATAGAGACTATAGACTACAAGAGTCACATTCCAAATTCATTGAAATGACCTCCAATGTCATATGCCAGGTAGTAGTACCCAGAATATTTACAACCAATAAACTGCATGTCACCTTGTTTCTCATTGCAGATCATATTTTTACACAGTTGGTCATTATGGCAAAACACCACAAAACTTGGTTTGGAAGGACTCTCCCTCAAGGAAGTCATCTCTTCTTGATGAATCAGAAAGCTTGGATTCTCCCTTAGGGGCATCTGAAAATCCTGAGTGAATGAGAGAGAACTATTCTCCCATCTTTAGTCATAGATTTGGGATGTAATGAGGGTTAATTTTACATGTTGACTTGACTGGGATAAGGGTTGTCCAGGTAAAGAATTATTTCTGGTGTGTGTGTGTGTGTGTGTGTGAGTTTCCAGAGAGATCAGCATCTGATTTCAGTAAACTGAGTAAAGATTACCATCATCAATCCAGGTGGGCATCATCCGATCTGCTGAGGGCTTGAATAGAACAAACAGGTGGAGAAAGGTGAATTTTCTGTTTGCGCTGGCACATCTGTCCTGTCTTTCCTGTGGACAGCGGTGCTCCTTGTTCTCCTATCTATGAAGTCAGACTGAGACTTACACTATTGACTTCCTGATCCCCGGTTCTTTGAGTTGCTTCTTGGTGGCCATGACCTGACCTGCTTTCATCTACTACACTCTTCCGCCATGATGTTCTACCTCAGCTTGGGCTCAGAGCACTGGAGCTGGCTGTCTATGTACTAAGACCTCTGAAACCATGATCCCCCAAATAAAATTTTCCTGGACCTTCAGTTTGCAGATGGCAGATTATGGGACTTCTCAGTTTCCATAATGACATGGCAAATCCTTGATAATAAATCTTTTTTTTTTTTAAAAAATGTCAACATGTATCTTACTGGTTCTATTTCTCTCAAAAACCCTGATATAGGAATGTAGTTATTGTATGCATAGATAGTATAGAGATTAGCAAGCTAATTAGCTATTAGCCTATAATTGGCTGGGTGTAACTCTCCATCTGTACAGACCTCGATACGTATGTCTGCTATGTAATCAGTAAATGATTCAACCTCTTTCCTATAAAAAAAATATGATAATAAATCTTTTTTTTTTAATGTCAACATGTATCTTACTGGTTCTATTTCTTTCAAAAACCCTGATACAGGAATGTAGTTACTGTATGCATAGATAGCATAGAGATTAGCAAGCTAATTAGCTATTAGCCTATAAATGGCTGGGTGTAACTCCAGTATTTTGATGTAAAAAAATGTGTAATGCCAAGAAATATTGCTTATATACTTGTACAAACTGAAAATAAACCAGCAGAAGATTCCACAGCCTAACTCATGTCTGAGTGCTGATTTCTTCTGCCACCGGCTGACTCCTTTACTTTGTGCTATGTTGAGCGCTGGCGTAGTACCCCCCCCCCCCCCCCCCCCCCCCCCCCCCGGCTGACAACCCACTTTGGCAGCCCCCCCCCCCCATAGATCGTGCCACTCTGTACCTCCTGTGGATACCACCACAGACCTCCGCAGCTGGGTTGCAAGAATACTGATTTAATGAACCTTCCTGTATGATTTTATTGCATAGTCGATGGAGGTCCACAGATTTGGTAGAGGGTACAGGAAAAACGGCATCATTTAAAAACTCTTTGCTAGCCAGGCGTGGTGGCGCGCGCCTGTAATCCCAGCACTTTGGGAGGCTGAGGCAGGAGGATCGCGAGTTCAAAGCCAGCCTCAGCAATGGCGAGGCACTTAGCAACTCAGTGAGACCCTGTCTCTAAATAAAATACAAAAAAGGGCTGGGATGTGGCCCAGTGGTCGAGTGCCCCTGAGTTCAATCCCCGGTACCACAAAAAAAAAAAAAAAAAAAAAAAAACAACACCAAAAAAAAAACTCTTTGCTTATTCATATTATTAACTAGCAATTCACTCTTATTGTTGTAGATTTTTATCAACAACATCCTCCATTATATTACATAATAATAGTCAATAAGTTCATGATTTCATATGTCAAAAGCTGCAGGCCTACATCCAGGGTGACTGCTGGTATTGCTGGATTAATGTCTGGATTAATTAACTAAAGCCCATAGTTTATTCAGATTGTCTTAGTGTGCATCTAATGTTATTTTCTAATCCAGGATTCCGAACAGGAAAATACATCATGCTGAGTAGTCATATCTCCTCAGGCTCCTCTGTGATTGCTTTCAAACATTCCTTATTTCTGATGATCTGAACAGTTTGGGGGAGTACTGCTCCAGCATTTTGTAGGATGCCCCTCAAATGGAATTTTCTGACATTTTTCTCATAATTAGACTGGAGTTACAGGTTTGGGGAGGAAGACTAGAGGTCAAGTTTCATTTTATAATATCATATCCTGGGTGCATATATCTTTTCCCTGTTGGTACTGACTTTGATTACCTGACTAAGGGAGTGTCTGGCAAGTTTTTACTATAAAGTAACTCCCACCTTTTTCTATACTGTTCTACTAGAGGAAAAAAACATAATGAAGAGCCGACAGTTAAGAGTGAGGATTTATGCTCTTCTTAAGAAAAATATCTATATAAATTACTTGAAATTCTTTGGCAAGGGAGATTTGTCTCTTATTCTCCATTCATTTATGTATTAAACCATTTATATCACTACAGACTCATGGATATACATATATGTATATGTATATATATGCACACAATATATATACATATATATTTATATAAATGGATATATATGTATGTATATTTCATGATTATATATATATACGTATATATATAATCATTTACCTTTTACAACCTGAGTTGTAATCTGCTATAGTTTGAATGTGTCCCCTCCAAAATTCGTGATGAAGCTTACTTTGCATCATTGTGGTAATTAAGAGCCAGGACCAGCTGGGCATTGTGATGCACACCTGTAATTCCAGCTATCCAGGGGGTTGAGGCAGGAGGATTGCAAGTTCAAGGACAACCTGGGCAAATTATTTAAGACCTTGGCCCTTCAAAAAAATTTTTAAATGGCTAGGGATATGGCTAAGTCATAAAACACTTACCTAGCATGCATGAAACACTGGACTCAATCCCCAGTACTAATAAATAAACAAATAAAAAAAGAGCTGGGGCTTTGGGGAAGTGATTAAGTCAAGTGGGTTCCTCCCTCAACAATGGATTAGTGTCATATGAAAGGGCTGAAGTGATCTAGCTTTTTATACCTTCTGACAGGTGACGATGTAGTGTTCATCCTCATTGGAGGATGCAGCAAGAAGGTACAAGCCCCCACCAGACACTTAACCTGCTGGCACCTTTATATTGACTTCCCAGTATCCAGGACAGTGAAGGATAAATGTCAATTATTATAAATTTCTCCTTCCAGGGGATTTCAGTAAAGCAGTACCAATGGACTGGGACATAATCTGACATTACTTTATTTTGTTGCTCAAATTGTTCCAACTTTGTTTTTTAGAAATTTTTTTTAGTTGGCTTTTTTGTAACACATACCTTAAATGTCAGATTTTTAAAAAAAAAACATTTTAAATTTATTTATTTGTTTATTTTTTAGCTCTTTCTTCGTTTGGGGCACCACAAAATACTCGAGGTTCATTTTGTAGATTGCTAGTCCCAGTTGTAGAGTCAGTCATTTCTCCAAGGAACCCAGATTCCTTTCTTTGGAGAATAGTATTAGCAACTAAGATCTTGGCTTTGTAGATATATGCTGTTTATTATTGGGATGTTGTTGCTTTTTGACTCAACTAACAGAGCAAAGAAATATATGGCATGCCAACTTATGCATATGCACATATCTATAAAATTTTTTAATGTAAACTATATTTTTATTACGTTGAACATAACTTTGTACCAATGTCTTCAATACTAATCTATTACCACCACATGATTTATTTTAGATTCTTCCCCTTGTTTGTAAATTCCCACTCCAACCATGAGGAACCTGGTTTCCAGCATCTACTATCCATTTACTTTACTGTTAGTTCCAGATCATACAAAGCAATATCAGAATTGTTATTTTTTTAGGTTCTGCAATTTTTTTAATTGTTCTAAATTATCAGAATTAATAATTATACATGTAGGAAGTCTATACATGTAGGAAGTCTCATCAAATAGAATGCAATGCTTTTGTCTTTAGTCTCATAGACTCCGCTCTTTCAATCAGCTTTTTCACCAAAAGACCTCATAAGACCAATTTTAGAGAAGGAAAAGTTTATTTGGGGCTCATGATTTCAGAGGTCTCAGTTCATAGACAGCTGACTCCATTGCTCTGGGCCTGTGGTGAGGCAGAACATCATGGTGGGAGGGAGTGAGGGAGGAAGGCAGCTCAGAATATGACAACAGGAAGCAGAGAGAACTCCAAACACCAGGGACAAAATATATACCCCAAAGTCATGCCCCCAGTGACCTATTTCCTGTAGCCACACTCTACCTGCCTACAGTTACCACTCAGTTAATCCCTATCAGAGGATTAAAGCACTGAGTAGTTGGAGGCTTTCATAACCTTTCATAATCATTTCAACTCTGAACATTCTTGCACTGTGACACATGAGTTTTTGGAGGACAACTCACATCTAAAGCATAACACTCCACTCACAAAGTTAAGCAACTTAAGCAACTTAAGCAACTTTCCTTCCACCACATTCACTGATGTTATTTCATGTATTTTCAATCAGATACAATCTCTTGTCACAGTCTGCATTCCATCCTGGGATCCACTGATTTTCTAAATGAATGTCTTAAAATATGTATACTAGATTCACTCTTTATGCTATATAATTCTATGGGGTTTTGGCAAATGTATCACAATGTACCTACCATTACAGCACCATGCCAAATAGTTCCACCATCCAAAAGTCCTCTGTGAGTCATCTATGCAGTCCTCCTTTATGTCAAATCCATAAAACCATGGGTTGTTTTACTCTATCTGTAATCTTATCTTTTTTTTAAAGAAGAATTCATAAATATATCATTGAAATTATATTGTCTGTAGCCTTTCTGGACTGTCTTCTGTACTTAGCAATATGCATATGAAGTTACTTCAATTTGGGGGAGATTTGATAGCCCACTTCCTTTTATTGATGAATAATATTCCCTTGTATGAATGTGCCATATCATGTTTATCCATTAATTTATTGAAGGGTATCTTGATACCTTCTAATTTCTGGTAAACAGAAATAAAACTACTATAAACATTCATTTCCAGGTTTTTCTGTAGACAGTGTTTTCTGATCAATTGAGTAAATAAATATCTAAGATTATGATTCCTGGATTATACAGTAAGACTATACTTACTTTGGTGCAAAACTGTCAAAATGTTTTCCAAATTAGATATACCATTATACACACTACCAGTAATGAATGAGAGTTTCTATAGCCCCATATCCTCAACAGAAGATTTTTTTCAACAATAACTTTATTTATTTACTTTTTATGTGGTGCTGAGGATCAAACCCAATGCCTCACATGTGCTAGGCAAGCACTGTACCATAGAGCCACAACCTCAGCCCACCAGAAGATTTTTATGGAGGTATGAATTATAATGATGTGAGCAGGGTTTAGAAAACAAGCCAGGATTGGCATCATACCCTGCACCTCTTGATAGGGTATGTGAAGGAAAATGATACTGAAGAGAGCAGCTCTATGGATTGAGCTGCTTGTCTGGAGTTAAGGACTTAGGTATTGGAACACAGAAAACCAGGCAAGGCTTGGAGACCCCAAAGGGAGAGATTCAGGCAAGAGATATTCTAACCTTTTTCTTCTGCCTGCTCCTGAAGGTCCCCTGTTCCTTAATAAGAATCCTGTAGTGCAAGAACTATTACCAAGAATTAATGAATGGGATAGATTTAAACTGAAAAGCTTCTTCTCAGCAAAAGAAACAATCAGTGAGGTGAATAGAGAGCCAACTAATTGGGAACAAATATTTAATACATGCACATCAGATAGAGCACTAATTTTTTTAATTTTATGTTTGGTATTTTGAATTATTCCTGCCTTGGATATACTTCCAATAGTGATATTACTAGACTAAAGAAAATGAAAAATTTGAAGGCTGCTAAAAGATTTGTGAATGCCATGTAAATAATATCTAAAATTTTGCTCTTATGGCTCTATTTCTCCTTTTCAGTATCTTTGTCCATATATACATATACCTATGTACCTATTTATGTACCTAATTAATTTTATACATTTCCATGGGTATTAAGTTCTCCTTTAATTGGTAATTACTATTATTGGCACATGGGAATTTTAATTTAATTTGGGAATAAGACTGAATATTGCAAGGGATTAAATATTTGAAACATATTTTTTGACATTATTTGATCCACACTTTTTTTTATTCAAAAATGAATAAACTAATCAAGACTATTAACTGAGATAAAAATTTCCCAAAGATAATGGATCCAATCTGTTTTCAAAAGTATGATAAATAGTTCCAATTTAAATATATGATAATCATTTCAAATATGTGTATAACTTGTTTAGCTGTGTCTTTGATACATGCTGGTTTATCATAAGTCCATTGCTTATGAGAACTAAAAGGTTATAAACTATTTTTTTACTCTATTTCCTTCAGTGTTTCCCCCAGAAAAATCAGTGACTTCCCTAGTGTTACTGTGGGCTTCTTGCTCCTGTAGCCTTTCTTAACTACTGTACACCAACGAGGGGATGTTTCCTGGGGTTTCTGAAGGAAGCAACTAGAGAGGCAACACAAATTTTTTAATTAATTCTTCAACTTCTCTCATTAAATAGAAAATACATTTTTTAAATGCCATTGAAAATGTTCTTGCTAAGGTGACTGATGACTCTTTTTTTTTTCTCCCTAAATCCAGTGGACACTTCAGTTTTCATTTAATTATTTGACCTTTCAGTAGCATTTGGCCCTCTGGAGTACTGCACTTCTCAGGGAGCACTGTTGTTCCTGTCCTTGCTGCACTCTCCTTGTGTGTCAGTAGGTCTGCCTCAACTCTTGGCTCTGTCATTATTAGCTATGTGACTTTCAGTGGGGATAAAATTAGAACCTATGTCATATGAGTAAGGATTCAATGAATTAATGTATGTAAGGAGATTCCAGTAACGCGTGACACTTCAGGACCACTTAAGTAAGAGCCAGTGGTGTGCTGGTAAATGGGCCTAGTGAAAAATGGAAGCCATATTTGTATTACTTGCCAATTTCTTTGGTGTAAACACTCTCACCATTCATGAACATGTAACAATTGCTTCTCCCCAGAGCTGCCTTCAGTGAACTACTGACAGCTGCATTTCCCCCTGGCTTTTTAATCCACTTTGCTTACTAGACATTATGGCTTCCCCTCCTCTGCCTATTTCTTAAACATCATTTCTCTTCAGTTATCTGACCTAAGCTTTCCTTTTCTTTCACTTGGTAGACTCTCCATGAATAATCTTGTTCATTGTTTTAAAGGGATTTGTACTTTGCCTATCATGCGATTCATTCACTTACAGTGTACAATTTAATGTGGTTTTTCCAGAGTTGTGTATCCATTGACACAATCAACTTCAGAAAATTTTTCATCATTCCCAGAGTAAGCCTCCTTAGTAGCCATTCACCACTTTCTGTTCTCCTCCACCACAGCCAGTTATTAATCAACTAACTTTCTGTTTCCACATGTTTGCCCTTTGGACAGTCCATATAAATAGAACCATATAATATATTGTCTTCTTTTACATAGTAAAATATTTTCAAGGTTAATCCATGTTGTGTCATGTACCAGTACTCCATTCCTTCCTTTTGCTGAAGAATATTGATATTCATTGTACTCATCTACCACATTTTATTCATCCTTTCATCAGGTCACTGATGTTAGGTTGTTTGTACAATTTAGCAATTATGAAAAATACTCCTAAGACTTTTGTATGGACATATTTTTGCATTTTCCTTGAGTATATGTTCAGAAGTGCAATTGCCAGGTGGTAGGCTAAATCTATGTTTAACTTCTTGGTGAATTTCCAAACTGATTGGCCAAGAGGCTGCAATATTTTATTCTTACCAACTGTGTTTTTCCACATTCTTTCAATACCTGTTATCATCTGTATTTTGATTATGATTATCTTAGCATAAAATGGTGGAATAGTATTTCTTTGTCATTTTGATTTTCATTTTCCTGATGGCTAGTAATGGTCAACATTTTTTCAAGAGCTTATTGACCCTTTGTGTTTCATCTTTGGAGAAATGTCTATTTATATCTTTGCCTCTTTTTAAAATTGAGTTGTCTGGTTGAGTTGTAATCTCAACTACTTTTAAGGCTTAAATTATATTTTTGTTCTTATGGACTCTGAACATACATATTTTGTGTCCAGTTTTGTTGGCTGAGTTTGCTGCCACAAATTCAATATGATTCTCCAAATCTGCTTGTCTTTCTGAGTTATCATCCCACTATTCACTCTGAAACCTGAAGGTCATCTTCTTTCAGTATTTTTCCCCCTAATTATATCCAACTGCCAAATATGGTAGTTTCTACCTTCTAAAAAACTTCTAAAATTTCTTTCTCTACTGCCAACCTGATCCAGATAACCATCAATGTTTCCCTTGAGTATCTGTAATGGCCTCTTCCTTGGTTGTTTTTTAAAGCTACATTCCACTCTCTGCACTTCAGAGAGCATATTTTAATATATAAATATGGTCATTATTTTCCTTGATTAAAACCTTTTAATGATTTCCTTTCACCTTTAGAATAAAATTTGAATTTGTGGATTCTACAGAAAAGATAACTTCCTAATAATTCAAACCATCAACAACTTATTGGATGAACTCAAAATCCAGAGAGTTCCACATACAGGAAACATCTAGGCAGGGGTTGAAATTTGATTATCTCTCATGGTGATGTGAACAAGATCCATGCTAGAGATGGTAGAAGCATCATACAAATACAGATAAACACAGATATATAGTTTTAAAGTTGTAAAGAGAGTCATAAATGAACTGTCGTTGTATCTGAAAGACTGCCATACACTGTAGCAAAATACTAAATGCACAATCAATTTGTCCCTGTATTAGAAATAAAATAGCATAGTAAATTATAGAACTGATCAAAATTATAATTCTAGGCAGTCCAAAAACTATCAGTATAAAATAAAGATCACTCTTTTGGCCAAAATACGATTATCTCTACTTTTTTGTGTCATTGATAATTTTTGAATCAGATGAAAATTAAGGACTATTTTTGTTAAAAAAAATATGCATTCAGCCCCCAATTTTTAGGATGTTCATGAAGTCTTATAGACCCATCTATGAGTTAACATTAAAGGACCCCAAATTTACAGAGTGCAGAGATAAGGTTTGATTATGCTATAAAAGAACTGGGTGTGCATTTTTTTTAGAGTTGGTCTCATTTACTGTCAAGAGGTTTTCAAAAATGAAAATATGAAATAAATTTATTGAGAAAAGGACTTCAATAAAAAATAAATTCAATGCATTTGTAAATCTGTACTTGTTTTAGAAAGAGGCATTACAGAGAACAAGGAGGTATTCCAGTCTTAGAAGTTGCTTAGAGCTCGATATCGAAATAGCAACCATTCAAATTTTGAGGAGAATTTGAAATAAGTTTATAGACCAAAAAAATCTACTAAGGACTTTCTTAAAGAAGATTTTTTAAAAAAATTCATGATAGTAGAATGCATTTATGCACTTTGATATACATAGATGGGATATAATTTTTCATTTTTCTGAGTGTACATGTTGCAGAATCATATTGATCATGTAGTCACATATATACATACAGCAATCATGTCTGTTATGGAAGATTTTTAAATGTGTTCTTTTTAAAATTGATCTGGAGAGATACCTATCCATGCTTGAATCTTGGTCTCAAGTTTTTAGAGAACTATAGCATAGTTCATTTCTTTCTTAAATATTATTTTAAAAAAAACAATGTAATGCAATTTGTAACTACAATGACAAGATATGCTATTACAGAACTTTCATGGATTTTCAAAAGTAAATAATTAACTTGCATCAAGCAAGGAGAAAACACAACGTGTGTGTGAGGAGTGCCAGGGTGGAATACAGATTGGCTCCTAGAGAGGCTGGATCCAAGATTGAGTTTTCTAGATCTATAGATTATTTGGCAGTACCTAGAAAGTTAGTAGATGTTTTTCTTCATCTAATCCATTTTCAAACATGAGTAGCCAATGTGGTCTTCCTCACTTCTTCATTTATTTCTGTTTGACTGCTATATTTAGATATTGTCTATTCTCAGTCTTAAAAGAGTAAGTTCATTTCTTTGATGTGTTTGTGTAGACTGCCATGAGTGTTAGATTCCTGTTACTATAACAATTAGCTGTGATAATTAATTTATAAAGAAAAATGGTTTGCTTGGGCTCATAGTTTTGAAGGCGTTAGTTTCTGATCAGTTGGTCCCACTGCTTTCCGGCTGAGGTAAGCCTGCACATATGGTGGAGTGAAACCTCTCACTTCATGGCCAAAAAGCAAGAAAGAGGAAGAAGAAATGCCTGGAATTTCTCCATTTCCTTCAAGGTCGTGTTCCAATGACCCAACCTCCATAGACCTCCAACTCTTAGAGGTTCTACCACCTTCCAATAGTGCTTCCCTGGGAACCAAGCTTCCAGTGCAATGGGTCTTTGGGTCTCTAACAGAGCTCCATGTCTCAGAGTGTAAGCTTTGTAGGAAATCCAGTGATAATTTTGTCATGATGGAGAGGTCAAGAAGTTGGGATCAACTATCAAACATGTAGGTTTGCTGACAGCTGGTTATATTTCAACTGGACACCTAATTTAAATGGGCAGAGAAATAAAAAAAATTACATGAAGGAGCCCTAATTAGGAAGGGCTGTTGCAGCTAGCTGGAAGCCATAAGTTCCACCTGATATGTATGTGACGCACCTGTAGGCACCCGCAAAGCTGAAGGTATATAACCGGGTGAAAGCGGTCCGAGTTAGGAGAACGGAGAATTCAGTCAGCCGGGCAGTCACTCGGTCGGTCAGAAGAATCAGAGCGGCCAGAACATAGGCAGAGCGGTTACAGAAGAGAAACCAGATAGAAGACAGAAGAGAAACCAGATAGAAGAAGTAATGACTGGTCAGAGTTAGGCCGAGACTCCTGAGGAAGACAGAAGAGGGAAGAAAGAAGAGAGAAGAAAGAAGCTCTAATCTTTCTCTAAGCTAAGCTCTATCTTTCTTTCTCTCTAAGACTCTAAGCTAAGAAGACAAGAAGAAAAGCTTGCTTTAATCTTTCTCTCTAAAAATCTTTCTTTCCCTCTCTAAGACAGAAGACAGAAGAAAGAAGAGAGAAGAAAGAAGCTCTAATCTTTCTCTAAGCTAAGCTCTATCTTTCTTTCTCTCTAAGACTCTAAGCTAAGAAGACAAGAAGAAAAGCTCGCTTTAATCTTTCTCTCTAAAAATCTTTCTTTCCCTCTCTAAGCTCTAAGAAAGTAGAAGTAAAAGTAGTAAAAGCTTAACTCTGCCTCCGAGAGTTTTTCCTCCCGGTTTTCGGTACCAGGCAGCTTACAATTACATATTCTGTGATGGCAAAGCATAACATCCTAAAATCTCATGAAGATCAGAGTATTCTGAGCTGTGACTCCCCAGTTCTTGGTGAATTTCCTACAATCTCACTCTGTCCCTATATCACTATCTACCTAGTATTCCACTATGTCATTCTTGGGTAACCTGGTATCTTCTAATCCCTTGCTGCTCTGAGCATATTTTATAGAAAAGAAAATTGGCATCATCTGGGATCTTATAAAAAATATGCATAATCTCAGGCTTTACCAAGACCAATTAAATCCAGATTTTCATTTTATAAAGATACCAAGGTGATTTACATGCTTATTAAAATTTGAGAATCACTGTCCTGGCCAGTGTCCATTCTTAGGCAATCTCTCTGATGCTCATAGTACGTGGACCATGGTCACCCAATAATCTCCTTTCTTATCTGACTCTCAGATGCAACACAGAATGAAGGAACCATGTATTTATTCAAAAGCCAAACGATATGTCTTAGTTCGTCTCCTACTGACATAATAGGATATCACCAATGAGGTAAATTATAAATAAGAGAAATTAATTTGATCCATTGTTCTGGAAGCTGGGAAGTCTAAGATCAAGGATCTATATTTGGAGAGGGCTGTGTTGTTGTGTGATACTAGGTGGAAGGTATCATTTCATAAGAAAGCACACAGAGAGGAAAAGGAGGCTGAACCCCCCTTTCATAATTAGCCCCCTCCCATGAAAACAACTTTAATCCACTCATGCAGGTGGTTGCCCATGACCTAACCAATCGCCTCTTCATGGTGTTGCCACCTCCTCATACCATCACAATGACAATTAAATTGCAATATGAATTTTGGAGGGGACATTCAAACCATAGCAAAGGATGGGTCTCTCATCCTGTGACATGCACCAGGTCAGGGGCTGGAAATATAGTGACAAGGATGTAATTCCAAAGACCACTCTTTGGGCAGGTTACTTCACAAATCCTCCATTTTTCTGGAGTCATTATTTCCTTTAATAAGCAAACTAAATAACATGGGTTCTACATTATATTACTATTCACAGTCAGGTGCCTTTCTGATATTTCTAAGGATGTTAACAGTGATATGTTGTCTTTCTCCAAAGGCTGTCGCAAGACCTCTTAGTCATTTCTTTTGTTAGAGCCCTGGCTCAAAGTTGTGCAATGACTACTGCTTCACCTAATGTGGAGTTCCCAGACAAAGCTTCTTCTCCTTCTCTAAGGATCACTAACACAGGTCACTGTATATCAAATATTTTTATTAAAGCCTTAGGGATAATAGAGAGAAATTATAGAACAGACTAGAAAACAACAGTACATCCAAAATCTCCAAACCATTCTCACAGGAATCCCCCCTTGGTGACCTCTACTCTTGGACCTGGCCTGTTACCATATTGCTATGGCACAATTCCTATGGAACTGAATTACTTCCCTTTCTTCTTATTTCCCCAGGGCTCCAAAGTCTTGACTTTTCCTATATTCCTCCAAAATTTCTGAAGAAAAGCTGAGATTCTGTAGTATTATAAAAAGAAGCAAAAACAAAATTTCTGTCTCAGGAAAGTACCTCCTTATGGTATGAAGTGGACCAATACATGTCTTTATTGATTAATTTTCAGAACAAAAGATTTGTTTTTTCTAAATAAAAACATTCAGTCCCCTCTGGACTCCAGATGAACTATATACAGCTTCATCAAATAGTTTTTAAAACAGTGTTTTTTCCATTGACTCAGATAATTTTTTGTCAGTATAAAAAAGTTGTGGAGAAAGAAAGCAAAGTGTGAAAGCTGTTAAGAGTGGAATAAAGACTCCTTGGCCAGGTTGTGGATGGCCAGAGATAGGCTCCTTAAACAAGCCAGACCTCAGGATCTTTGCACTTCCACACTCCCTCTACCTGGAACGCTCTATCCCTGTTCCACTTCTTTGCTCATCTTCTTTTAAAATTTTTGCTCCAATGCCACCCTTAAAGGATGTCTCCTCTTGATCAATCTTATCTTCAGTTTCAGCCAACCCATAGCAGTGCTTTTCTCCCTTCCTGGTTTTATGCTTGTCTGTTGCACTCATGAACGACTAACCTAAGTAGATGCTATTTCTCTCACTAGACATAAGCTCCAGGAGAGAAGAATTTTTTACTGTGATTTTCATTTCTGGATCTCCCACATCTATAACAGTCCCTGACACAAAATAGATCTCAACAAATATTGTTGAATAAATGAATGAATGAATAATAAGCACTGTTGATCCCTCTCACTTAAGTAAGGTCTGTGTTATTCTGGGAGCCTACATTTAATTTTTTAAAGGCCATGTAATTTTTTAAAGCATTTTTTAAAGCATGTAATTCAGTAGTATATTTGTATAACAACACAAATATACAACTAATCTCCAGATCTTTTTCATTTTCTCTATAACCTATACCTATATACCTTGCACCCTATACCAATACTTCTCTGAAACTCTATATGCATTAAACAGCAGATGGCGGGAGAATGGTACTGCATGTGGTGGATGTGGGGGCTGAGGGAGGGGATGCAGAGAAGAGGTTAGAAATGGGGGGGGTGTTAGGTGATAGGGAGAGTGAAGCCAAAGTTCACAGGATTGATATGGCAGGTTCTATATACTGTGCAATTGGATTTTAAAGCAACTGGGCAAATCCTTAATGATGGGTATAAATATCTCTTTCAGAACGGGGCTGGGATTTGAAGGGGCCTGAAGCCTCAGGTCCAGTGTAGTCCATGTTGCAGCTTTTCCCTCAGTTCCTTGGGCTCTGTTCTTACCTTTTGTTTATTCTGTTTTCTTGCAACTTTCAGATGTCCCTTAAAAATAATATCGAGAGGTATTGCTGCTTTCTATTCTCAGCCTGGTGGTTGAAGTAGGATCAGCAGACAAATGACAGACAGCTCTTAGGTACAAGTTGGAAGCGGAGACAAGTTTATCTGTGCTTTACACATGAGAGATCCGCAGAAGAGCTTCCCTTCTGGGAACAAATGCAGAGGTCTGGGCAGGAGTTTTGTTTTTTTTTTTTAAATCCTGTTGCAAAGGCAACTTATTCTGAAACAACATTCTAACCAACTGAGCTATGGGTTTTTGTTTGTTTGTTTTTTTGATTTGGGGGACTGGGGATTGAACCCGGGGGCTTAATAACTGAGCCTCATCTCCAACATTTTTAAAATTTTTTTATTTTAAGACAGGCTTTCACTAAGTTGCTTAGGGTCTTGCTATGTTGATGAGGCTGACTTGGAACTTGTGATCCTCCTGCCTCAGCCTACTGAGCCTCTGGGATTACAGGCATGTGCCACCATGTCCAGCCCTATTTTTCTTTTAATCCCCTTCTCTTCTTTTTCTGAAAGTGGACATTGAGAATAGACACAGACCCAGTCTTCCCAAAGACACACCAAAAGGGTGATCTGGCTCTTAATACCTAAGTGATAATTCTTCAGGCAGTTATATCAAGGCTAAATGATTTCTCAAAGTGACTGATGTAAAACAACAGAACAAGCTGGCAGATGCAGACAGAATTTGACACTGTGGGTGGATGGGGGCAGGAGAGATCGTGGAATGAGATGGACATCATTACCCTAGGTACATGTAAGACTGCACACAGGGTGTGACGCTATATCATATACAATCAGAGAAATGCAAAGTTGTGCTGCAATTATGTACAATGAATCAGAATGCATTTTGCTGTCATATATACCTAATTAAAATAAATAAGTAAAGAATTTGACACTTTCTCAATATCAATGATCAAGTACATCCCACCCATGCCCTTGGGTTCACTTCCCCTTAGATGTCTAAGGATCGGGGAGGTGTGAACAAATGGCAGTCCTAGGAAGCTGTAGCTCTTACTCCCATTTACATCAGCAGTCATCAAATAAAGTGAGCCCCGTGGCACATGCCTGTAGTCCTAGCTACTTAGGGGGCTGAGGCAGGAGAATCCTGAGTTAAAGTCCAGCCTGGGCAACTGAGTGAGACCTGTCTCAAAAAAATTAAAAGATGAAGTGAGCCTCCAACTACTCCTACTGAGAGAAGTGTTACATTATCAGTACCAGGTTGTTCTACTAGGATGTGCTTAATTTCCTGTATTTCCTACAGGAAAGAGGGCAAAAACAAATTAGAATTACTGCTCTGTACATGAGCTTCATTTTGCATTAAGCAAAGGGGCAAAATCTATTTTCTTCCAGCCACAAGGGATCAAATCTGGGTTCCTGCTCCCACCACCTGCAAGACACTTTGATTTCAGCCTTCAACAGATGACATGGGAAGACTAATGGGGAAATGACAGGAAAGACTAGTGTCCTACAGGAGAGGGAGAGATTTATGTCTTTTTACAATGTACCTGTGATTGTTCCATAATCATTTATGAAAGATTAAAAACTACTGAGCATGGAAAGGCACTTCTCTGTATTCCTGTCATTCTTTAATTGTGATTTAGAACTCTGGCTCCTAATCAGATAATTGATATTGACAGTAGATGTGACATATCTGGAAATTTTAACCTTCATGAGAAGACTGTGTGTGTGTGTGTGTGTTCAGATGATAATTGAATAATTGATTACATGATTCATATGCAATAAAATTATGCAAGCAGTCATTTGTTTTGCATACGTGGCTCAGTGAGACCTTACAAGACACCTCTGAGGAAGGTATTATTATATCTCTTTTGGAGACCAGGGAGTGAAATTTCTGTGAGGCTGAGGGCCACACAACTAACAGGGTAGAACCAGGTTACCTGATGCATGACCTTCTGACTATCCCATAAAATATTCTCCACCTATCCACATATCCACATTTTATTCAGTTCTTTCATGTTAAGAATATTTTAAAATGATGAGGTCTCATATATAACACTGATCTTAATCATCTTTAAGCACGTAATTCAGTAGTATATTTGTATTGTTGCAAACCAATCTCCAGATCTTTTTCATCTTCTCTATAACCTATACCTATATACCCTGCACCCTATACTGATACTTCTCTGAAACTCTATACTCATTGGACAGTTTCCCATTTCTCCTTACCCTAATCCCTCTGGCAACCACTATTCTATTTACTGTTTTTATGAATTTGATACTTTAAATACTTTAGATGCCTCATATAAGGGGAATGATGCAGAAATCATCTTTTTGTGACCAACTTATTTCATTTCACATTATATCTTGATGGCTCATTATAACTTGTGTCTGAATTTCTTTTCATTAGCTGCACAATATCTCATTCTGTGTGTTTACCACACTTTATATGGCCATTCATCCATCAAATGGACACTTGTATTGCTTCTATTTTTTGGCTATTGTGAATAATTCTTTTTTTTTTTTTTTTTTTTTTTTTTAGTGGTTGTGCTGGGGGATTGAACCCAGGGCCTTGTGCATGCGAGGCAAGCACAACTGAGCTATATGCCCAGCCCATTATTGTGGATAATGCTGCTATAAATGTGGCATTTGAGACCTCACTTTCAATTCTTTGGCATATATACCTAGAAGTGGAATTGTTGGATGGTGTGGTTCTATTTTACTTCTATATCTAATATGTAAGGAACCACGATACTGTTCCACAGTGGCCAGATCATTTTACATTCCACTAGCAGTATACAAAGGTTATAATTTCTCATGTCTTTGCTAATACTTGTTACTTTCTTTAAAAAAATACTTCATTAAAATGCTGAGCTTATGCCCCATGTGTCATTTTTTTGTCCTCCTGCCACTTCCATGTGTGATCACCTCTGCTGCTATGTCTTAACATTTCTTATATGATTAAAACCCAGCAAGGGGTAGAGTTGCATCTTTAAAAACAGAACAGCATTTGGACAACAGATTCTTGGCAGTGGGACCTGCACAACATTTACCCAGCAGGACAGGGGAAGCTCTCATTCCGTCTTGTGTGAAACGGACAGCCAGACACCAGCTATTATAGAAATTAAACAAGACAAAAAAAATTTTTTTTTTTTTTTTTGGTGGTACTGGGGATTGAACTCAGGGGCACTCGACCACTGGGCCACATCCCCAGCCCTTTTTTGTATTTTTTAGAGACAGGGTCTCACTGAGTTGCTAAGTGCCTCACCACGGCTGAGGCTGGCTTTGAACTCGCGATCCTCCTGCCTCAGCCTCCCAAAGTGCTGGGATTACAGGCGTGCGCCACCGCGCCCGACGAGACAAAATTTTAACAAGTGCTTTAAACTTTTTTTTTTTTTTTTTTTTTTTTTTTTGTGGTACCAGGGATTGAACTCAGGGGCACTCGACCACTGGGCCACATCCCCAGCCCTTTTTTTTCCACTGCCAGAGATCTCCAATAGCCTCCTGGTCAGTCATCTGGAACAATTCCTCACATAATTGATGAACTTGGCTTTCACTTTGAGAAGAGAAGTATGGGAAGGGGTTCCCATACTTGCTTACATTTTTGATCTAATGTTTTCCACAGAACTAGGTCTTTGAGGTGTTATAGTAGTTTTTTTCTTGTCTTTTGATGGGTTATTGACTTTTTAATGATGTGGATGGTTTTGAGTCTTTTCCATTCTGTTTGATTTTTGTGTATTTTGGGCTGGAGTGCTCTGTGTAATTTTCTTCACTGGTGTTTTTTCTATAGTTTTCTCCTCATCAAAAATTACTATTATTATCATCATCTCTTCTTTTTCTTAATCATCATCATCTTCATTAGTAGCAAGTGAAATTTTTTTTCTGTGGAAGCCTGCTACCACTTCCGGGGGGAGATCACTTTCCAGGTAGACTTTGGAGTTTTGCATCCTCTTCCTCTTCCTCTTCTGACTCTTTTCCTCCACAGCTACTAAGTGCTGTCCACTAAGATGCACTGGCCCAGAACCACATTCACCCTCCTGACCACAGATGGGGTAATTTCAAAGACCCCAACGGAAATCGTTGGTTGTACAGACGTTTCCAATGTTGACAGTATTCCCTTCAGTGGACTGTTTTCTTAGTTCATTGCTTTTGCTTCAATAATATGTAGTTCACACTTCATACCAGTTCCTAATCTGATCATTCTGAAAGATAACTGGTGCCCATTTTCATTGTTATCAACCTTAATATGATGATCTTTGTTGGCCCTTAGTTCACAACTGAAAAAATAATTTGGGGGCTTCAAGGGACTCATGTCCACCTCCGTAGGATCTTCTCATGCACTTCCAGGAGTGAGAAGGCCAGCAGAGGGAAACGGTTCCTGGTGCACTGAACGGCTATGCCAGGTTGTTTTGCTTTGGGTTTATTTTGATAGTAGGTCCTATGGTTTGAATGTGTCCCCTCCAAAGTTCATGTTGAACCTTAATCATCGTCATGGTGGTCATGAAAGGTGGGTCTTTGGGGTAAGTGATTAAATCATGAGGGTTCCACTCTTTAAAATGGATAAGTGCGTTATAAAAGAGTTGGAGGGAACTAGGTTCTTTTGCCCTTCCCCTTTCTGCCATGTGAGGGCCCAACAAGAAGGTTCTTCCCAGACACCAAATGCTGAAACCTTGATCTCGGACCTCCCAGCTTCCTGTATTGTAAGAAATAATTTTCTTTATAAGTTTCCCAACCTATAGTACTTGTTACAGTGGCACAAATGGACTAAGACAGTGGGCTGTCCTAATGGGTATGAGATGATAGCTCATTGTGATTTTGATTTGCTTTTCCTAATGATTAGTGATGTTGAACATCTTTTGTTTCTTTTTTTTTTCTTTTTTCTTTTTTTTTTTTTGGGGGGGGGTACTGGGGATTGAACTCAGGGGCACTTGACCACTGGGCCACATCCCCAGCCCTTTTTTGTATTTTTATTAGAGACAGGGTCTCACTGAGTTGCTAAGTGCCTCACCATTGCTGAGGCTGGCTTTGAACTCACGATCCTCCTGCCTCAGCCTCCCAAGTGCTGGGATTACAGGCGTGTGCCACCACGCCCGGCTTCTTTTGCTTCTTTGTTGGCCATTTGTATATCACCTTTGGAGAAAGATCTGTGCCAGCTCTCTGACAATGTTTTTATTAGTTTTTTTTTTCATTATTGCTGAATTTTAGTTCTCATGTAGTCTGAGTACTGATCCCTTATTAAATATTATAGTTTGTATCTGAAGTGCTCCCCAAAGTCTCATCTATTCAAGGATTTGTCCCTCACTGATGGAACTGTTGGGAGGTGGTGGGACTCTTAACTCCTAGGAGGTGGCATATGACAGAAGAAAATTACTTTGGGAATATCCTTGAAAGGGATGCTGGGACACTGGAACTCACTCTCTCTACCCCCACCCGCCATGCTTTTTGCTTCCTGGCTGTGGTGATCAAATTTACTCCAACACACACTCACTGCCATTCCCCTTATCACAGGCCCAAAGTGACAGGGCCAGTGACCATGGATTGAAACCTCTAAAACCATGAGCCAAAATAAACTTCTCTTTTAAATTGATTATCTCAGGCATTTTGTCATAGCAACAGAAGTCTGACTAACACATCAGGTATAGGATTTGTGAATATTTTCTCTCACTTGTCATGGGTGTTTAAATATTTTATTTCATATAGTTCTTACTGCAACCCCACAAGGTATGTGTGTTTTATCATCATACCTTCTCTACAGAGGAAGTAATCTAGGAAAAAGTCATTTGAGGAACTTGTTTAATATTTCTTAGCTAGAAAGCAGCAGTGCCACATTGTCACTAAGGATTTCTAGTTCCAGCACAGGAGTATCATGCTGTCTGAATACCTTTAAAAATATTTCCATCCTTTAAAAATAAACCCCAAAAGGGGAAAAAGAGGGAGAAAAACAGTACAAGACAAATAGGCCAAAACTTTTAATGAAGTTTCAAGCAAACATAATCAGAAGTGCAGATATTTTAAATGAGGCTTATGTAGTCATAAAAATAAGGCTTGTGGAAAAATACAACTGTGTTACATGATGAGTGTAAGGTGGTGTTTTGTGTGTGCTCTATTTTGTGTTTTGTAAGACTTACTTCAGTGAGCTTCTTAGGAGTCTGTAGACTGTCTTGCACTTCCCACAAACATTTTCCTTGACCAAGAGCAGAGTGTTCCTTATAGACCCGAGCATCTGTGAGCTGCCTGCGGGGTTCCTCCCATCTTCTTGGGGCACAGGGTGAAGGACGCAAGATGACTAAAACTTTGGCAACATGCTTTATCCAATTCTTCAAAGTGAAAATAAAGTGCAATCAAATGCCAGGAAATCAAGTATATATTCACTAAAAAGATGCTAAAGAACAAAAGACCAAGTCTAATTACTTGGACACCTGAAATCCCATATTTTTTTTACTTCATTTATTTATTTTTCTTTTCCATTTTTTTTTTTGTTGGTGCACTATAGGGGTATATATTGGTAGGATTTGTTTTCAGATACTTGAACAAGCACATAATGTAACAGTATAGCTTGACCAATATTGTTCCTTCCCCTTTCCTTGCCCCTCCCTCTCCCTGGTCCCTTCCTTCTACTGTACTGATCTCCCTTTGATTTTCATGAGACACCCACCCTTCTTTTACATTTTCCTCTTTACCTTCCATATATGAGAGAAGATACAGCACCCCTGACTTTTCTGAGTTTGGCTTATTTTGCTTAACCTAATGTTCTCAAATTTGATACTTCATTAATTTTTGTAATGAGGAGTATTTCCATAGAAAATATTTCTTCGCAGAAAATGCCTGTTTCCTGAAAGAGGAAAGCAATTCCTTAAAGCATTGGGATGGTTAATAGAGATGAAATGGATTTTAAAAACCATAGGCACCAGCTCTAAAATTGCTAGGTCAAGAAATACCTGAAATTTATTTTCAGGCTACCTAGCCTTTTCTTAAAGATCTTGCTTTCAAAATTGACCCTACAGTTTTTTTTTTTTTCCTGAAATCCTAAGGGCCCCAGAATAGCCAATCAGTAAATATTTGGTTGCATTAATTTTCTGTTGTTGCTGCAAGAATTACCACAAACATAGTGGATCCTACTTCAGTGAGCTTCTTAGGAGTCTCTAGTCTTTCTTGCAGTTCCCACAAACATTTCCCTTGACTAAGAGCAGGGTGTTCCTTATAGACCGAGCCTCTGTGAGCTCATAAACAACATGGATTTATGATCTTCAGTTTTGGAGGTCAAAAATCCAAAATGGGTATCACTGGGCTAAAATCAAAGTGTCAGCAGGGTTGGGCTCCTTCTGGAGACCAGGGGAGATTCCATTTCCTTGTTTTTTTCTAGCTTCCAGAGGATGCCCTCATTATGTGACTTTGGCCTCTATTTTCATCTTCACAGCCAGCAACATCAGGCAAAATACTTTCATGCAGCCATCTCCTTGATTCTCCTTCCAAGTCCTTCTTTCACCTTAAGCACTCTTGTGATGATGTTGCCCTCTGTCCCCAGGTTATCCAGGACAATCTCCCCATCTCAAGGTCAGTTGATTAGCAGCCTCAATTCCACCTGCTACCTAACTTCTCCTTTGCATGAAACAAAACATACACAGGTTCTGGGGCTTGGGACAGACATCTTGAATTGAGGCATTATTCTACCTACCACATTGACTGACTGAATCAACGAAGTGGAAAAAAAATAAGCTTTACCTAGTTCTCTATGTATTAACATTAAAACCATGATTTTGAAATGACAGTGTAGAAACATGTGAAATCATAATCTAAAGGGCTAGAAAATTGCTTGACACTTTGCAAAATCAATTGATTATTTCATGACTTTGAAATAATAAGCTACACTGATAAAGAAAAATAAAAAAAATGATGGTTTGCCTGCAGAATTTAGAGCTCTAATCTGTAGAAGTAGAAGTGAGAACTTTCAGCAGAAACAAACAAGCAAAAAATAAAAATTATGCAAAGATTTGAAAGCCTTGTGCCTATTTGATAACTGGCCTCCTTGAGCATGATAATATTATTAATATGGACTGAGGGAATGCCAAACTCCCAGACGTATCATTTCCTATGATCCTTGGATGTAGATCCCCAGTAAAGCAAGCCAAATGAACTGCAACGTTTTATTAGTGTTCTGCTGAGAATAGTGCTTAAGTATGTGATAACCATGCATTTTAAAAATTCCAACCATGCATTTTAAAAATTCCTATGACATACAACAATGAAGTTTGTTTTTCCTACCAATGGCTTCATTAGGTGGCGATTCAGAAGAGAGCAAAATAATTCCTGTAAGCACCTAATTGATAACCCCTGCACCCACCCTCCTGGGATGTACTTCACACCACAAAGTTTTCTATTTTTCAAATTAATAGAATCCTACAGAAATGCAACTCCCTTTACTTAAGTTTGAAAGGTGTGTAATCATAGACGTTGAGATCCAAAGGAGATTTAAGGTCACCAATAGCATTTGCTATCAGGCTTTAGCATCTTCTATTTTCCTTTCATATCAAAATGTATTTGGGCACGGTTTTCCCAAACCACATCAAGAAAATGATGTTTCATCCCGATGCCCATTACATCGCTATGACAAAAATGACCAGATTGGGAGGAGTGATCATTTTTATGAAATTTATAATCTCACATTTCCTCTTTATGTTAATCTCGATTGTGAGAGTTCTTATCCCCAATTTTCTTTTGGGATCTCACTGTTGTAGATGACTAACAAGTTTGAAGGCACAGTTGAAATCCAGGTCCTGCAAATGGCTAATTGTTGGATTTCTAGCCAGTGTCACGTTGCTGCCCCGTGGACTCTTATCACCAGATAGTCATGTATATATCTGAAAGCCAGCAGTTTATGGCCAGGAATTTCCTGTTTCCCACATTACGCTTTTCCCTTAATGGAGTCCAGATTATTCTAAGAAGCTCATGCACCATCTTACTTACCTCAATATTAAGAAAAATATCCGTATTTTACAGATAATGAAAAAGAGTCTAAGCAAATATATACCTAAAGTCATAGAAATGGTAGAGTGAGCATTCTGTTGCAGGCTCTTAGGCCAGCATCCATGCCATGACCACTAATGTCCTGCCACCTAGGACATCTCTCAGGGCATAAGGGGCCAGAGGAAGAGAGGAGAAAATGATAATCTTTCCAAACACCTGGCTGCGACTTGCTCTTAAGTTCTGTCTTTAGACGGTTCACAATCTACACGTGGAGAAATAATCTGAAGGGATGAGGTCCCACTTCCTTAGATGTGTAAGCATTGACCTTGAACCCGAAAGATGAGCCTGACCATTCCAAAGAACTGGTATAATTTTGGCTTATTCTGCCATAAAAATACAATAAAATAATTACTGATTACTTAAGCTCTATAGAAAAGTAAAATCTTCTCAAAAACTACCAAACCATGGTCATGGATCATAAACATCATATTACTTAACACCATCCTACTGCCTTGTTGGAAGTTTAAGTGTATGGCAGCATAGACTGAAATAAGCAATACAAGGAAAATTTAAGTTCCTAGGTTCTGCAAAATAGCTGATTTTTCTCTTTATTCCTTATTGTACTTTCTAAATCTTACTTTCCCATTTCAAATATCACAAAATGGTACATTATGCTAATAAGTTTTTTTAATATCTTTTCAAGGTACCTTTGATCAGCTACATTGAACAACTGCTTATATTTATACATGTATTCTAAAGTTATTTCTTTCTTTATTTTATTGGTTCTTTTTAGTTATACATGACAGTAGAATCCACTTTGACATAGATATAGAAGCATGGAATATATTCTTGTTCTAATCCCTTCCCCAGTACCTCTCCTCCCACTTCTCCCTCCCTTCCCTCTACTGATCTTTCTGCCCTTTGCCCATAATTATTTTTTTTAAATGAATTTCTTGTGGTTGTACACGACGTTGAGATTCACTGTGGTGCATTCATACAGGTACATAGGAAAGTTATGTCAGATTCATTCCATTGCCTTTCCTATTCCCATCCCTTCCCTTCATTCCCCTTTGTCTACCCCACTGAACTTCCCATATATATTCACCTACTTTAAATGTTTAAATGATGGCAAAAACACATGACATAAAATTTATCACTTTAGTATCATTTTGAGTATTTTAAAGTGTGCATTAAACCTTACTTCTCCATCCTCTCTACCCTCTGCCAACCGTATTCTGTTCTCTGTTTCTATTAATCTGACTACTTTAGATGCTTCATACAAGTGAAATCATACAGAATTTGTCTTTTGCTGTATGCAACAGAATTTCATTTCCTTTTAAAATACATCATTGCATATTTTATTCTTTCATCCATGGATGCACACTTGGGTTCCTTCTGGCTCTGGGTCACTGTGCAGAGTGCTGCAATGAAATGGAGGTGCTGTGTCTTTCAGACCTTGCTTTCAATTCTTTTTTTTTTTTCCCCTGCTTTCAATTCTTTTGGATATATACCTAGAGGTAGAATTGCTACATTATATGGTGATTCTATTTTTAATGTTTTAGGGACTCCTGAATTATTTTCCATAGGGACCCTGCAATTTTACATTTTAACTGACAGTGCACAAAGGTTCTTATATCTCTTACAATTGGGAGAAGAAAATCAAAACCCAATTTTAAAATGGGCAAAGGACCGGCATAGATATTTCTCCAAAGATAATGTACAAATAGCCAGTAAACACAAGAGAACATGAAAATGCTCAACACCACTAATTATTAAGGAAATGCAATCAAAACCACAGTGAGCTATCACCCCACACCCAATAGGATGTCTACTATTAAAAACAACTAGAAATGTATATGATCTCATATATTATTACATCAGTTGGATTTTTATTGGTTTAATATATTAAAACAAATCATCCTGTAAGTTCATAATTCCATGCAAAAAAGGATGTGTTCCAGCTATTGTCAGATGACCCCTGGTCCTGTCTTGTCACTTACCATGGAAGGGAAAGCCAAGACCCATGACAGAAAACTCAACATAGAACCTCAGCACGTTGACAGAGTTGGTGCTCAGCACACTTGTAGCTTTCTTTTTCTGTCTCTGTCTTGGAGCCAGAAAATAGCCTCATCTCTGCATTCTCTGTGTCCTTAAAGAGTTAAGGCATAGATTGTTTTCCTTTTTAAAAACAGGATTATGGATCATGGAATCTGTAAAACCCATGGGATTGGTAGCTTAGTTTATAATAAGATTCAGCTAGTTCATTTTGTTTCTTTGTGAAAATTAGAAAAAAAAAAAAAGGTGTAGCTGTTTGGGTAGATTGGGCCTTATGGGTCATGTCTTAGTGAGAGGAAGGTGGAGCTGGATTCAGCATCCATATACCTGCTTACTCAGGTGACCTCCTGGAGTGGCCTAGGAGAGGAATTTTACATGTTAATATACATGGCCCTCAAAAAGACTTTTTATGACTTCATCTTCATATGGTCTTTTCCCCCCCTCATCTTCTTCCAAGGGCAGACTCCCTGAGTGTCCAGGTCTACTCTTGTGCTATATGGCCAGAAGGTGGATTTCTCAAGAGAAGATGGCATCTCTGATTTAAAGTGTAACATGAATGAGGATTTCCAAGGACTAATTACATCATATGACATTTTGGCCTTTTATCTCTTTGCTATGACTAAACTATACTCTTCGGCAGTCCTCTATCTCTTCAGCAAAGCTTTGCCTATGTTAAATTTCATGTTCATCTGAGGTCTTGCTTTTAGTTTTTCCTGTTCCTTGGGAGACATGTTGTAGAATTCTTCTCCACTTGAAGAGTTAAATATCTGAAAAAGCAAGTTAATGAGTGCATTGTTACATTGCACTCAAGAGGGTACATGTAATGTAGGCCAAATAGATTTTGTTGAATATCTGAGTTAATTTTATAAATAAAAGAAACAGCTCTTGATATGAATGGATGGAATTTAATCTTTATGCTTTGGTTATTTTTAATCAACATTTAACTCTAAAAAGTTCATTTCAGGCCACAGATAAATGGGGAAAAATTGAAGATCAAGACTTTGACTTCTTTAGAACAAATTGTCAAATATATCACAGTCCTCAAGCATTGAATGCATCTGAAATTAATTTCAGAATTCTAGGAGGTCACTCACCAAAGAAAATTAAGGTGGCAATTTAAAATAGAAACTTTTGAAGTAAAAAAAAAAAAAAAAAAAGCTTGTTTTCCTCTTTATATTTAACATTTTAGTGCTTATAAGGCTTTTACTTTTTCTGAGTACTTCTTTGTTTACAGTAATAATATCACATTAAATAATCTATACTAAATAATAAAGCCCACTCTTTAAATAACTCTTTTAATTGTGCTGCTATACAATTTTAGTCCTTACAGTATTGTTTCATGGTATCAAATGACTTAATAGCTTGAGAGAGTGAGATAAAGAATTTCAGAGGTTGCCCCAAAGTAATTCAAGGTTGAGTCTGTACAAAACAAGCAATTGTGTTTTCTCATTACAAATCTTTTTCCTTGTACTGGGAGATGGTAACATTAAGATGGTCTAGAAAACAGACAGCCTCAGAGTTAGAGATGAAAATATGAATTCTTAATCTCATCCAAGACTCATAAGATCTCCCACTCCAAACAAAAAATAAGGATAATTTGTAAAGCATATCTTCTCTGTCTGCAAATTATCTTCTTACCTATCCAAGATTTAAATTTCCTCTGAATGTCAAATATATATATATTTTTTCCATATTACTGATTGCAGATTATAGGTCAGATCTTATTTGGAGTATTTTTTGTCCTTGAGAGGAGAAAAAAATTACCCTTTGTTTTGCCTACTTGTCAACCTCTAGCTTGAATAATATTTCAGAATGTGGCTGTTTGATTACTGACCATTCTTGGTGAACTGTTGGGGACTTAAGAACACGCCAGCCGAAAGAATAGAAAAACCTAACTCCCTGGCTGCCTCCCACTTCCTGATACGGGGACTTGGCCTGGCCAAGGGGCGTTCCCCCGAGGTAAGACGAGAACTGAAACCACCCCAAGGATAGGCCAATGGCTCCGCCAATGGCATCCACCCATGCTCCTTATGTGTCCCTATGATCTTTCTGCTGATTGCCCATGTCCTCTATAAGACCGTCCAACTTCCTTAATAAACCGAGTTCGTGCCTTGACAAGTTCTCCCTGGTGCGTCCCTGATTGTCCTCCATCGTGAGGGCTGGCGTGGGCCTCCAGCTGGCCCCTGCCTTTTCCAATCTCGCCTCATCGCTGGGGCGTGCTCTCCCAGCCTTCTCTGCTGGCCAGAGAAAGCTCACCCCAGGTCAAGGGGGAGTTAAAAACCCCAGCAACTTTTAAAAACCCCGACAGTGAACCACTGGACTGAGATACATCTCAATGAATCTTCATACTTTTCCTGCTTTAATTGACTACGGCCTACATTGTAGACATTGATAAAGGAAATGAGCTCTTTTGCTTAAGATTTATTTTTTTTTTCAGGTTTTATTAGTTATTGATGGACCTCTATTTAGTTATTTATATGTGGTGCTGAGAATCGAACCCAGGGCCTACACACATGCTAGGCAAGCGCTCTGCCACTGAGCCACAACATCAGCCCTTTGCTTAGGATTTTTAAGGTCCTTAGAATATCTGTGCTTTACTGCATGAGATCACAACCATTTTAAAAGATTATAAAATGGCTACAATGTGTGTCTTGAGAACCAAGCTTGCAGACTGTGTGCTATCTGCTTTGATTTGTGTGGGAGAAATATACGTTTTAAAACGTGCAAAATGGAAGGACTCTGGTCCACAGGTAGAACATGCTTTGGTCACTCTGTAAGAACAACTTGGGTTATAAATACCTCAAATTCTGAATTCTATTGTATAGTGATCTTTATGAAATTTTAAGGAAGAGGTAGGGAATGTTAGTCCATTTGGGCCTTTTGAAGAAGATTCAGATGCAAGGGAAGTGGTGGCCAATGAAAGTGGGCAGCAAGAACTAAATGGAAGAGAGATTAGAAAATCAATCTAGGTGTTGTGGAAAACAAAAAGAGATTGGGGTTGGATAGGAGATTGAGGATAGTTATAGGGCCTGAATGAATGGGGAGATTCAGTGGCAAGTTATCTTTTTTTTTTTTTTTTTTTTGGTACTGGGGATTAAACTCAGGGCACTTGAACACTGAGACACATCCCCTGCCCTATTTTGTATTTTATTTAGAGACAGGGTCTTACTGAGTTGCTTAGCACCACACTTTTGCTGAGGCTGGCTTTGAACTCTCGATCCTCCTGCCTCTGCCTTCCAAGCCACTGGAATTACAGGTGTGCACCCATGCCCTGCATCAAGTTCTTTTTCTAAGTAGCAAGCTTGTGTCTGATCAGGTGGTCCCAACTGGGGTGTTGAGTGAAACTGGCCCAGTTATCTGGGACCCTCCTTACAACCATGGAAGTCAGTGCTGTGTTTGATGGCTTGAAGCTGAGTTGAGCCAACTCCAGGAGAGGTGAGCTACCAATATAGTATTGCTCTATTGTGCAAGTTCATAAACATGCATCATTTTTTTTTTTTTTTTTTTGGTACCAGGGATTGAACTCAGGGGCACTTGACCACTGGGCCACATCCCCAGCCCTTTTTTGTATTTTATTTAGAGACAGGGTCTCACTGAGTTGCTAAGTGCCTCGCCATTGCTGAGGCTGGCTTTGAACTCACGATCCTCCTGCCTCAGCCTCCCAAAGTGCTGGGATTACAGGCGTGCGCCACCGCGCCTGGCACATGCATCATTTATTTCCTAACAAGTCTGAGAACTATTATGCAGTGTTGTACTTGTTATATGTGTTGAGTGAAAGAATATTTTTGTAGGAAGAATGATGGTAAAAGACTTGAATATAAAAGCTGTCAATTCATATGTAAATTGCTTCAAGCAGCAAACTAACAAGCTATTTTTATTAACATTTATTTATTTTTGTAAGACGAAGCAAACTCTTTGATTATCTGAAAGCTCACTTTATTAACGGAATGGTAATTGTAAGAGGATGACTAGAAGTTTGAAAATTCAAATTGGAAAGGAAAGAAAAATGCTAGCTCTTTATCTTGAACTTTACAGTAGTGACCCTGTCACCCTTTCCTGACAATCAAGTTTATCATCTCAGCACTACTTTCAGGAAGCTTTTGAAATTCAGTGTTTTGTACGAACAGCTAGAGAATTAGAAGCAAACTGGTCCAAAAATGGGCATACTAATTTGCAGTGTGCTAAAAAGTCAATGAAAATAAATTCTATAGTGTGAGAATTGTGGTCTCTTGGGGAAATCATTTTCAATTCTTTGAACATTTACCTTGTTGAATTATTAGAGACAATTTAGTATAACAGCCAATATAGCTCCGGCCTTAAATAAAGTAGTATCCACATTGCACACATGATTGGAAAAACACCTCCATATCAGAGTTACGTTATTTTGTATTATAATTCTGAATGCATATTAATCATAAAAATTGATGGGTTGCACTGTGACATTTCCATAATGCATATATGTTGTGTCAATTATACCATCCTTCCCTTTTGTGTTCAAAGAGCAAAGGCCCTCTCCTTTCTCCCCCACTTCCCAGTCTTGAACTCTGTGCCTTTAAAAAACTCATTTAATTCTGATAATCTCCTATTGATTTTCTTGCACTTTTTGTATACAAATCTAGGACTAATGTCAGTGTTCCTAACAAATCATTATATTCTGTTTTTATTGCCTTTTTTGCTAAGATCTTCTTCATATGAATATTAAATGATAATGTTGTTATTAAGGGAATCTGCCTCTTTTCTGACGTCAGGGAGAAAGCTTTTTTAGTATTTCACCATTAAATATATTTGTTATACGTTATTGTGACTACTTTTTTGATGCAAAATGATTTAGAATTGGAAAATTTTACTACAAATTACTGGAAACTTCGAGATTTGGGTTTAATTGTTCAGAAACCTCTTTAGGCAATTTTTCTACACCATCTCTTGGATGCGTTCAGGAAGGTATTTTTACTGGATTAGCCAGTTTTGTGGATGTTTTCATGTGAGGGTTTACCTGTATAAAAACTATTCTAAATAATGGGAAAATGCAAATTCTTCCTTTTTAGTGTTTTGCTGAATTTCATATTTAATTCTTCATGTTAAGAAAGGTGTCCCTGATTTTTCCAAGTACAAGAAACATTTGAGAAAGAAAAATAGAAGTGAAGGAAAAAAAGAATAGTTATTAATCTCTATTATGTGATGAGCACTGTGCTAAAAGCATTTCATATTTGAAATAAATATTTAATATATTTTATATTATCTTTGATGTAAAATTAATAAATTAGATAACCAAGTAATACCTCTGTGTATTGACTATTGAGATTTTTACCTACAGGACATGTTCAAGAGTTCTGTTATTTTTGTGAAAAATTTAAAAAGATGTTTAATATTATGATCCTTGGTTCCTTTTAGAGTCTGCCCTTTTACCCTCAGAGAGCAAGTCTAGTTTTGTGCTACCTGAGAAATTTTAACAGCTACAATTTTTCAGGAAGTCACATAACCATTTAATGACCCATCAGGGATAACTGTTTTGTTCCATTTCTATACTGGATATTTAATCTAAATACTAAAAGAAAAATAATTAATGCTTCACTATAACTCTAACATACTAAACAGAATTACCTTGAACATTATAAAAATGAATCACATGAAGTCATCCAGGTTTTTATTTGTATGATTCCTTCTTTACATTTTCTTAATTAAAATAAATAAAATTCACAACTCTTCTCTTATAGAGAATACTTTCCCATATTCCAATTGGTGGATATTTCTTTAAACTTAGTTAATTATATAAGGGGTAAGACTTTTTGATGTTCATGTTACAGAATTTACACATTTGGTGGAATTTCATAGGCTTCATGTGGGTTTCTTTTACAACAGCCTACTTTCAAAACTAAAAAGAAAGTCTACCTGTGGGAATAAGAGACAAACAAATTTCATTCTTTCTCTGGGTTGTTGAAATGTGGCCTGCTTCATCAAGCAAGAATTTTCTTGGTATTTCCTTGAAAGTGTTGATTACAAAAGCATGGTCTTTCTAGATCTTCATCAGCTTTAATCTTACATCAAATGCTTGTTAGTAAAAAGCAAACAATGAAGAAACCGGGCTTCATTTGCAGGAAGGATGTCTTCAGAACACCAACACAAGACCACTAAGGGAGGGGCTGCAGTGCCAGCACTCAGAGTTAAACCTGCGGCTTCAGGAAAGGCTCTCAGGGGCCCAATCAGAGGGAGAGAGGTGACACAGGTGGTGTGGTAGGGGGCAACCTCCAGAAACTCACCTGTAATCCCAGCACCTAAGGAGGCTGAGGCAGGAGGATCACAAGTTCAAAGCCAGCCTCAGCAATTTAGTAAGTCCCTAAGAAACTCAGCAAGACCCTGTTTCTAAATAAAATATAAAAAGGGGGCTAAGACTACTCCTGCAGACCCATGCGGAAGCCAAGGCCCAGGTCAGGCCCAAGACCATCTCACCTACCTGGGAGCCCAGGCCCAGGTTAAGCCTGTGGGGGGTTTGTTTGAGTTGCTGGGGTTTTTAGTTCTTCCCGACCTGCGTTTAGCTTCTTCCTGCCAGCAGAGAGGGCTAGGGGGAAAATCACACCCCAGCGGAGGCGTGATCGAGAACAGTAGAAGCTGGCTGGAGGCCCACGCCAGCCCTCACGATGGAAGACAATCAGGGACGCACCAGGGAGCCCAGTCAGAGCTGGGACTCAAGTTTATTGAGGAAGTTGGACGGCTTTTATAGGAGACATAGGCCAATCAGCAGAAAGATTATAGGGACACATAAGGAGCATGGACAAATCACATTGGCGGAGCCCCTGGCCTATCCTTAGGGTGGTTTCAGTTCTCACGACATGTCAGGGGAACGCCTCCTGATTAGGCCAAGTCTTGTATCAGGGAGTGGGAGGCAACCAGAGAGTTAAGTTTTTCTATTCTTTCGGCCAATGTGTTCTTAAGTCCCCAACAAAGCCCAGGACCATCCTGCTGACCAGCAGACCAATTGTGGAGCCCAGGCCTAGACTGTCTCCATCTTGGGACACTGCAGCCATCACCATAGCCTTCAGTAGCCTCCACCTTGAAACAACAGACAGGGCTTGGAGGCAGCTGCATCTCCAAACAGGCAGCCTAAAGCCATTGTAAGGCCTACCCTTTCAGCACCATCCCTGAAAGTGGTTGCATCCATCTTGGGACATACCTGCTTCTATCTTGAGTTACCCCTGCTATTGCTGCCACCACCTTTAGTTGCAGTAGCATCCATCTTGGGACACCTACTGAGGACTGGAAGCCCAACACCAAGGTGAGGTACAGGTAACCTGCAGGGACATTACAAGATGATAGGGTAGAATCTGTAATATCTCAGATCTGTACAGTTCATAGACAACATGAAAAAAACAAGGGAAGAAAGTGCCCCAAACAAACCAAGACAATACAATAATAAAATTCATTGACAGAGCAATTGATGAACTGTCAGAGGAGTTCAGAAAGTACATAATTAAAATCTGTGAATTATTGATCACACCAACAAAGATTAGGGAGTGAATACAGGCAACAAAAGATTACTTTAAGCAAGAGATAGAGATTCTGAAAAAGAAACATTCAGAAATCCTTGAAACAAAAGAAACAACAAACCAAATAAAAAACTCAATAGAAAGCTTCACCAACAGATTAGATCACTTGGAAGACACAATGTCAGATAATGAAGACAAAGTATACAATCTTAAAATAAAGTTGACCACACAGTGAAGATGGTAAAAAAACATGAACAGAACACCCAAGAATTATGGGATAGCATCAAAAGACCAAATCTAAGATTTATTGGGATAGAGGAAGGCATAGAGATTCAAACCAAAGGAATGCACAAACCCTTAAATGAAATAATATCAGAACATTTTCCAAACATGAAGAATGAATTGGAAAATCAAATACATGAGGCTTACAGGACATCAAATGTACAAAATTACAACAAATCTACACCAAGTCACATTATAATGAAAATACCTAGCATAAAGATTAAGGATAGAATCTTTTTTTTTTGGTATCAGGGAATGAACTCAGGGGCACTTGACCACTGATCCACATCTCCAGACCTATTTTGTATTTTACTAGAGACAGGCTCTCACTGAGTTGCTTAGCAACTTGCTAAATTGCTGAGGCTGGCTTTGAACTTGTGATCCTCCTGCCTCTGCCTCTTGAGTAGCTGGGATTACCAGAGTGCCCCACTGCATCCAGCCAGGATAGAATCTTACTGGCTGCAAGAGAGAGGAATCAGATTACATATGGGAGAGACCATTTCAGATCTCAACAGATTTTTCAACCCAGACTCTCAAAGCGAGGAGATCCTGGAAGAACATATACGAAAATTTGATGATAAACAAAAGATAAAAGAATTTACAGCGAGAAAGCCTGCACTATAGAGCACACTCAGCAAAATATTCCAGGAGAAGAAAATGAAAAACAACAATGAAAATCAGCAAAGGGATGAGCTACACTAAAGGAAAAGCCAATCAAAGGAGAAACCAAGTCAAGTTAAAAACCAAAAACAACCCAAAATGTCTGGGAATACAAATCATATTTCAATAATAACCCTGAATATGAATGGCTAAACTCATCAATTAAAAGACATAGATTAACAGATTGGATTTGAAAAAAAAAAAGACCCAACAATATGATGCCTTCAAGAGACTCATCTCACAGGAAAAGACATCAATAGACTAAAGGTGAAAGGGTGGGAAAAAACGTACCACTCACATGGACCACATAAACAAGCAGGGGGTTCCATCCTCATATCAGATAAAATGGATTTCAAACTAAACCTAGTGAAAAGGGATAAAGAAGGACATTTCATCCTGCTTAAGGGAATCACACATCAACAAGACATAACAATCATAAATATCTATGCCCCAAACAATTGGGCATCTATGTTATCAAACAAACCCTTCTCAACTATAAGAATCAGATAAACCACAATACAATCATACTAGATGATTTTAATACAACTCTCTCACCACTGGATAGATCTTCAAATATATATATATATATATATATATATATATATATATATATATATATATATATACTAAATAAAGAAACTATAGAACTCAATAAAATAATCAATAATTTAGACTTAACAGACATATATAGAATATTCCATTCATGAACAAGCAAATATACTTTCTTCTCAGCAGCATATGGATCCTTCTCCAAAATAGACCATATGTTACGCCACAAAGCAAATCTTAGCAAATACAAAAAAACAGAGATACTACCCTGCATTCTATCTGACCATAATGGAATGAAATTAGAAATAAATGATAAAATAAAAAATAGAAACTACTCCAACACCTGGAGACTAAATAATATGTTATTGAATGATGCATGGATAACAGAAGACATCAGGGAGGAATCAAAACATTCTTAGAGGTCAATGAGAACTCTGATGCAACTTATCAAAATCTCTAGGACACTATGAAGGCAGTGCTAAGAGGAAAGCTTATTGCTTTAAGCTCATTCATTAAAAGAAGAAAAAGTCAACAAATGACCTGACATTATAGCTCAAAGCCCTAGAAAAAGAAGAGCAAACCAACACCAAAAGTAGTAGAAGACAGGAAATAATTAAAATGAGGGCAGAAATCAACGAAATTGAAACAAAAGGAACAATTGAAAAAATTGACAAAACAAAAAGCTGTTTCTTTGAAAAAATAAAATAAAATCTACAAATCCTTAGCTACCCTAACAAAAAGAAAGAGAGAGAAAACTGAAATTACTAAAATTCATGATGAAAAAGGAAATATCATGACAGACACTATTGAAATACAGAATACAATTAGAAACTATTTTGAAAATTTATACTCCATTAAAATAAAAAAAAACTTTGATGACACTGACAAATTTCTAGAGGTATATAATCAACCCAAACTGAGTCAAGAGGACATACATAATTTAAACAGATCAATTTCAAGTAAGGAAATAGAACACACGACCAAAAGCCTACCAATCAAGAAAAGCCCAGGACCAGATGGATTCACAGATAAATTCTACAAGACCTACAAAGAAGAATTAATACCAATACTCCTCAAATTATTCCATGAAATAGAAAAGAAGGAAACTCTTCCAAACTCATTCCTTGATGTGTCTCTACCGATACCAAAACCAGGCAGAGACACATCAAGGAAAGAAAATTTGAGACCAATATCCCTGATGAACATTGATGAAAAAATTCTCAATAAAATTCTGGCAAATTGCGTACAAAAAGATATTAAAAATAGTGCACCATGATCATGGGGTTCATTTCAGGAATGCATGTTAGGTTCAACATACAGAAATCAATAAATATAATTCACACGTCAATAGACTTAAAGATAAGAATCATATGATTATATCAGTTGATGTAGAGAAAGCATTTGACAAAATACAACATCCTTTCATATTTAAAACATTAGAAAAACTAGGGATAGTAGGAACATACCTCCACATTGTAAAAGCTATCTATGCTAAACCCAAGGCCAACATCATTCTAAGTGGAGAAAAATTGGAAGCATTCCCTCTAAAATCTCAAACAAGTCAGGGATGACCTCTTTCACTACTTCTATTCAACATAATCCTTGAAACTCTAGCCAGAGCAATTAGACAGATGAAAGAAATTAAAGGGATACAAGGAGGAAAAGAAGAACTCAAACTATCATTATTTGCTGATGATATGATTTATACATAGAAGATCCATAAAACTCCACAAGAAAACTTTTAAAATTAATAAATGAATTCAGTAAAGTAGCAGGATATAAAATCAATACCTTTAAGTCAAATGTATTTCTATACTTTAGTGATGAATCCTCTGAAAGAGAAATTAGGAAAATTATCCCATTCATAATAGCCTCAAAAAAATTAAAATACTTGGGAATCAATTTAACACAAGATGTGAAAGACCTCTACAATGAAAACTGCAGAACACTAAAGAAAAAAATTGAAGAAGAACTTAGAAGATGGAAAGATCTCCCATGCTCTTTGATAGGCAAAATTAATATTGTCAAAATGGCCATACTACCCAAAGTGCTATACAGATTCAATGAGATTCCAATTTAAATCCCAATGACATTCTTAATAGAACTAAAAATAAGCAATCATGAAATTCATCTGGAAAAGTAAGAAACCAAAGCAATAGCCAAAGCAATCCTTCACAAGAAGAGTGAAACAGAAGGCATCACAATACCAGAACTTAAACTGTACTAAAAAAATATAGGAACAAAAATGGCATGACTTCCTTAACAAGAGTCCTAAAGCACAAGAAATAAAATCAAGTATCAATAAATGGGATGGATTCAAACTAAAAAGCTTCTTGGCAAAAGAAACAATCAATGAGGTGAAGAGAGAGCCTACATTTCAGGAGCAAATTTTTGCCACACATATGTCAGATAGAGCACTAATCTCCAGGATATATAAAGAACTCAAAAAACACCAAAACAAACGAACAAAAATCCCAAACAACTTAATCAATAAATGGCATAAGTAACTGAATAGACACTTCTCAGAAGAAGATATATAATCAATCAACAAATATATGAAAAAATGTTCAACATCTCTAGTAATTAGAGAAATGTGAATTGAAACTAAGGTTTCATTTCACTCCAGTCAGAATGGCAGCTATCAAGAATATAGACAACAATGAATGTTAGCAAGGATATGGGGGGAAAGGCACATTCACACATTGCTGGTGGAACTGCAAATTGGTGCAATCAAGCTGGAAATTAGTATGAAGATTCCTTAGAAAACCTGTAATTGAATCACCATTTGACTCTGCTATCCCACTCCTTGGTTTATACCCAAAGGACACTTAAAAACAGCATACTCTAAAAAGTCTTCTCTTCATTTTTCTGCAATAGCACATGTGTCTGTTGGCATCTATGGGTGTTCTGTTTCCTCTGTGAAGGATATATCTGTCTGTAAAGTATACACATGTATTCCTATCAGTGTAAAGAAGAAATGATGAATAGAGAGAATTATAATAAGCTGAATAGTGCCAGGAAAATAAGAACTAGACCAAGGAAAAGAATGAATTAGAGAAACAATAAATGTTTGAAGTAATAGATATTCTGATTACCCTGATATGATCATTACACAAGATATATGTGTGTTGAAACCTCACATTGTATCCCATAAGTCTGTACAGTTATTATGCATTAATTAAAACAGAGAACAAAAAGAAAAAAAAAAACACAGCATACTCTAGTGAGTGACTCAGCCACATCAATGTTTATAGCAGCACAATTGACAATAACTAAATTGTGGAAGCAACCTAGATGCCCTTCAGTAGATGAATGTATTAAAAACTGTGGTATATATACACAATAGAATATTGCTCAGCATTAAAAAAGAATAAAATATGGCATTTGCAGGCAAATGGATGGAGTTGGAGAATATCATGCTAAGTGAAGTAAGCCAATTCCCCCAAAAACAAAGGCTGAATGTTCTCTGATAAATGGATGCTGATCCATATTAGGGGGGGGGGATGGTGCATGGGAAAAATGGAGGAACTGTGGTTGGCCTAAGGGGAGGGTGTGGAGGGAAGGGGACATGGGGGCAGGAAAGATGGTGGAATGAGATGGACATCATTACCCTAGGTACATGTATGACTGCACATATGGTGTGACACTACATTGTGTACAACCAGAGTAATGAAAAGTTGTGCTGCAATTTTGTACAATGAATCAAAATGCATTCTGCTATATATATATCATATATACCTAATTATAATAAATAAATAAATTAATTAAAATTAAAAAATAAAAATAAAAAAGGGCTAAGGATGTGGCTCATGGGTTAAGGACCCTTGGGTTCAATCCCCAGTACCATAAAACAAGAAAAAAATAGAAAGCTAGCTCACCTCGGTAATCTTACTTCATCTTCTCTGGTGGGTTTCACATTTTCTCACTTAAGAATGTAACCAGGCTCAGACGTGTCATAGTCCTTCCATGTGGCTCCAACAGCACCTTTTTCTCTCTGTTTCCCCTTCTTGCACTTCAGGTCCTTCTCTCAAACTTTCATCCTCTTCTTTTATCCAAATGCAAAATTTGTGGCAAATTCATTTATGCATGCTTTCTTGTTTCAAATTGCCATCTCTCCAATACATATGTGACCAAAGACTAACCTGAAAGCCAGGTGAACGTGGTCCTTTATCATTAGTAGATAGCACTGTTCAATTGCAACCTAGAGTTCTTCCAACATAAGCCTTTGTCAGCATAACAATCCCTAATCTTACCTACATTTTTCTTTTGTGGGGGTGCTGGGGATTGAACTCAGGGTTTTGTGCATACAAGGCAAGCACTCTACCAACTGAGCTATATTCCCAGCCCCTACATTATATTTTAATTCACAATTCTAGCATGTTATAAGCGTTATCTGTTGTTGTGAAACCCTGCAAGACCTGTATTAAAGATATATTGCTATTACTAATTATGCTTGGCTTGAAAGAGCTCAACATGCTCATTAAAGGTAAGGGCTAACAGTTTACCACAGCTAAAATCCACACCAATTACATGAAATTAGAATGTTTTGATATCTGATGTAGTTTGGTAGTGATAGACTGGAACATGTTGCTTTTCTTTTGTGATAAAATAAGATTAAACTTAAAATGGTTTCTAAGACAAAATAGAAAGCATTTTTTAAAATTTTTAAAAAAAATTTTATTGAATATTTTTTTAAATTTAAACTTTTCTTTAAAAATAGGAAACATATTAATTAGAAAGGATGTTTTAAACTCCCCATCATACTTATGTATTTACAACTGAAAGTCTAAAGTATTTGATTGATGAAAAATAGCATAATGCTAGAGGCTTTCCAGTTTTCCCAGCACCATTTGTTGAAGAGGCTATCCTTTCTCCACTGTACATTTTTGGCACCTTTGTCTAATATAAGATAGCTGAAATTATATGTATTAGTCTCTGTGTCCCCAATTCTGTACCATTGGTCTACTGGTCTGTTTTGGTGCCAGTACCATGCTGTTTTTGTTACTATTGCTCTATAGTATAATTTAAAGTCTGGTATGGTGATGCCGCCTGCTTCACTTTTCCTGCTCAGGATTGCTTTAGCTATTCTGGGTCTCTTGTTTTTCCAGATGAATTTCATGACTGCTTTTTCTATTTCTTTGAGAAATGTCATTGGGATTTTGATTGGAATTGCATTAAATCTGTATAATGCTTTTGGTAGTATGGACATTTTGACAATATTAATTCTACCTATCCAAGAACAAGGTAGGTCTTTCCATCTTCTGAGGTCTTCTACGATTTCTTTCTTTAGTGTTCTATAGTTTTTGTTATAGAGGTCCTTCACCTCTTTTGTTAAATTGATTCCCAGGTATTTTATTTTTTTTGATGCTATTGTAAATGGAGTAGTTTTCATCATTTCCCTTTCAGAGGCTTTGTCACTGATGTACAAAAATGCCTTTGACTTATGAGTATTGATTTTGTATCCTACTACTTTGCTGAATTCATTTACTAGTTGTAAAAGTTTTCTGGTAGAGTTTTTTGGGTCTTCTAGGTATGTTATCATGTCATCAGCAAATAGTGCTAGTTTGAGCTCTTCTTTTCCTATCTGGACCCCTTTAATTTCTTTGGTGTGTCTAATTGCTCTGGCCAGAGTTTCAAGTACTATGTTAAATAGCAGTAGTGAGAGGGGGCATCCCTGTCTTGTTCCAGTTTTTAGAGGGAATGCTTTCAATTTTTATCCATTTAAGATAATGTTAGCTTGAGGTTTTGCATAGATAGCTTTTATAATGTTGAGATATGTTCCTGTTATTCCTAATTTTTCTAGAGCTTTGAACATAAAGGAGTGTTGTATTTTGTCAAATGCTTTTTCTGCATCTATTGAGATGATCATATGGTTTTTATCTTTAAGCCTATTGATGTGATGTATTATGTTTATGATTATTATTATGTTTATTGATTTCCGAATGTTGAACCAACCTTGCATCCCTGGGATAAACCCCACTTGATCATGGTGCACTATCTTTCTGATATGTTTTTGAATCCGATTTGCCAGAATTTTATTGAGGATTTTTGCATCTATGTTCATTAGAGATATTGGCCTGAAGTTTTCTTTTTTGGCTGTGTCTTTGCCTGGCTTTGGGATTAATGTGATATTGGCCTCATAGAAAGAGTCTGGAAGAGCTCCCTCTTTTTCTATTTCTTGAAATAATTTGAAGAACATTGGTATTAGTTCTTCTTTGAAGGTCTTGTAGAACTCGGCTGTAAACCCATCAGGACCTGGACTTTTTCTTGTTGAAATTTTTTTTGATAGCATCTTCTATTTCTTCACTTGAAATTGATTTATTTAAATTGTGTATAGCCTCCTGTTCCAGTTTGGGGAATTCATACGACTCTAGAAATCTGTCTATGCTTTCAGTATTTTCTATTTTATTACAGTACAATTTTTCAAAGTAATTTCTAATTATCTCCTGTATATCTGAGGTGTTTGTTGTGATATTTCCTTTTTCATCACGGATGCTAGTAATTTGAGTTTTTTCTCTTCTTCTTTTTGTTAGCATTGTTAGGGTGTTTAGCTTCCAGCTGTTGGAGTAGTTTTTTTTATTTCTTGTATTATCATTGATTTCCAATTTCATCCCATTATGGTCTGATAGAATGCAAGGTAGGATTTCTATTTTTTTATATTTGCTGAGAGTTGCCTTGTGACATAATATATGGTCAATTTTGGAGAAGGAGCCATGTGCTGCTGAGAAGAAAGTGTATTCGCTTACTGAGGGATGAAATATTCTATATATGTCCATTAGGTCTAAGTTATTAATTGTTTTAACAAGGCCTAATGTTTCTTTATTTAGCTTTTGTTTGGATGATCTATCCATTGGTGAGAGAGGTGTGTTGAAGTCCCCTAGAATAACTGTGTTGTGGTCTATTTTACTCTTGAACTTGAGAAGGGTTTGTTTGACGAATGTAGGTGCTCCATTATTTGGGGCATATAGATTTATAATCGTTATATCTTGTTGATGAATGGTTCTCTTAAGTAGTAAGAAATATCCATCTTTATCTCTTTTGATTAGCTTTGGCTTGAAGTCTACTTTATTTGATATGAGAATGGAGACCCCTGCCTGCTTCCGCAGCCCGTGTGCGTGATAAGACTTTTCCCAGCCTTTCACCTTCAATTGCTTGATGTCTTTTTCTATGAGGTGTGTTTCTTGTAGGCAACAAATTGTTGGGGTTGTTTCTTTTAATCCAATCTGACAATCTGTGTCTTTTAAATGGTGAGTTTAGACCATTAACATTCAAGGTTATTATTGAGATGTGATTCTTATTTCCATCCATTTTTAAATGTATTATGGTAATTAGCTTGATTTGGGTTCTCCTCTGGTTGGTAATTCCTTTAGTTTACTATCTCCTTTTGTTGGTTTTCAATGTTATCTTTCTCTTCTTCTTCGTGGAAAAATTTGCCCAAGATGTTCAGAAGTGCTGGCTTTCGAGTTGTGAAATCTTTTAACTTTTGTTTGTCGTGGAAGGTTTTTATTTCATCTTCGAATCTAAAGCTCAGTTTTGCTGGATGTAAGATTCTTGGTTGACAACCCTTTTCTTTCAGAGCTTGAAATATGCTATTCCAGGATCTTCTAGCTTTTAAGGTCTGGGTTGAAAAATCTGAGCATAATCTGATCGGTTTCCCCCTATATGTAATCTGCTTCCTTTCTCTTGTGGCTTTTAGTATTCTCTCCTTGCCTAGTATATTAGGCAATTTCATTATAATGTGCCTTGGTGTGGATCTGTTGTGGTTTTGTACATTTGGTGTTCGGTAAGCCTCTTGAACTTGGTTTTGCCATTCGTTCCTCATGTGTGGAAAATTTTCTGCTATTATTTCATTGAATAAATTACTCATTCCTTTGGTTTGAAACTCTGCACCTTCTTCAACACCAATCACTCTTAGGTCTGGTCTTTTTATGCTGTCCCATAATTCCTGAATGCTCTGTTCTTGTTTTCTTACTTCTTTTGCCATGTCCTCTAGATTTTTCTCCAGGATAAATATTTTGTCTTCATTATCTGAGGTCCTTTCTTCCAGGTGATCTAATCTGTTGGTGATGCTTTCAATTGAGCATTTAGTTTGTTTTATTTCTTCTTTCATTTCCAGAATTTCCGTTTGGTTTTTCTTTAGAATCTCTATCTCCCTATTGAAGTAATCTTTTGCTTCTTGTATTTGTTTTTGGAGTTCTTTGTCAAAATGCTCTTTTGCCACCTCTACTTGCTCTCTCATCTCATTTTTTATTTTAATCTTAAGATCCATAAACATTTGGAATATGTAATTTCTAAATTCCATCTCTGGCATTTGACCAACTGTGCTTGCCATGGAATCAATTGAGGGGGCCTGTTGGTTGGTTTCAGCCACTTTCTTCTCTTGCTTCTTCAAAATGCTTGTGTGTCTATTCTCCTAGCACTGTGGCACCTTGCCTATTTCAATTTCACCTTATAGCCTATGTTTCTCCTGTGGTACAATGCTGTCAGGTCCCCTTATAAATACCTTACAATTTAAGCTCTAACACTTTCTTTACAGCAAATCCCAGTTTGATCACAATGTACAGATTTAGTTAACCCAGATATTGTTTCCAATTTACTCTGTATGCTTGCGTTGGGGTTTACAGTTTCAGTATTGGATACAGAGATGATATGTTTAGGAAGAAGCAAGTGAGATTACTGAGATGTTCTTTCTTAGGAAGTATAACAGTAGAATTCTATAGAAGTGGTTTAATATCAGCAGACAGGAGAGAAAAGAGAATGGAGTGAGCGATTCAGAGGAAAGATGATTTGTATATAAACCCAACTTATTTAGCCTTTGAGAGAAGAAAGACAAAGGAAGATGGAAAAGAAAAAATAAAAAGGAACAATGCGAGATAATAAAGAATTAAGAATTATCGTAAGAGAGAGGAGAGAGAAACTGAGTCAAGAAAAATAGAGATTAAACTATATATAACACCACTTTTCTGTATATTTCAATTGCCCCAGGCCTAGAAGTCCCAATTTCTGCGTATACCTTGTTTTCACCTCTGATGAGTACACAATGACAGGGTGTAAGTAGATAAGATGAGGGCAGAAGAGACTAAAGTGAGAAGGAAGGAAGGAAAGAGGCACACAGACACACAAATAATCCCACTATTAAACAGAACAAAAGCAAAAACAAACAAAAACAAATAAACAAACAAAAAAACAAAAACAGAGTCGGAGTTTAAGCCAGTTGACTTGGACCACGCCCACACAGTCACAGTAGAGTCTAGTCTGCAGCTTTGGCCAGCGGCAGATTGGCACAGAGGAATAATGGCTGGGGGTTGGGGGTGTCAGTACGTGAATAGCACCAAGAAAGCGTTCATCAAAAAGGCATGCACTCCCCACGCCCGCCCCCGGTTATAGCTCTTGTGGTTGCTGCGCTGGCCTCAGGTAGGCCCTTTCCTTCGGGCTGACTGTGCTCGTCTCACCAGGTGTTTTGCTGTTCTCCAGGCCCTGGATCGTTCCTTGGATGCCTGCAACTGTTTTTCTTCTCCGTTTCTTTGTCGCGGTCAGCCGCAGCCCTTCTCCAAAATGGCGGCGCCTTCCCCGGTCCCGACAGCAGTATCCCGGTCCTGTGTGACACTCTGATGTGTGCAGGTCCCGTTGGGCAGTTTACGCGAAAGAAGTCTGTGAGGCCGCTGCTCGCGTCTGGCTCTCTTTTTATTCTGCGCTGTTATTTGCCGTGGTCTGCACTTCCCGTACTGCAGTGCTACCACAGCAGCTGCGCCGTTAATGCTGGTTCGGCCTGTGGGCCGCTGGCACTGGACTCCGCGCGTCAGCGGTGTGGAGTTCCTTGTATTTTCACAGTCTGTATGTGCGCAGATGTCTCAGCTCCCTTCCAGTTGCGGGAATGTTGCTAAGAACGCGTTCAATCTTCCCGATAAGACTGTTTTATTGCCAGTCTCCTGAGCGTGCTTCTCTGCCGTCTGCCATCTTTTTTCCGACCTCCCACATTTTTTTCTTGATCTACTCATCCATTGATGGATACCTAGGTTAGTTCCACAGTTTGGCTATTGTGAATTGTGCTGCTTTGAGTATGCATGTCTTACTGTAGTAGGATGACTTTAATTCTCCAGGGTAAACACCAAGGAGTGGTATAGCTTGGTCATATATATGGTGGTTCTATGCTTAGTCTCTTGAGGAACCTCCATACTGATTTCCATAGTGGTGATACTAATTTACAGTCCCACCATCAGTGTAAAAGTGTCCCTTTTTTCTCTACATCCTCTATAGTGTTAGTTATTATTTGTATTTTTGATGACTATCATTCTGACTGGTATGAGCTGAAATCTCAGTATAGTTTTAAATTGCATTTCCCTAATTGCTAATGATGTTGAATATTTTTAAAATATATTTGTTGGCCATTTTGTATTTCTTCTTTTGAGAAGTGTCTGTTTAATTCATTTTCCCATTTTTTAATTGGGTTATTTGATTTTTTTTTGGTGTTTTTTGAATTCTCTATATATTCTAAATATTAATCATCTGTCAGAAGAGTAACTAGCAAAGATTCTGTAGGTTCTCTCTTTACATTCCTAATAATTTTGTTGTTGTGCAGAAGCTTTTTTATTTTCTTTTTTGGTACCAGGGATTGAACTCAGCAGCACTCAACCACTGGGCCACATCCCCAGCTTTTTTTTTTGTATTTTATTAGAGTCAGGGTCTCACTGAGTTGCTAAGTGCCTTGCCATTGCTGAGGATGGCTTTGAACTTGCAATCCTTCTGCCTCAACCTCCCAAGTTCTGGGATTACAGGCGTGTGCTACCGCGCCTGGCTGTGCAGAAGCTTTTAAATCTTATTAACTCCTGGCCTTATTTTCAAAGCTTTAGGGGACCTACTGAGAAAGTCTTTGCCTGCACCTATATGCCGGAGTGTTGACCCTACATTTTCTTCTGGGAGTTTCATAGTTTCTATTCTAATTCCTAAGTGTTTGATCCATTTTGAGTTGATTTTTGTGCAGGGTGAAAGATAAGGGTCTAGCTAGGGAAAATGGTTTATAATTTTCTGTGTGTGTGTGTGTCCAGTTCTTTCACTTCAGTTTTGTTAGGTAAAAGAAGGGGAGAGAAATGTTTTGAAATACCATAAATGACAGATACATGATTATTATTATTGTTATTATTATTGGCATAGAAATATTCTTGACAGTCTATGAAATTGAAAAATTAAAACTCTGGGCACTTTTCTTGAATGAACTGATGTAGAAGAGTTCCTGACTTACTGAAAACGTGTAGATATGGTTGGATAAAATAGCAAACCATGACACCAAAGAGGAGCATGAACAAGCTTGACAAAAAGAAAGAGAAATCCTTGGATGTCACAAACAAAGAAGGGACTCAAAATCAGTATGGGCTTAGGGAGACACAGGCTGTAGGAAAACTTCTCAGTTCTGGAGCTAGAAGTCTGCAATTCAGGTATTGGCAGGGCTGGTTCCCTCAAGGGCTGTAAGGGACAGTCTGTTGCACACTTCAGGTCTAGTTTCTGGCAGATTTTGGTGTTCCTTTGCTTCTGTTTATCACCCTAATGTCTGCCTTCCCCTTTACATGCTATTTTCCCTGTGTGCGCGTCCAAATTTCTCCTAATAAAAACACCAATTGTTTTGCATTCAGCTCACTATTTGTATTGATGATTCTAATTTTCAAATAAGATCACATTCTGAGAAATTGAGAGTTAGTACTGGGTGGAGGGGGCGAGCTGCAAAATTCAGTCCATATCAATACCTAAATATAAAGTGATTATTTTAGAGTGTTTCAGTTTTATCGGAGAAGGATAAGCACAGAAATCTTCTGAAGATCTTGGTTTATACCCAAATAGAGCCCTTTAGGAATTTTCCTAAAGGAAATTTCAAGAGAGACATTTCAAATAACCTTTAGATGTGTAGGTTATGCACCAAGAGGACGGAGTTAATATGCAAGACCCTGCCCCACAGTAGTAGCCTGAAAGACATAAAAAATTTCTATTTTAAATTCCTAATATTGATAAGGTAGCTTTCAAAGAGCTGCTTAAGGTTTCTATATATTTTGGGGGTTCTTGTGCAGCAATATAGAGTTGAATTATTATTGGAATTAGCAATATATTTGGCACATTCAAAATAATGACTATGAACATTTAAAATGTACTAGGTTGCTTTTGCATCAGGAGATTTAGCTAATGACTAGATTAAAATGTTAATAGTGGTAATTGTGTGTATTAATGCACATCAGGCCAATGCCATTGACTTGCCATCAGCCCTTTGTAGCCTCTTCCTCAAAGGTTGTGGTGGTGCCTTTCCTATTTCATCTGTAAATAATATTATAAGTAGAGTTTTTCTGGAAGAGTTAGTGTGGGAGTCAAAGGGACATTGAATGTAAAAAGTATAGAATGCCTGGGACAGAGTAACTGCTCAACAAAAGTTCATTAGAGTTTATCAGGTACAACATTAATTAAAAAAAACTTCCTGATATGTTTCCCTTCTTGGTAATATAATTTATTCAAGCATGGTCTTGTGCCATCTTTTCTTTTTTTTTTATTTTTTATTATTCTAATTTGTTATACACGTTTGCAGAGTACATTTCATTTCATATTATATACAAAGAGCACAATTTTTCAAGTTGCTGGTTTTATATGAAGTATTTTTACAACAATTGTGTCTTCATACATGTATTTAGGGTAATCATGGATAACTCATGCAAAAGAAGTGTCAATGATTCCCAGGAGAAATGAAGAGGGCAGAGTGATCAACATATAATTAAATCATGTGGTCTAGGAAGGAAGATGGCTGTTTTGTCCTTAAAAGGTAAGACAATAATAATGTATCTGGAAATGTTAGGAGAAAGAAAGAGAAGTTGGAGAAGGGCCCTCTGATACTCTCTTTTTTCTTTGTGAAATGAGACATTGGTGAGAATTTAAGGTGGGAATGGAGTAGAAGATTTGGGAGAGATAAAAGGATAAACCCGTTACCGCAAAAAAAATAACAACATAGGCTGAAATGAGACAAAGCACTGCATACAATTGAACCACTGAACTCAGTGGAAACCATCATTTTGTAGCTCAGGTTAGTAAAAATATGTTATTTTATCTTAATTTACTATTTCCATTCTATTTAATTTTATTCTACCTTGTTTATTTTGTTTTCCTTTGTCTTATTTGATTTAAGTGGTACAGGCAAAGCTGAGCTTCTGGTGGGCATAAGGTAAGAAGGGCCTGATGGTGTTGTTCTAGGCCTGGATTGAGATATGAGCAGAGACTGGAGGAGAGGGTGAGGGAGCTGGCAGTAGGATGCAGCCACTGACTAAACAGGCAGGATGAAGGTACAATAGAAGACAGGCACAGTGAGAGGAAGGGAATGAGAGAAATGGAAGAAAGGAGGAATTGCTGACAGGTGATTTTTCTTAGGAGATGGAGCAGGTCAAGATGGTGGATCCAGGGTCTTGGTATGGAGAATGGAGCATCCATCCCATCTTTTGGATCTGGAATGTTCTCTATGGGCCAATATGTTACTGGCTTAGTCCTTAGGGAGGCACTGTTGAAAGATGGTGGAATGTTAAAAAAATGTGGCCTAATGGGAGGTCTTCAGGTCATTGGGGGCATACGCTTAAATGGGACTGTGGGACTTCAATGTCTTCTTGTTCTCTTTTGCTTCCTGACCATGAGGTGAGTGGTTTTTCTCCATGATATACCCCTTCCATGATGTGCTGCCTCATCACCAGCTCAAAGCAACAAGGCCAAGTGATCATGATCTGAAATCTCCATATCCATGAACCAAAACAAACCTTTCTCCTTGAAATTGGTTATCTCAGGTATTTGTATTAGCAAATGGAAAGCTAACTAGTACCACCTCCATGCAGCTAGAGAGCAGGATAAGAAGGCATGATGTTTTCTCTTATCTGTTGCCTTAAGACAAGGCAAAGTTGTCTGCAAAGACAAACTGTGGATTTTCCAGTCTCACAGCTGTGCCTAGCTGTGCCCAGATGATAGCTGATTTAAAAGTAGGTGGTTTCTTTTCCTTACGTTGATCTGTCTCCTCCCCATCCCCTTCCTGGTACCTTCCATCTTTCCAAGGTCATGTAACAAATCACTTTCACAATTAGGAGCAGCACAGGGACATTTATCAGTGTAAGTTTCACATGTTTCCTTCTTTCACAAAGACTTGTCTAAATGAAACATTACAGTATATTTTAGTTACACAAATTAAATACTGGCTTTTAAAAACATAGCACTTGTACTTTTTAACCTGCAAAGAGCTTTACGGATATTAAGGTCATCAATCTTTCTTAACACTTCTAGAGACTTTGAGTTAAACTTGTTCAAAAGATTAGCACAGAAGGTGAGGAACTATTTGGCTACCAGATACATTTTTTTAGCTAAAATGTTTATATATGAGATAGTATTGCTTTGGTTATCTCTGAGAATCAGAAAATAATTGGTTTTTGTTCCTTTCTCTGTCAATGGGAAGCTATTATTGCCTACTTCAGTTTGAACCCACTTAAGACTGCACAAACATTTTTTAAAATGTGGATAACTGTTAATAATCAGTTCAGAATTTCAAAGGGCAAAAATAAGAGATGACAATTTCTTCTGAAACTCACAAGGTAACTAAAGCCATGATAAACAAAAGCTAAAAGGATTTACAACAAGAAAGCCTGCTCTACAGAACATTCTTGGTAAAATATTCCACGAGGAGGAAATGAGAACTAATAATGAAAATCTGCAAAGGGAAGAACTACAATAAAGGGAAAAACCAACCAAAGGAAAAGCCAAGTCAAACTAAATACCAAAAATAATAAAAAAATAAAAATGACTGGTAATGCAAATTATATCTCAATAATAACCCTGAATGTTAATGGCCTAAACTCACCAATTAAAAGACATGGGCTAATAGATTGGATTAAAAAACAGACCCAACAATATGTTGCCTTCAAGAGACACATCTCATAGGAAAAGACGCCCACAGACTGAAGGTGAAAGGATGGGATAAAATACATCACTCACATGGTCTACGTAAGCAAGCAGGGGTCTCCATCCTCATATCAAATAAAGTAGACTTTAAGCCAAAGTTAGTCAAAAGAGATAAAGATGGACATTTCATACTGCTTAAGGGAATCACAGATCAACAAGATATAACTGTTATAAATATATATGCCTCAAATAATGGAGCATCTACATTCATCAATCAAACTCTTCTCAAGTTCAAGAACCAAATAGACCACAACACAACAATTCTAGATGACTTTAACACACCTCTTTCACCACTGGATAGATCTTCCAAACAAAAGTTAAACAAGGAAACTATAGAACTCAATAATACAATTAATAATTTAGACTTAACTGACATATATAGAGTATATCACCCATCAATGAGCCAATACACTTTCTTCTCAGCAGCACATGAATCCGTCTCAAAAATAGGCCATATGTTATGCCATAAAGCAACTCTAAGCAAATATAAAAGTAGGGATACTACCCTGCATTCTATCAGATCATAATGGAATGAAATTAGAAATCAATGATAAAAAAAGAAAAGCTACACCAACACCTGGAGACTAAATAATATGCTATTGAATGATCAATGGGTTGCAGAAGACATCAAGAAGGAAATTAAGAAATTCTTAGAGGTAAATGAGAACAACGATACAACATACCGAAATCTCTGGGACACCCTGAAGGCAGTACTAAGAGGAAAGTTCATTGCATGGAGCTCATTCCTTCAAAACAGAAAAAGTCAACAAATAAATGAACTAACATTACATCTCAAAGCCCTAGAAAAAGAAGAACAAATCAACCCCAAAAGAAGTACAAGACAGGAAATAATTAAAATCAGAGCTGAAATTAATGAAATTGAAACTAAGAAAACAATTAAAAAATTGACAGAATGAAAAGTTGGTTTTTTTGAAAAAATAAATAAAATTGGTAGTTTAGCTATGCTAACAAAGAAAAGAAGAGAGAAAACACAAATGACCAATATCTACTATGAAAAAGGAAATATCACGACGAACACTACAGAAATACAGAAGATAATGAGAAATTATTTTGAAAATTTATACTCCAATAAAATAGAAAATAACAAAGGCATCAACACATTTCTAGAGACATATGATATGCCCAAACTAAATCAAGATGCTATTCACAATTTAAATAAGTCAATTTTAAGCAAAGAAATACAGGATGCCATAAAAAACGTACCAACCAAGAAAAGCCCAGGACCAGATGGATACACAGCTGAGTTCTACAAAACCTTTAAAGAAGAACTAACACCAATACTTCTCAAACTATTTCATGAAATAGAAAAAGAGGGAACACTCCCAGACTCATCCTATGAGGCCAATATCACCCTGATTCCAAAATCAGACAGAGACAAATCAAAGAAAGAAAACTTCAGACCAATATCTCTAATGAATATAGATGCAAAAATTCTCAATAGAATTCTGGCAAATTGAATACAAAAACACATCAAGAAGACAGTGCATCACGATCAAGTGGGCTTCATTCCAGGGATGCAAGGTTGGTTCAGCATAAGGAAATCAATAAATCTAATTCACCACACCAACAAGCTCAAAGATAAAAATCATATGATCACCTCAATAGATGCAGAGAAAGCATTTGACAAAATACAACATCCCTTCATGTTTAAAATGCTAGAAAAAATAGGGATAACAGGAACATACCTCAACATCATAAAGGCCATCTATGCCCCAGGCCAACATCATCCTAAATGGAGAAAAATTGAAAGCATTCCCTCTAAAAACTGGAACAAGACAGGGATGCCCTCTTTTACCACTCCTGTTTAACATAGTTCTTGAAGCCCTAGCCAGAGCAATTAGACAGACAAAAGAAATTAAAGGGATATGGATAGGAAAAGAAAAACTCAAATTATCACTATTTGCAGATGATATGATTCTATACATAGAAGATCCAAAAAATTCTACCAGAAATCTTCTAAATCTAATAAATGAATTCAGCAATGTAGCTGGATATAAAATCAATACCCATAAATCAAAGGCATTTCTGTACATCAGTGACAAATCCTCAGAAAGAGAAACTAGGAAATCCACCCCATTTACTCTAGCCTCAAAAAAAATAAAAATAAAAAAATTTGGGAATCAACTTAACAAAAGACATGAAAGACCTCTACAATAAAAAAACTACAGCACACTAAAGAGAGAAATTAATGAAGATCTGAGAAGATGGAAAGATCTACCTTGTTCATGGATAGGTAGAACTAATATTGTCAAAATGACCATTCTCCCAAAAGCACTATACAGATTCAATGCAATACCAATCAAAATCCCAATATCATTCTTCATAGAAAGAGAAAAAGCAATCATGAAATTCATCTGGAAAAATAAGAGACCCAGAATAGCCAAAGCGATTCTTAGCAAGAAGAATGAAGCGGGTGGTATTATTATTCCAGACCTTAAATTGTACTACAAAGCAATAGTAGCAAAAACAGCATGGTATTGGCATCAAAATAGACCAGTTGACCAATGGTACAGAATAGAAGACTCAGAGACGAACCACACACCTACAGTTATCTTATATTAGACAAAGGTGCCAAAAATGTTCACTGGAGAAAAGACAGCCTCTTCAACAAATGGTGTTGGGAAAACTGAAAATCCTCATGTAATAAAATGAAATTAAATCTCTTTCTCTCACCATGCACAAAACTTAACTCAAAGTGGATTAAGGACCTAGGAATTAAACGAGAGACCTTGCACCTAATAGAAGAAAAAGTAGGCCCAAATCTCCATCATGTTGGTTTAGGCTCCAACTTCCTCAATAAGACCCCTATAGCGCAATAACTAAAAACAAGAATCAATAAATGGGATGGATTCAAACTAAAAAGCTTCTTTTCAGCAAAAGAAACAATCAGTGAAGTGAATAGAGGACTTATAGAATGGGAGGAAATCTTTACCACAAGCACATCAGATAGAACACTAACCTCAAGGATTTGTAAAGCTCTTAAAAGCCTTAACACCAAAAAACCCCCCAAATAACCCAATCAACAAATGGGCCAAGGAACTAAACAGACACTTCTCAGAGGATGATATACAATCAACAAATATATGAAAAAATGTTCAATATCTCTATCAAGTAGAGAAATGCAAATCAAAACACCTCTAAGATTTCATCTTACTCCAGTCAGAATGGCAGCTATCAAAAAAAAAAAAAAAAAAAAAAAAAAAACAACAACAACAATAAATGCTGGTGAGGATGTGGGGAAAAAGGCACACTCTTACATTGCTGGTGGAACTGCAAAATGGTGAAGCCAATCTGGAAAGCAGTATGGAGATTCCTAGGAAAACTTGGACTGGAACCACCATTTGACCCAGCTATCCCACTCCTTGGCCTATTCCCAAAGGCCAAGGCAGATGATAGGAAAGCCGGTCCCTTGGTTTGTTGTTAGAAATAGAAGTAATCCCCAACCCTCTCCATCCCCAGAAACAGAAACCAGGTGATAGTTTTTCACTACTAGAAGCCAAAGATTTGTAATTATTGTGAAAGCAGATGTGGTTGGAGTAGCAGCCAAGTGGGTCTGATCTGTAGAGAATTAAAGGGATGATTAATAGAACAAGCATCCCTAGAGGCAAAACAGACAGCCAAAAGAGGTATTGCTTAATATGTGTAATTTTAAAAGGAGTAATAAATGAGAAGAAACTAGAAGTCTGTCTTCCAATTTAAAAAATCATGATTTCAGAGTATAGCTCAGTGGTAGAGTGCTTGCCTGAGGCCCTGGGCTTAATCCTCAGAACCACACACACAAAAAATCATGATTCCTAGTGCTGAGCTAATTTTAAGCCCCAGAACACACTGATGGAAGAGATGCCTCCTAGGAGAAGAATCCTGTAATACCAGTCTTTCCTCTGGTCCTTACAAAAAGGATGCACAGGGGTTGGGATTGTGGCTCAGTGGTAGAGCACTTGTCTAGCATGTGCACGGCCCAGGTTTGATCCTCAGCACCATGTAAAAATAAGGGCATTGTGTACAACTAACAAATAGTAGTATGGAGATTCCTAGGAAAACTTGGAATGGAACCACCATTTGACCCAGCTATCCCACTCCTTGGCCTATTCCCAAAGGACTTAAAAACAGCTTACTACAGGGACACAGCTACATCAGTGTTTATAGCAGCACAATTCACAATAGCTAGATTGTGGAACCAACCCCAATACCCATCAGCAGATGAATGGATAGGGGAACTTTGGTATATATACACAATGGAACACTACTCAGCACTAAAAGAGAATAAAATCATGGCATTTGCAGGTAAATGGATGGATTTGGAGAAAGTAATGCTAAGTGAAGTTAGCCAATCCCAAAAAACCAAAGGTCGAATGATTTCTTTGATATGAAGATACTAATTTATAAAGGCAAGACAGAGGGAATGAGAGGAATGAAAGAGCTTTAAATAGAACAAAGAGGGGAGAGAGAGGGGAGGGGGCAAGGGGATAGGAATAATGGCAGACTGAGTTATCCATGATTACCTTAAATACATGTATGGAGACACAATTGTTGTAAAAATACTTTATATAAAACCAGCAACTTGAAAAATTGTAATCTTTGTATGTAATATGAAATGAAATGTACTCTGCAAACGTGTATAACAAATTAGAATTAAATAAATAAATAAATAAATAAATAAATAAATAAAATGTGGATAATTGTAAATAATCAGGTCAGAATTTCAAAGGGCAAAAATAAGAGATGACAGTTTCTTCTGAAACTCACAAGCTAACTACAGCCAGTCTGAGACCCCCTTCTCTCCTTGGCTTCTCATTTACTTTTGTGCTTCCTGTTTCTTGTCTTTGAATTTCTTTCTTTCCATGCATCTCATGTATATATGTAGGGGATTTTTATCCTCTCATGATCTTTCCCTGTTTTTCTTCTTTGCCATCTGACCCTCTTCCCTTTCTGTTTCCAACTCTTCTTTATACTCTGCCATTTACCTTTATAGCATCTATAGCTCCTTGTCCTGTCTTGTGGTTACTTGGAGACACTTTGTTTCCTTGCTTTTGCTTTTTATCGCTACACAACAATGAGGACTTCCAAGACTGATGGACATTTATTGAGTATATTCCATGTTCTAGGCAAGTCAGTTACTTACTTTCTATTGTGAAAATGCCATTCAAAAAGCAACAGTACGGGCAAGAGACACAATCTGTACCTGCTCAGGTTCTGCAAGTGAGGAAAAAAATTAAAATGGTTTTGTCAGTTGTGGTTTGGGATGAAATTCTTTGTCATTAGCGTTTGCTCAGTGTTGATAGAGAAAAACATCAGCTCCCATTGGAAAAGGGAGAAGGTGGAAATGAAGACATTGATTGAACCATAGTGATGGAACTATCCAGCTGGTATTGGCCCATCATTGCTTTCACACAAAGAAAAGAGACTGAGATGATTTTTTTTGTGTGTGTGTGTGTATGTGTGTGTGTGTGTTAATCACTCAGGTAACAGAATCACAAAGAGGATTCCATCTCTGATTGCAGCAAAAGGATGTTTATGGAGAAGCCATGGGGGAAAGACATGATTTTCTTGCCTATTCAAGGTTGTAGTTTTGACTATGATTTGTAAGATGTACAGGATGTGAAGAATAGAGATTAGAGGATAATATAAGGAAGCTTGTTGTATGTTTAGCAAGAACCACATTTTTTGGTGGGGAATGCTAGGGATTGAACCCAGGAGTACTTAACCACTGAGTCACATTCCCAGCCTTTTTTTTTTTTCCTTTTATTCCCCCACTTTGAAACAAGCTCTCACTAAGTTGTTTAGGGCCTCGCTAAGTTGCCAAGGCTGGCTTTGAACTTGTGATCCTCCTGCCTCAGCTTCCCAAACTTCTGGGATTACAGGCCTGTACCACCATGCCTGGTAGCAGGAACCACATCCTAAGGAAGAAACAAGGTTCTACAGCTGAGGAGGGGTTAGGGGTCCAAAAGATCTCATCCAAATAGGTTTAGTATTTCCAAAGCCCAATAGGAGCAGGTGCAAATGTAGAATTGTCATTTCCCTTCCTTGCTCAAGAAATACTGGCTGCTCTAATGGATTTGCAGATAAAGAGCAAAGTGGTTCATGGAAACTTCAAGAACTATGGTACAGTCTTACATGGCTATGTGCTGATTACAATAAATCATTAGCTCCCTTCTCCCTTGGTTGGGAGAACACTACAAGAGGGGAGGAAGTTCTCTGCTGTCATTATTTTTCTAAAATTCACCCTAACTCTTATTTCAGGCCCTATACCTTTAAAAATACAAAATGTTTCAACTCTGGTCTTTTTTGAAGAGTTCTCCCATCTCCCTGGAACGTATGCCATAGTTGTGAAAATGTACCTAGTACTAAGAATTTGGAATGTGGCATTGGGTCATCAAGTCACTTCCCTGCACAGACTAGCTATAATTGTATTCTCGTGTAGTCCTGGAGGGTCCAGTGACTTTTCACCACAAGCATGCTGTGGTCTCAATTACTGAGCTGCACACAGAGTCCTTTCTCCTCTGGGACCCTGTCACTTCCTATTTGCAGTGCACCGAGAACAGGCAGAAGACCCCCATCTTCTCAGTTCCTATAGCCTTGGAGAATCTTTGATACAGTTTTTATCTCTCTCTCTCTCTCTCTCCCTCTTCTTATGAACTTTTTGTTGAGCCCAGGTTCTCTTCCTTCTCTGGAATTTGTGCATTTGGAATTCCTAGGCCTGATAAACTTAGAATAAGTTCTGCTTTTTTCCTGCTAGGTTACTCTTCTAAGGCCAGAAATCATGACCATCTGTTTGAACAAGAGGGAGAGAAGGAAACACAAGTTGAACCTCAAAAAATATCCAGTCATAATGTGTCAGAGTTCTCAGAATTTAAAAAGGTGTAGGCAGTTTGCTGGTACAATGGCTGTCTGTTCAGAGCAGATATGGGCTCTGCTATGAGAGATGACACAGTGTAGTTCTGAAAAATGTCAATGAATGAGATCAGAACAGCCAACCTCTGCCCACACTTTACTCACTGACCAAATTCTTGATTCTATTACTCTTGTGACTTATTACTATTGAGGCAGATGTTTGCATGTACACACCATTTTTAGGTTTCATGGCATACAGAGGCACTGAGAAATCTTATTTGATGTTTATTGCTGATTGTTTCAGTTATTTGATTTTTTAAATTAAAAAACATTTTATGTTATTATTATTGGTCACCAGATTCCCTTTTGGATAGAAGACAGAGAGCAGAGAATTAAAGCTGAAAAACTATGAGAGAGGGAAATTTCAATTTTGGCAGTAGCGGAGTCTATAACGGAGTAAGAACTGGGAACACTGACTAATGAGACAGATGTGGTCTCCATTCTCAGAGGTCAATTTTTGAAAGCAAACATTCAAAGGCACCTTATGCACAAAACTGCAGCTTATGGAGAAGTGTGTAGCTACTCAGCTCCCAATAACTCTGGATTCTACCTCCACATTCCCTCTCTTCCTTCTCCCATATCTGTTCAGGATGAATAATGCAGCCAAGAGGGACGAGAAAGAAAAGGATTCTCTAGATCTTGTGTGGATAGAAACCCTATTCAAAACATTGTGAGTTAAATGATTCAATTTTAAATGATCACAAGGATCTACAATAAAAAATACATGGCTTAAAAGCATGACAGCAACAAGCTGTGAGCCATGGGGAGAATGGTTGCTTAAAATGATTAATTAGCACAAGAAAACCCTGAAGGACACTATATATAATGTACCACAGGAAAAAAAAAAAAAAGGGACTTGCAGACATATTTTACAGCTACTTCAGGTTGTTGGTATTCAAAACCAAACAATATAATCAAAAGATATTGTTTATTTTTTAAGATTGCTGCGAGCCATCTGTTCTAGAGGCCCTGAGAAATACACCTCCACTCTGTGAAGGAAAGTTATTTTGTGTGGATGGCCAGGCAATGTTACTCAGTGATATTATGTTCCCATGGCTCCTTCCAGAGTGATTCATTTATAACTGGCTGGCATAATTATTATAGAGTTCCTGTGGTCATTATGCTATGTTAATCACAGAATATTGTAATTGCTGTTAGAATGATCACGAAATGAGCCATTTGGTTTCAAAACACACTTAGCCATTTTCAGAAGAGGTGCCGATGAGAGTTATTATGTTTCAGAGATTCAAGGGATGCTGATTAACAGAGCTTAGAGAGCAAAGAAAGGATTAGTGGCTGTTTCTTTATGCTATATGACCATCAGTGAACTTTCCTTTCTGATTCACGTGATATTAACATTCGTTCGAGAGCCATCCATCATCAGGTGTTTGGAAAAAACACAGAATGATTTATTGATACTTCACCCTTGGGCACAGTGAGGTCCTTTTTCTCCTGCTGAATTTCTACAGTGGAGCCTCTAGAAGCTCCTCATTCTATCATAGCATCTCGCTTGCATCATCCTCCTCAGTTTTTTTCTGCTCTGGGAACTTTCCTCTGATAGAATTGTCACATCAGAACAGGGGTCGACATGTGTATCAGAGAGCACTAGTCATTCTCTTTGGCATGCAGGCTGAACACCATCTTGGAACCTTGCTTGTGGACTTCAGAAGCTCAACTTGACAGACTTGGCCACAGATCTCCTTCATTTGAATCCTTGGAAGATCCTTAAGGGAGGATCCTGACTCCCAGTCACACAGTCACCATACCACATAATACCATTTCAAGATGGTGCTTGGTAACGTCTTTTCCATGCAGTTGCCAGAATGCTGAAAAGTTTGACCAATCTTTATATATACTCAGTTACCTCTGCCCTTGGCAAGAGGAAGAAACTTGACTAGCAGCAGAAAAATGACATAGTCATCCCCCTTTCCCAGATTTATGTTATATTTATTTAGCCTTTACCTCTTTTCCTTCAAAAGAGGAATATGAGCAACTTATGAGCTACTTCTTTCCTGGAAGAGAGCTCCAGTGTTGGAAACTTGTTTGATACCATAAAAATCACAACAACGATCACTCAAGATGATGAAAATAAACCACATATGTTATGTTAGGGAGTTTTCTCTTTTTCTCTGTATGGTTCCTTTCTCCTTCTGGCTATGGTATTATGAAGTCTGGATGGCAGAGGTAAGAATCTTCATGTGAATTCTTCATGTCACCAGGAACTTTAGATTTGGATTTACACTTGGAACCTTCTAAAATACTATCATGCAATTAGTGTGCAGAGATACCTCTGAAGTACTATATGTTTTGAGATGGGCATTTCCTGAACAGCAGAGCTGTCCACTAACTCCTGTGAGAATTGGTGGGCAGCAGTTATAAGCATCATTGCGTTTTCTCTAAAGTAAGGAAGTCTTACTCTAGTTAAGATTGTCAAAACAAATGGGGTAGGCAACTCGGAGGTAGCTGTGGTTGGCCAAAAGGTATGAGACAAAAATTGTACTATTTTAAATAAGTAGGGGTTACTAGCATTTTGATTTACTAAATCTTATAGTAGGAAGTCTGGTAGTTTTAAGTATCTTTAACTTCGGAAAGTTAATCATAGTTTACTGGGATTGGAAGGACTTTAAAGTTCACATAATTGAATTGTCAGAGACTTGAACAGCATCTATAAGATTTGGATCAGATAAACAAAATGTCCACACTATGTTTAAATATGCTTAGTGATGGAAAATGCATTTCTTTACATAGTCTTGTTTAGTTACAAGCCTTGAAAGTTTTCCCTTTATAATGACCAAATTTTGATGCTTGATATGATGGATTCCAGCTCCATTTCTTGGGCTCTTGTAGAACAAATCTAACTACAGACTTTGTTTAGTTCCGTATGGCTTTCTACATCTGAGATTTTTCACTTCCACACAAAGCCTTTCCAGATTCATATAACAGGGTTGCAAAAATGTTTCTCTGTGATTCTGGTTTCTTTCTAGGTGGACTGTGTCTGGACATGTTCTGTCCATAGAGAATAGACTGGTGCTTCTATGGTTATATTTCAGCTATTGAATTTTATTATTACAACCTAAGGTCAGTTTTAAGGAGAAGATAAAATCCTTCTAACTTTAATTTTATTTAGCCCATGTTCCTCTACTGGTCTACAAGAATGTAATAGGAAGGCTCATCAGGATCTATTATTCATAGATAACACTATTTGGCCACATATCCCAGATCTACTAATCTAGCCATGCTATTGGAAAAAGGAAATGAGTTTTACTTGATGTAACTAGGTATTGACTTGGCTTTGCAGCCCTCTTCTGTGCTTTCTTAAATCCATATTGATCAAATGTTATTGAGTACTTAAAGTTAAAAGTGTTTTGTACACTTATTGTCTAATAAAATAGGTTGGAGTATAGTATGGAGATTTTTCAAATGTGCTTCTGGGTCACCAATATATTCCAAGCAAGTTTATTTCTTTAAATCTGTAGCACTTTAGCTAACTACAGCTAAACTAAGGTCTGTATTAGCAAGATTTTAAAAGCCTGAAAATTTTTATTGAAAATTTAGGAGATACGAAACTGCTCATTTGAAGTCCAATTCCAATTGCACTTAAGGGGCACTGTGTGTGTAATAATGATTCTTTGTAAAGGGGAATTGTGACAGATTGTAGGGCAATGACACAGCAAACACTATTCTGATAGCAAAATCATAAAAATGCTCTCTACACTGCTCTCTGGAGAGAGTTTGTATATACTATTCATATTGATTTCTAAGTCACATAAGAACCTTTGAGCCTGTTTCATACTTTTGCTGACAGTTTGATTGACTTATCAAACAACACAGTGGGTAGAGGAGCTTTAATAGCTGACTTAAACTCATAGTAAGCTTGATGTTGTTCTCTCTGGTTTGGCTCCTTGAACTTTATGTGGGTTTTAAACTGTGATGAGAGGCAAGTTACCTGCATGTATAAAGCAAGGCTGGAAGGCAAAAACATCAACATGAAGAGCAGTGGCTAGTCATGTTGCCGTAAGAGGTTGACATCATTATTCATGGGGCTTCTGATATTTCAAAAGGAACCAAAAAATTTTACATGAGCTCTATTGACTATACAATATTGTCAGTTAATTGACTTTAAATAAATGCTGTCTTAAGTCAAACAAATGAGGACCACCATATTAGTGTATTTTTCATTACTATAATAAAACACCTGAGGCAAACTACTATAAGGAAACTATAAAGAAAATAGGAGTATTTAGCTTATAGTTCTGAAGTACAAGATTTAGGGGCCTCATCTGTCAGTGACCTTCTTGCTGGCAGAGTCTTGAGGCAACACATAACATCACATGGCCAGAGATACAGAATGTGTGTGTCTATCTGTATGTCTGGTCTCTGTTCCTCTTATAAAGCCACCCAGATTCAATTATGGGCATTCCAACCTAATGATCTTACCTAAATCTAATCACTGTCTACAGGTCCCATCTCTAAATATCATAGTTAAATTAAGTTTCCATCCTCATCATGCCATTAACACACGACCTTGGGGATTAAACCCTGTAGGAATTTGGGACAGGGGGAACAAAGAATACTCAAGTCATAGAACCCTCAGACCAGAAATGTCCTACAGGGTTCCATCACCAACACTGGAACATAGTGCAATGTGATCCTTAGTAGATTAGGCACTCCCATCCTTTCAAGCATTTATGTTAAGGGTTTAGGGGGAAAGGCAGATTATGGTCTCTTGTTTTATTAATCTTTCCTAAAACCACAGCTGATATTTAACTGGCTTATATAATTGAATGGTGTCCACTGGTGTTCATTCTCACAGATTAGTACTGTGTGATTGACACGGTTTAATATTTTGAATGTAATATCTCCCCAAATGAATAAGCAAAACTGACTACTACCTTGCTTTAGTTGTGGTTTTGCCTAGACATTGGAAATACTTTTAAAATTTGTTATTTCAAGCATTCTGAGATTCCTGTTTCTTGTGTGGCTACCTTAGGAGATATGAATATTTCACTAATTTAAATAATAATTTGAGAGCATAAGCCCATTCATTCAATTTCAGAATATTGTTTGATGACTACTTTTACTTAGCAACACTTTTTAATTACTGGCCTGATATGATTTTGTTTGAAACATACAGCAAAAAAGAAATTGTCCTTCATCTATATTTACCCAGGATATTCACGGAACATTATTAGCTTTCCTTCCGTTTAGGTCTTCCATTAGGTTCAATTAATTGATGAAATATCTTTAGCTTAATAAGAATATAGTTGGTTCACTTGTAATTATACTAGACTTTTAAAAAATGTGTTCCAAACAAGACAGCATATTACTTACTGTTTGTAGCACACTTTTAAAATTTTTTTATTTTGAATAACAATTTAGAGAATCTCAATATTGAAAATAATGACTTTGAAATTATTTGGAAATGATCTTTATAGTACCTAACACATTCAGTCCTAGGCTCAGTGGAAAGAAAACTGAACTTGGTGCCATTTAGTGTCATTTTTGTTTTTATTATTAAATATTGTTATTATTGTTAAATACTTCTTAATATTCTGAGTCCAAAATGTAACTAGTTCCATCAAGGTTGTTTTATACTTATTTTTATTTCATACTTGCTCTTCCAAATAAGAAAGGAAACCTATAGGTCTCTGGAGTTTGTAGTATTTGAAAGTTATTAAGTCCGTTGCCTCCGGCTACAGGGATCGGAAAGAAGTTTTTCAAGTCAGTTCAGAAAAATGGTCTGTCTTTCTGACCTGTAGTCTTGCCAGTAATTGTAAACCAGGTGTTACTCTTGGGAAATGAGGGTATTTGATTATCAAAAAGAACGAGGTGAGGAGGGTCAGCAAACAGCAAGACTCAGTTCTGTTCGTGTTCACCCAGATAATTGCTCAAGTCAGGAGTGACGAGTGGGACTTCAGCCCCCATCCTCCAGCTTCCCAAGATACATTTTTTTGGGGGGTACTGGGGATTGAACTCAGGGTCACTCGATCACTCCACCACATCCCCACCCCTATTTTGTATTTTTTTAGAGACAGGGGCTCACTGAGTTGCTTAGCCCCTCACCGTTGCTGAGGCTGGCTTTGAATTCGCGATCCTCCTGCCTCAGCCTCCCAAGCCTCTGGGATCACAGATGTGTGCCACTGGGCCCAGCCCAAGATACATTTTTTTAATAGTACATTGTTTCAGGGTTCTCTTTCATCAAATCCCCACCCCTGAAATGCAATGTCTTGCCTATTTTAATTGCTTTTCCTTGGATTGTATTCTATGGGCAGCTCTTGTTGGTCTGTCAACAATAATTTGAAAGTTCATAAAGAATCAGAAATGAAGCTTCCAACTAACAACATGACAAGGGTCATCTGCCAGCACATCATTGGTTTGCTTCCAAGATGTAGCATGAAGGTTCAGAAGTCCTCATTGCTGCTTGGGTCAGACTTTAGCCTGTGACGTGGGGATGCAAACTTCAGAGGGAGGAAAGTTGAAGAGAGGGAGAGAGAGAGAGGGAGAAGCCCAATCCTGATCCTCAGTGTAGCAGCTTCTTAGTCTGACTACCATTGTGCCTTTAATAATTCACCTGTGCTCTTTCAGGTGTGTTGAGCTATTGAGGGATAATACACCCTAAATTTTCCTGAACATTCTTCTTTCCAGTTAAGAACATCTACTAGGCACTGGCTTAATTCTTTTAGCTGTATTAATAAAAATCTCATGGCCATAACCTTGATTTTACCTTTACCCCAGGCCATATCTTAATATGAGAATCTTTTTTTGGCTTAAGACAGTGGAGATGAGAAACAGTTTCCCAGCCTAGCAAGTTCTAGCCTCTTTGAATTCCTTCCAAATTTTCATAAATTGTCCCTGTGTGGTCTTTTCTAAGTTTATTTCGTGTAGTAACTCATGTCCAACTGTTATAAATTGATATTTTCAACGTTTTTCCTGGAAATCAAATCCAAACATTTATAAGTTATAGTTGATATCTTCAAGTTACTTGGGATGCTGGCTCTACCACGCGTTTCATGCTTAGAAAGCACAGGTTACCATCTTTCTACCCTGTTCTAGCAGTTTCCTTGACATTCGCCCAGGCTTTTCTAATAGTGTATTTGCCACTTTCCCAGCATCTGTCTGCCACCTCATCTAAAGCCAATTGTGCTTATGTTTGGTTTATGCTATGGCAATACCTACCTTCTGTTGCTTGCCGTAATTATGGTGCATGACAAACCACTGCAAAAATCAGTGGTTTAAACAAGAGTTTATTTAGTGTATGAGTCTGTGGAGCAACAACTGGGTTCTTTGGCCTCAACAACTTGGACACTGGCTCCGTGTTGGCTGATGTAGTATATGGCTCATTTGGGATGGCTGCAATGACAACACTGCTTATCTCATTCTTCAGTAGATTATCTCCAGTATCTCCCTTGGCAGAATCAGAGGTTTGAGAGGGTAGACGTGAAAAGTCACCCCCTACCAAGCCTGTGCATGCATCCGCTAACATGCCATTGGCCACTGCAGGTGGTGTGGCCAAATCCAGAATTAAGATGCAAGGAGGTGCGTTCCTCCTTCATGGGGAGGAGAATTTGAGTCACACAGCAAGGGGCAGAGATACAGGATGGAGTGAAGAACTGGGCTACCCTCCCGCATTCTCTTACCAGTGTTCCTTCCTCACCAGGAGAAGATGCTGGCAGTACACGCCCATGTCTTTTGGATCTTACCACTTCAGTCTGCTCCCATGAGTTTTTGTATCCTCTTGCTGAGGGATGTCCCCTAATAAGCAAAAGACCACTCTGCCCTTGCAAATTCTAGGCTGGAAGTTCTAAGAATTAACCCCATTCCTTCCACGAGCAGCCCTCAAATAATGAAGAGTTGATGTCTGAATATTCTAGCTCCCTCAACCCTCTGGTGTGATACTTGACAGGCATACAGTTTATGCAGTGTCTCAGAGCTGCAGGATATTGAGTACTAGTATCCCACAATGGTAATGTCTTGTTAACATAATCTTTATTCTTGACCATTCTTTTTTTTTTGGTACTGGGGATTGAACTCAGGGGCACTTGGCCACTGGGCCACACCCCCAGCCCTTTTTTGTATTTTTATTTAGAGACAGGGTCTCACTGAGTTGCTAAGTGCCTCGCCATTGCTGAGGCTGGCTTTGAACTCGCGATCCTCCTGCCTCACCCTCCCAAGGGCTGGGATTACAGGCGTGTGCCCAGCCCTTGACCATTCTTTACCTAGTTACTTTTTGATTGCTTAATTCTCAAAAAATAAGTTGCTTATACTTAAGTCTTGTCTCAGTGTCTGCTGGGAAGCTAAATTAATATGCTACATGAAATGTTAAGTCTTATTAGCTTTTTACTTTTGGGTAAAAGTTATCAGTCCCTTCAATTCACTTTGTATATTTACATTATGCACCAAAACCAATTCTCAGTATATTTACCTATTCCAACTGCAGCAGTTTGAATTCCAAGTCTTTCCAATGCTTATCTTCCTTATCTCCATTAGTAAGAGTCTTTTAATTATTATAAGCTTTCTTAATTATTAGCTTTAGTATGATGAAAGTTTCCATTTTACTTTGGTTTTCCAGCTTAAGGAAGAAGATATATGGAAAAATAAATCTTCTGAAGAAGACAAACAGTGAACCTTTCACCATCAGTCTGAACCCACGCAATGTGCCCTTGTTCAGAGGAATGTTTCTTCCTCACTGACCATTTTTATTTTTTGATTCATTTATTTTATTTGAATAAAACTCTCTTGGGCTTTTCCTTTTGCCTACTGATAAAGAACATTAGTGACTGTAATGTAAAATAAAATTTACCATTAATTATAAAAATAACACATTTTAATAATCTGTCTACATCTGTCTAAATTTTCAACTGATTTTGTAGCCACTAATCCTTTATTCTATTATGTCCAACCTGCTGTTAAATCTGTATATTGACTTTTTTGGTGTGGATACTAAGGATTGAACCCAGGGCCTTGTACATGCTAGGCAAGTGCTAATATATTAATTTCCTAACTTCTACTACCATGATTTGCAATTTTTAATAAGATTTTTGTTAAGAGATTCCAGTTCTTTGGAAAACATCTCTCTTGGCCCTCTGTTTCTTAAACATATTAGGCATCATTATTTTAAATCTGTGCTGCTAATTTCAATATCTGGATCATCTCTCTCTTTTCCTGGTACTATTTTTTCTTGTGTTCCTATTTGTTGTGTTGTTGGTTTATTTTGTGTGCATGGTATATTTTTATTGAATAACAGACATTGCTATTCAATAGCAATTATTGAATTATTGGGGACCATCTTATGGTTGCTTTTTCCAGAGATAGCAAATTAAGAAGACCAAAAGCCAAGTTATAGTCTTCTAAATATTCAGTCTCCTTCTGGAGTGGAGTAGTATCTTGAAAGTGTCAAATGAGAACATGAAGTGGTCCCTGAAGCTCCTCTCCCTTAGTGGCTCATGGCCTCCAATTTTGTCCTTTGAACTTCTTCTCTTTGGATTCTCCTTGGCTTTGTGGACATTGTTGAGTGGATGAATAGTTTTCTTTTGCAGGGCTCATGCACAGGCATGTGGCTTCTTCTACTTACTCTTAGCTTAGTTTTATTAAACCTGGAAGGAAATAGCAGATTATGAGAACCTAGGCTGGGAAGGTAGAATGGACATATGCTTTACTTGATGGGCCTCATTCCTCCTTGTTCTTCTGATTATTCTATCCATTATTATTATTATTATTATTATTATTACTACTACTATTATTGTTACTTGAAAGGCCTAGTCCTCTATAATCTCAAGCATGTGATTTTGGGTGGGACTGATCCAGTTACAGGGCCTGGTGGTTAGAGCTGGGTGAGTGGGCATGGCAGGCATGGGATCCAAGCTGGCCATGGGGTGTTTCATCTTTCTGTTAGTTCTGGGAAAGATATGAGATCCAAGTCAGCTCAAGGAAAGTCAGCACTGGACTTCCACCAAAACTAATGGGAAAGAGGCACTATTTCCTTGGAGATTGTTTTGTTGGTGGAAGCAAGAACAGAACTGCTGGTGGCCTGTTATGCCCTTGTATGTGCAGGCTTTGTGAGAGGAAATGGGAGAACTGATCCCTTTGATGGAGACAACAAAGTCAGGAAGATATCACCTGAATCCAAACCTAACTGAAGGTAGACTGACTTATTTTTGATGTATGTTTTTATTATTGACAATAATGTTATGGGTACATATTATGGGTACAGTGTGACATTTCAATACATGTATGCAATGTATAAATGATCAGCTCAGGGTGACTGGCATATCTATCATCTCATGCATAGTTCTTTGAGTTGGTGACATTGAAAATCCTCCCTTCTAGTCACTTTGAAATGTATATTTAAATAATAAACTCCAAGTACATAAACTGAAAATGGGTGACTATTTCTCAATAGCATGGCTATTATTTTAGTTACTGTTGGCTTAAAATTTTGAAGGCATTGGAGGGTTTCCAAGGCAGCTGGAACTTGAGGTGTCAAGCTCCTGGAGAGAAGAGAAATGCAAAGGGCAAGGTGAATTCTGAATGCTTCTTAGTCCTCAGGCTTGTTAAATGTCAATAAGGGCTGAGGGGTTAAGAATCTTCAGCTACTGCTCCGAAGCAGATAATCTAAGAGAGGTTTTAATAATATCATAAATCTGGGGAGATAAAAATTAGTGTTTGGTACTGTGACAGCCACTAGGATTTATGAGAATAAGCCTGGAGAGAGAGAGAGAGAGAGAGAGAGAGAGAGAGAGAGAGAGAGATAGAGAGAGAGGGGAAGCATGCTACTCGGCTAGTTTCATGTCAAGCATTTCCCAATTTAGCTGTTTCGGATAAAAAGCAAAGGAGCCAAGAATAAAGCAACTGAAAATAATGTTGGCTTAACTTTTTTTTAAAATATATTTCTGGGCTTATTAAAAGTAATTCATTGAATTTTCACAGTGCTTTATTGGCTTTATTGTTTCTAAATATGGTGGAATCTCTCATTTAACCCTCACGAGAGCTGTGTTACAGGTGAGATAGTTGTCATTATTTCCCATTTACCAATGATCATATTGAGGAACACAAAGATTAAGATTATTAATAAATAAAATTGAGCAAACAGCCTGGAGAAATGGTGTGAGAACCCAGGTTTTCCCATATAGATCACTCAACTTTACTATTCCTATTAATTTTAGCTATTTATAATAATGATACAATGAAAAGCAGCAGCCTAGTTGCAGACAGATGACATTCCAAAAATGGCATCACAGTTTCTCTTAAACATTACACACCTTCTCTTAAACATTAAATATACTTTGCATTTCCAAAAGAATGCTAAGCTAGGACAGTCTTGGATATCTGCTTTTCCAGAGTCCTGATGTGGATCTGGTGCTTACTGTTTGTTATCTGCTCTTGCAATTCTGAGAGGGGGAGGACATGAACATGGGAAAAGGACTCCCACTCAGAGTGGGTCATCCTGTAAACCTGGAAGTGTCACTTTAGATGGTTAAAATTTCCTTGATAGAGGTAAAATTCTGATGCCCTCTTATCTTGCAGTCTCCAGGAAACATATATCAGCTGTCATTGAGGAAAGTACAGTGTGGTCCTTAGGGACAGAGAGGACCAATTACCTGCCAAATATATGCTATGGCCAACTGAATAAACAAATATGTATCATAAGTCTTGTTTATTCGTATATATGTGTACATAAATATACATGAATTTTCTATACATATTGTATGTGTATATATAATATATATAATATATATTATATATGTATGTACATATATAAATATGTATTATATATTTGTATATAAATATATGTACAAATAGTATATATTATAAATATACTATATATAATAAATATATATATGTATATATATACACGGATTTTGACCAGGAAAGGAATTTAGATTTAGTGCATTGACACAGAACAACGTATTAAGCCATTAAGCAAAATTCATCGTGTAGTCCACATAACAAAAATACCAACATAAATGTAATTAATTTTTCCAAATAACTACACATTTAATTTTCAAGCACTAACAAAATGGTACTGGATTTCAAGTAGTCTAAATAATTTATGCCATTTACAGTTTTCTTTTATGTGTGAGAATGTGTGAGATGTTGAAAATAATGTAAAGGCTTTTTGAACACAGAAAAGGGCTTTGCTTTATAAAATTATCTGGCTTGATGTTCTGTTATGAAATGTTATTTACAATGTACGGTTTCATAGCCAAGATTTAGTACTGAATTTTATCCAAATGATGTAGTTAAGCCCAGATTTTCAAATGAAACTAACAATCTGATTCTGTTGAAATGTATTGATTCTGGATTCATGAGATCGTGTCAAAATGTGATTGTGTTTTCTACAATTTCTACATAGCTCTCTCCTCTAATCCTACATGAAAATCTTTGATATATTGTGTTTTAGTCAGCTTTTTTTTTTTGCCAGTGACAAAAAAAAAAACCTGACAAGAAAAATTTGAAGGAGAAAATGTTTATTGTGGGCTCGTGGTTTCAGAGGTCTCAGTCCATAGACAGCCGATCCCATTCCTTGGGGCCTGAGTTGAGGCAGAACATCATGGGGGAAGAGTGTGGGAGCAGGTGAACGTGACACCAGGAAGCAAAGAGACAGAGCGCTCCCTTCACCACAGACTCACCACACAAAAGTGTGAACCCTGATGACCCACCTCCTCTAGCCACACCCCACCTGCCTAGAGCTTCCACCCGGTTAATACCTATCAGGGGATTAACACACTGATTGGGTTAAGGCTTTCCTAACCTAATCACTTAATCACCTCTAAACCTTCCTGAATTGTCTCACACATGAGCTTTTGGGGAATACCTCATATCTAAACCATAGTACACTACTAACTCAGTAGTAGTACACTTGCATAAGGTCCTTGAGTATCATTCCCAGCACACACACAAATTAACAAAATAGGAACCAATCTTCTAACACATGGACCTTTGGGGGACATACTTAAACCATATGCATATATTTATATAGTTTGTGTGTGTGCATATATATATAGAGAGATGTATATATCTATATATTAATATGTATATTTATATGTATATGTACATATATACATACATACACACACACATATATACATCTGAATCTATCTGGCTATCTATATATTCCATTTATCTACCCATCCATCCATCTAAATGAGGAAAAGAGCATAGAAAGTATTGCTTTCTTATTGCCAACTCTCTTGCACAATTTCCCCTTTCATGCTTCTCTTGACATTGGGTGTTGGGGGAAAAGGATGGGAAGATGAAGCATCTGGGAAAGGTAGGGTTGGGGGACAAGAGAGGAGACAGAAAGCAGATGGTTCTTTCCAGAATAAAAAGCACTTTTTCAGAAGTAGAAGCATCATATGAAAAGAATCAGATGGATGAGAGCTCAAGTTCTTTGTCTTATACAAAGCACAAAGCACTTTCTTATATAAAGTACTTTGTCTTATAGAAAGTGGAGCAGGTCCTTAAAGTATATTGGGTGCCCAGATACTTCACTTACTGTGCTCTATAGGGAAACACCTACTTGAAACTTTGGATCATGCTTACTTGAGGTCCTTACTGAAATGCCAGTAGCAAAGGCTTTTGCTTTTGCTGCAATCTTATGTCTTATTCTTATTTCAGTGGAATATTTTATCTGTACGCATCTCTTCATTGTAGACTGTGTCCAGTCAATGATTTATTTTACATGTGGTGTATTTATACATAAATATCTACTTATTTCTCTTAACTGGATGGACACAGTACAATACTATATAAGTGTACCACATTTTATTTATCCATTTTACTATGGTTGCACATAGTAAAATTGATATGAAGTTTTTTTGTGTATTAAACCCTGAGCCAATATAAGGTGTTTGAAAAATTTATTATTATTTTTTACCATTGATGTAGAACTAAAACCTGGATTCACAGGATATGATATGCCTATTTTCTGTTACTGTAACGAAATACTTGAAGCCGGGTACTTTATAAAAGTTTTTTGATCACAGTTTTGAAGGATCAAAGGCCTAGTGCCAACAGCAGCTTGGCTCTGGTATGGACCTCATGGAATATGGTACCATGACAGAAGTGCATAAGAGAGATCACACAGTGAGATGAGAGGTTAGAAAGGAATTCAGGGGGCGTACTTGTTCTTTTCTAAACTTCTAAAGAACAAATTAGAATCTCAAGAGAACTACATTCTGAAGGCAATGTCCCCAATGGCCTTAACCAACTTCCGCTAGGCCCCAACTCTTGCAGATCCCACCACCTCTTAACATGGCCAAACTGGGAAAGGCTGGGGATGTAGCTCAGTAGTAGTGCACTTGCATGAGGTCCTTGGGTATCATGCCTAGCAAAGCACACACAAAAATTACCAAAATAGGAACCAATCTTCCAACAGATGGATCTTTGAGGGACATACTTACACCATATCCAAAACAGCAAATATTTTGGCTTTTACTACATACTGCTGAGTGACTCTTAATTTATTTTCTCATCACCTATTAAAAGTTCTTGAGGATAGCTTATTTCCTACAACAAACACTTGATATTTTCAGACTTTGTAAGTCTTGCAGCAAATCAAATGTATGCAAAATGTTATTTCATTGCTATTTTAATTTGCATATCTCTTAGAATGAGAGGATTGAGCATTGCTTTATGTTTATGAATCATTTGAATTTCTTCTTCAGTGAATTTTCCCATTTATAATCTTTGTCTATTTTTTTATATTTGTTTTGGTCCATTTTATATTAAAATTTTAGGACTTTTTTTGAACATCTTAGAAAACAGTCTATCATTTGCTTTGGTGAAGTAATTACTTTTTTCTTGTTTATTTGTTATGTTTCAGTTTTACATGTGAGCACTTCTAATATGCAGATATTTTGAAGTTTGATGAAGTAAAATTGTTCCTTTTCTTTTTTTTTTTTTTTGGTACTGAGGATTGAATTCAGGGGCACTGGACCACAGGGCCATATCCCCAGCACCCCTCCCCCTTTTATGTATTTTATTAGAGACAGGGTCTTACTGAGTTGCTAAGTGCCTCGCCATTGCTGAGGCTGGCTTTGAACTTGTGATCCTCCTGCCTCAGCCTCCCAAGTGCTGGGATTACAGGTGTGCACCACGGCGCCCGCCCAGCTAAAATTGTTCCTTTTCTTTGGGTATGTATGTTTGTGTTAAGATGACTTTCTTATTCTATAATCATACTTTCTTTTAATATGTACTGTTTTGATTTTCCTTTCTATGTTTTCCCCTCCCCTTTTCCTTTCTATCTCACCTTCCTTTTCTTCCCCCCACCATTTTTTTTTCCATTTCAGACTTTAACTGTAATCTTTAGTCACATCATGCGATGTAGAGCATCTAATTAAATTTTCTTCCATATGACTATCACTTGTTGCAATACTGTTGATTCATATATGCATAGGTATGTTTGGGAGATTTTCATGAACCATTCATCAATTTGTCTATTCCTGAGGTCCTAACCTAGTTTTCATCACTATAGTTTTGTAAGACACTTTGAGGCATGGTAAAATAAGTTCATACTTTTTGTTCTTTTAAAAAATATTTCCCTGCTTAATTTTATTTTATTTTTGGGGAGGGCACTGGGGATTGATCTCGGGGACACTTGACCTCTGAGCCACATCTGCAACCCTATTTTGTATTGTTTAATTTAGAGACTGGGTCTCACTGAGTTTCTTAGTGCCTCACTTTTGCTGAGGCTAGCTTTGAACTTGTGATCCTCCTGCCTCAGCCTCCTGAGCTGCACAGGTGTACACCACTGTGCCCAGCCAGTTCCCTGCTTTTATGTAAATTTAAGCCAATTGATCAATTAAAGATCATGTTTGAATATTTATAGAAACTCCTGTTATTAAATAGAACAAATAGAGATTGATCTTTATAGGATAGACAAATGATCATAATGATTCCCATTAGTGAACATGGACTATCTCTGTAATTATTCAATAAAGTTTCACCATTTTCTTTATGAAGGTCAGGAACTCTTTTTATAAGTGTCATTCCTAGTATTGTAGAGTTGTTGCTATTGAGACAGAGTTGAAATTTGCTTTCTGATTGTCCATTGCTATGTTTAGAAAAGGTGAAGATTTTGGCTGATCAAGATGGTATGCTTAACTTGTCAAGGTCAAGGTCATGGGTTTGGAGCCAAGCTTCCTGAGTTAAGATCCAACCTCTTCACTGACTAATTTTGTGACTATCAGCAAGTTTCTTAACTGTTCTGGTGTCTTAATTTCCTTATGTATACAGTAAGAATTTTTTATAAAATCCATATCCTGAAGGGATATCATAAGGATTTAAATGTGTACATGAGCTTAAAACATTTATAAAAGTGTCTGGTACTCAGCTTATTTGGAGAGAGTAGTTTATGAAATCAGCAAGCCCAAAACAAAAACAGTGAAGCCTTCAATCATTCACTGTGATGGTAAAATCAAGGGTCTAAAACCAGAGAAATGACTGATTCTTCCCTGGAACTGGTCCATGCTTGGCAGTCAAGTGGATCAATACTTTATCACCTTGGATGGTCTCACTGTTTAGGGACCCCCCCCCCAAACCAAAGGCTCTACCAGTTTTATGGACCCTGGGTTCACAAGGAGGCCAAGAGACAAGGGCTAGGAGTGGGAAAGTAATGAGTACTGAGAGGCTTTCCTTTTTTCCCCATCAATAAGGAGGCATCAGCAGAGCTATCTGAAGAAGACCTATTCCCAGGCCTGAGAAATACAGCCCTGGGAATGAAGCTTCAAGTATGAAAGAGCACAGCCGGCCAGGGAGCCTGAGAGACTGACTGCAGCTACCTTCAGCTGCAGCACCAAGTCTGTGGTAGGTAGCTGCCCTTGAGGGCTACCAGGTAAAGCCTTTGGAATTGCTCATGGTGGGTCTGAAAACACACAGCGGGTTTTTTTTTTTTTTTTTTTTTTTTTTTGGTACTGGGGATTGAACTCAGGGGCATTCGACCAGTGGGCCACATCCCCAGCCCTTTTTTGTATTGTATTAGAGACAGGGTTTCACTGAGTTGCTAAGTGCCTTGCCATTGCTGAGGCTGGCTTTGAACTCGCGATCCTCCTGCCTCAGCCTCCCAAGTGCTGGGATTACAGGCGTGCGCCACCGCGCCCAGCTACACACAGCGGTTTTTAACCAGGAGCCAGACTCCCATGATGAGGATGATAATTCTGAACAGTCATAATTGCATGCCCAGCCATCTTGTTGGACACATATCTCCTGAAATTCTTGTAATCTCCAAAATGAGGAGTGTCTTTTTGTGTGCTAATGAAATGGCTAAGGACTGCAGGCTACTAGATTCCTTAAGGATGGGGCTGGTTGCCAGGGCAACCAATCAAGTGATTAGAGGGTTGAAATATTTAGCCCCACACCCTGACTCTGAGGAGAGAAGAGAGGCTGAAGTATCTCAAGCCAATGATTTAATCATTCCTGCATAACGAGGTCTCCATAATACCCCCAAAGAACAGAGTATGGAAGCTTCTTCTTTGGTGAATATATCTGCATTCAGGGAGATAGTGAACCCCAATTCCATGTGAACAAAAGCTCCCATGTTTAGGACTAGTTCAAATCTCACCCTGTGCTTTTCTTTATCTATTTGTTTATTTTACCATTTAAAATAATCTTTCCATAAATTGACAATAGTAAGTCAACTGGCTTCCTGGGTTCTGTGAATTGCTCTGGCAAATGGTCAAATCCCAGAAGGGATAATGAAAACCTCTGATTTGTAGCCCAGCTGGACAGAAATTGTGGGTAACCTGGGGACTTAGTACTTGCAAAAGGTATTTGAAGTGGGGAGAGGGCTGTCTTGGGAGTCTAAGCCCTTACCTGTGGGGTCTGCCATAATGCAAATTAGTGTCCAAATTGGATTGAATTGTGGGGACATCCTGCTGGTAGCAGGTCAACTTAGAAAAGTAAAGAGTAGAATAATGCAAGTGGGTTGGGGTTTGGGGATGGAAGGAATAGTGGGTTGTTGACCAAAAGGTACGAAGTTTCAAACAGGAGAAAAAAAAATTTTTTTTTCCTGGTCTTAGGGATTGAACCCAGAGCTTTGTGCATGCCAGATAAGTGTTATACCACTGGGTTACACCCCAACCCTTTTTGTTTTCAATTTTTGGTGGAAGGGGTGCCAGGAATTGAACTCAGGGGCACTCACTGAGCCATATGCCCAGCTCTCTTTTGTATTATTATTCTGTATTATTTAGAGACAGGGTCTCACTGTGTTGCTTAGTGCCTCAAAGTTGCTGGCTTTGAACTAATGATCCTCCTGTCTCAGCCTTCTAAGCTGCTGGGATTACAGGTGTCCACCGCTGTGCCTGGCTGTTTTCATTTTTTTTTTTTTTTTTTTTTTTTTTGAGGTAGGGTCTCCTAAATTGCCTAGACTGGCCTTGAGCTTTTGATCCTCCTGCTTCCGCTGGATTACAGGTGTGTGCCATTGCACCCAGTGAAGAATGGGTTTTGTGAGCAATTGCACAGCAGGGTGCCTATAGGCTACAATAGATAGGAATAAATAACTAGGAAATAACTAGGAATACATTTCAGATGTCTCACCACAAAAATTGGTAGGTAATGAAGGTGATGGATATATTAATTAGCTTGATTTAGTAATACCACATTGTATACATATATCAAAACATCACATTGTATTGCAAAGATATGCACCATTGTGATCTGTCAATCAAAAATAATATTAATAATAATTATTTCTAATAATAATTAGAAAACTTTATTTCTTTGTCTTGACTTGATTCCTTTAAGCATGGTATGTCATATAGTATATCATAACTAGTGCCATTTTTTCTTAGTCTCAAAAAATATTTATAGTTTTTTCATTAAGTATGCTATTTGTTGTGGATTCAGGGTAGTTAACCTTTAATAATTTTTTTCACTCTTTTTTTCTTTTATCTGTTTTATCTCTTTTTCTAAGATATTGCTAGATTTCCCCCATTTAGTTCTTGCTTTAAAAATAACAGTTTATGACACCACAATAGTAAAACACTGGAAAATGATTTTCCTACTCTTTCTGCATCTTTTCACCAACAGCTTGAGGTCCCTAGGTTAGCTGGACACTGATTGTTATTTGTAAAGATGCTACATTCCAAGTGAACAAGCTGTGAAACATGTCTAGTGTCCAGAAAGGGGCATGCATAAACTTGAAACTATCAGCACTTGCTAGAGTTCATACCCGCACCAGAAACTTCTTACAGATGAGGACATTTTTTTTTTTTTTTCTGTGAGAAGTAAAAGGGTAAAAAAGGAGAAACGGATATTAGTAGTTTAGTTTCATGATTTTAAGGGCGACCAAATCTCAGCTTTGTTTCTCTAGGGAATAAAGGTATAGATAACTCTCTCATGTTTCTTCTTACTTGACCTGATCTGTGACTTGTTGGAACTTGCTTATCTGTTCTTGCAAGCAAAATTGCGTTCCTGTATTCCTGAACTTCACAATTAGAAAATCTATGTCCTGAAACCTCTAATACTTAGAATCATGCAGAATCCATATTCTATTTCACAAGCCATTCTACTGAGATGGCTGTCTTTTATTTAGAAGAAAAAATAAATCTGAAAAAGCATTGCATGTATACATAGCACCTCTTGGGAGGAGGGAGAGTGGAAGACCATCAGAATAAAAAATATGTAAGTATTATTTTTAATTGAGGACACATGTAAAAGATCTGTACTTTGGACCCCAAGATGTTACTGCATTTTAAAGGGATATGTGCTGTGTTCAGCTGCTTTCCTTAAAAAATTCATTTCTATTTCCATATATCTATCCACAAAAGTACTAAAAGCTCTAAAGTGCACAAAGGATGTAAAAAGAGGGACAGTTTATCTTCTCTGTTCTTTTATAAGCCAGGCCCCTAATTCTATTTTTAAATCCCCATTATAATACGTCCTACCATTTCTGTTTAGTATTGGTAGATAATAGAGTCTTTGAAGTATTGATAGATAATAGAGTCTCTGATTTTAATTCAAATTCTTATCAATTCAATATTTAAGTGATTCTATAGGGTAGAGAAAACTCAGCATTTTGTGATATCTGTATATCTATGAAAGACAAGAAAATTTCTGTGCATTTGTAGAGGACACATGTAAAAGAACTGTCCTTTAGCTGCCTATTAAAGGGAAAAAAGAAAAGACTGAAGTGTTAAAAAATTGGTGGCATGAGACATATAGAGACAAGATATGACCATCTAGATAACATAAATCAACTTCATATCCTTGTTTTACTGAAGCCTAGATCCTGTACAGCAGCCTGATATAATTTCATTACCATGCTTAATTACTTGGTATTTGCATGACCTTTTTATTTTTTGTGTTACTAATATTCCCAGCAAATGAATAAATTTCGCTCAGCAAAAATAAATTAGACAACTTGCCACTCAAACTAATCACTATGGTACTTGGCTCTGTCTGCTGAAAAGATGGGTTGACAGCTCCTGGGCATTTATTTAGCCATTTCTTGATAATAGGGCATCTACTTTACTTACACATGAATATGATAAGCTTTATAAACATTTTTAAAGTAATTATCTTTGCATTGCCTTAGGATTTGAAAGTCTAATTAAAGAAAATTTAAGACACTATAAATCTTTAAAAATTAGGTTTGTAGCAGGCAATCCACTCAGAGCCAGGGACTAAGTGTGAAGTGAATTGGGAAGTGAGAATGTTGAAGAGGGTTGCAGAAGCATTGATCTCAGCCAGAACTGACTTGCCCACATAACTGACGTTTCGATAAAATAGATGGAAACTTGTCGATAGAGACACTCAGGTCTATGACCCTTGGATGAAGAAAACTAATTCCAGATCTTTTTTTTCTACATGGCATTAGGAATCCACCCTGGAACACACTGTGCCAATGAATGCTGCCTTCCTTCAATAATTAGTAGGATGCAAATAATTAGCAGTCAGGAGAGAAGGGCACGGATGTGGGTTTACTGCTTCTACTCCTAAAGATGGCACATTCCCGTGCACTCCGGTGGATGGCACCTGTGCCCGTACACTCCTATGGATGACATCTGTGTCTGTGCATTCCTGTAGATGGCATCTGGGCCTATGCACTTCTACAGATGGCATAGGAGCTCATGCAGTCCTTTAGATGGCACCTGAGCTCATGCACTTCTACAGATGGCACCTGTGCCTATACACTCCTGTAGATGGCACCTGTGCCCATGCACTTCTGTGGATGGCACCTGGGCCCATGCACTCCTGTGGATGGCACCTGGGCCCATGCACTCCTGTGGATGGCACCTGGGCCCATGCACTCCTGTAGATGTTACCTGGGCCCATTCCTTCCTGTAGGTGCTATCTGTGCCCGTACACATCCTACAGACGGCATCTGGGCCTATGCATTCACTCTGTCCTGATTACTCATATATCCTCTCTTTGTGTGTGTTTTTTTTTTTAAATATAATGCGTGTTTAGTTGATCTATTTTCTTTAAATGTGTGAGCCAATCTGTTGGTTTAATGTACCAATTAACCGCAAACCTAAAGGATATTACAATGGGTCTGAAAAATATAAGATAGATGCTAGAAGAAAAAAATTCAAATACATTTTTATCTTTTAAAAATTGATTTTGGTGCTTGGGACATAGCTCAGTGGTACAGTGCTTGACTGGCATGTGTGAGGCCCTGGGTTTGATCCCCAGTACCACACATACACACTACTACTCACCGAAAAAACAAAACAAAACAAAACAAAAACTAAGGTCATTTCTTGGACTATGTACCTTTGACACAGCTGAATATGTTTCCTTCAGGCAGATATATTATAACTTCTTGGGTTAAAAAGTTACAGAAGTCTATGAGAATCACCAGACAAGGAAAGGATATATTCATTAATTTGTTGGGGTCAGAGTAAGAATGCAGATTCTGCATTTTAAATTCTGGTGGCAGAGAGTTGAAGAACACACATGCAGTATGTCTATTTCCAAGCAATATTCATATTCTACTACCCTGGAAAAACTTTATGGAAAAGAATGATATTATGATAAAATAACAATAAATAGATTCTTTTAGATTGAATAGTCTCACTACTAGCACACTAACCTGTTAGTATTAGAGGTATTTCAGGATAGAATTTTTAAAAATGTTTAACAAGAAAGTATTTTTCCCTTACCATTTTATCTTAATCACTTATTTATCACCTCTAAAACTCTTCCATCCCTGAAAAAACAATTCATGGGTTCCTTTCATCATAAAGCAAATTTCTACTTCTTTTTTGTTGAGTTCAGTGATCCAGTTTCACACACGCACCAAGGTGGATAGACTTGGTCATCATCCATCTTTTTGGTAGTAGTAAAAGATAAATCCAGAATCATGTAAGCAAGATAAATCTTATGGGTATTACTTAAATGTCTTTGGAAAATACAAAAATGCTCTTGATCCAGAGGAAAAAAACCAAAAGAGAGTTGTTACTTCCCCCACATAGGTAGGTTTTTTTTTTATTATTTATTTACTTATTCATCATGCACAAGTATAGTATCTTTTTACATACAACTGCTTGTATACAAAGTACCATTCAGATCTTCAACCATGCATTTAGGATAATGATATCCATCTCATTCAACCACCAATTTTTTTCCAACCCCCCCCTTACTCCCTCCCTCCCCTCCCTTTCCGTTGACCGTTCTAGTGTTCCTCTGATCCTATGTACCGGTACCCCTTCCAACAACACTGTGAACCAGCCTCCTTATATCAGAGAAAACATTCGGTATTTGGATTTTTGAGATTGACTAACTTCACTTAGCATTATATTCTCCAACTTCATCCATTTACCTGTGAATGCCATTATTTTATTCTCTCTATTGCTGAGTAAAATTCCATTTTGTATATATAACATATTTTCTTTATCCACTCATCTACTGAGGGACATCTAGGTTGGTTCCATAACCTAGCTATTGTGAATTGTGCTGCTATAAACATTGAAGTGGCTGTGTCACTGTAATATGCTGTTTTTAAGTCTTTTGGGAATAGACCCAGGAGTGGGATGGCTGGGTCATAGGGTGGTTCCATTCCCATTTTCCCAAGAAATCTCCATACTGCTTTCCATAGCGGTTGCACCATTTTGCAGTCCCACCAGCAATGTATGAGTGTGCCTTTTTCCCCACATCCTCTCCAACATTTATTGTTGTTTGTGTTCTTGATAGCTGCCATTCTGACTGGAGTGAAATGAAATCTTAGAGTAGTTTTGATTTGCATTTCTCTAATTGCCAGTGATGTTGAGCATTTTTTCATGTATTTGTTGATTAATCGTGTATCTTCTTCTGAGAAGTGTCTTTTCAATTCCTTAGCCCATTTATTGATTGGGTTATTTGCTTTTTTGGTGTTAAGTTTTTTTAGTTCTATATACATAGGTAGGTTTTTTGTTTGTTTGTTTGTTTTTAAAGTTTTGTGTGTATATGTTTAAATCAAATTCAGAATTGTTGTTTACACTGAAGTCCATTGCCAATGTCAGGGGACAGTCAGAAACTAACCTTTCCAGTGTGAATAATATTGGTTTCACCTCTGGGTAGAAATAAATAGCTCTACAAAGTCAATTACTCTCATTTTCTTTCACATTTGGTCGTTATAGTTATTTTCTGTCATTTCTGTCAGAGCTCTGATGTGAACCTGGAGTAGCACATTATATCCCAGCTCTAACTCATTTCTGAAAGTCAAATGAAATAGAAAGATACCTTTGCCAGCAGTTCAGAATTACAAATTAAGAGTATTTCTTGATTTTAGGTTGCCCCTTCTAGGCCAGCCTGTTGTAGACTCATGCATGGACTTTTTTTTTTTTTTCTTTTAAACACACAAACACAAATTTTTATTCCTTATTTTGTTACAGAAAATAAATACAACCACATATTCCGTATGCTTGTCTATAAAAGCATTTCTAAAAACATCATTTACTTGAGTCAACAGTATAATCTTTTTGGCTTTTCAACTGCAGGTATAAGAGTAGATCATTTTAACAACATTTTGGGACACTTGGCTCAAGCAACTTTGGAAAAAGGCTGTTTGTGGGCTCAAAAATCTTATTCCAAATGTTATTTTTTAATAGTTACACTAAAACAGCCACATCTTGTTTAAGAGGAGAACAGTTTTTCTTTTGTAAAAATTGCTCCCAAAACTCAAACACCCAACCCAACTTAAAAGTTTTGTCTATCTTCCCAGGAATCCACAGGGAGAGGGTGGGGGGCAGGGGCAAGGAACAACAACATATGGGTTCCATCAAGTACATCCACTCCTAGCCAGAAGGGCCCTCACAGCATTCATGCCTGTGCTTTCAGTTTGGCCCTTGGGAGGTTTAAAAAGAAAAGCCTTTTAGTCATCTAAGCCTATGTTTCTGAAAAGGTAGGCCATAGACGCTCCATTGTGAATGCATGGATGGCTTCTGAGAGGATCATGCTGATAGCCACAGTTTTGATCTTGGGACACTGGAGGTTCTGAATTTCATGTGGAATTGTATTGGTAACCACTATCTCATCAATGGCCGACTCTTCAATCAGCCAGGGGGCATCAGAAGACAACAAGCCATGAGTTGCCATCACGAAGATCTTATATGCACTCTTTCCTTCAGGGTCTCTGCTGCAGCAGGAAAGCTGTCAACATCATTGATGATGTCATCCACAATGATGGCAATCCTTCCTCCAACATCACCAACGACTGTGCTTGGGGGCTTTTCTTTAGGAATCAGCATGGGGATCTCCAAGCTGGGGTGGATCGCAGCCACACTCCTGACCATGGGTGGGGAGTGCCATCCATCAACCAAGTCTGACTCAGCATCCCGTGCTTCTTCCTGAATCACGGTGATTCCCGGGCGCAGGCGCTCAGCGAAAGACTGTGCCCTCTTGGCCGAGGCTGGAGACTTGGCCACAATGACTGCATTCCTGTAATCTGGGATCTCTTCTTGAATATACTGTAATAGGAAGGGAGATGCTCTAAAATTATCCACAGGAATATTAAAGAAACGCTGAATTTCCTTCGGTGTAAATCCATAGTAATGAGGTGGGTCAGATCAGCTTTGCACATCATGGAGGCCAATGGAGCCTCTTTTCCTCATCTTGCACTGTTTGCTGTAAGGAAAGTAGGAGATCACACCAATGATGCTCTTGGCACAAGAGGTCTTACATCATACACCATAATCAGGAGCTCCATGATGGTGGTGTTCACATCCTTGGCAATTTTCTTTGAAATCTCCAAAACATGATAAATTAGAATTTGCTGAAAACAGCACCAGACCTCCTTTGGTTATGTTCATCTTGGTTTCTAATTCAGGTGGTGTTGCACAAAACATCAAAACCTTCTTGGTTTTCCAATTCTGAGCAAGAAAGGTGGAGCTGAAGAGCTCAGTGTTTTACTGTTTGCTGCTTAAAGTCAATTATGGACAAGCTCCTTTTATTCTCTGACAACAAAATTCCTCCTTGTTGAGTTGCAGCGATTAACAAATGGAACTGAAGTAGTCTGTCAACAAAAAGGCATCAAAAAGCAAAGGATAGCTGAAATTATATGTATTAGTCTCTGTGTCCTCAATTCTGTACCATTTGGTCTACCAGTCTGTTTTGGTGCCAATACCATGCTGTTTTTGTTACTATTGCTCTATAGTATAATTTAAAGTCCGGTATGGTGATGCCACCTGCTTCACTTTTCCTGCTCAGGATTGCTTTAGCTATTCTGGGTCTCTTATTTTTCCTGATGAATTTCATGACTGCTTTTTCTATTTCTTTGAGGAATGTCATTGGGATTTTGATTGGAATTGCACTAAATCTGTATAATGCTTTTGGTAGTATGGACATTTTGACAATATTAATTCTGCCTATCCAAGAACAAGGTAGGTCTTTCCATCTTCCAAGGTCTTCTATAATTTCCTTCTTTAGTGTCCTATATAATTTCAGCTATCTTTTTTTTCTACTTTTGATTTATGATTGTTTAAGTTTAAAAAAATTTACAGTCATGCAGCTTTCATCACAATTTAGACACAGAATATTTCATGCACCCATAAAGCCTTTTTCATGCTTTTATGTAGTCAATCCTTCCTCTTTCTCAGCCTCTCATAAATACCTGTTTTCTGTCACTATTATTTGCCTTTTGCAAAATGTCATGTCATGGGATGGTATACTGTGTGGCTTTCCTGTGCCTGACTTCTTTCATTTGGCATGTTGCCTTAAAAGTCCATCCATATTGTTGCATATATTAATTGTTTGTTTTCATTTCCTGAGTAATATTCTATTGTTTGTTTTTTAATTATTTTTAATTTTAAGATGTTATAAACGACAGCAGAATGCATTACATTTCCTATTACACATATAGAGCACTTTTTTTTACAAATCTCTGGTTGTATGCAAAGTATATTCACACCATTCGTGACTTCATACATGCACTTAGGGTAATGATATCCATCTCATTCTACCATCTTTTTTTTTCCTTCACCCTTTTGCCCCCTCACTTTCCCTTCCTCCCCATTGGCCATTCTAGTATTCCTCTAATCCTCCTATGCTCCCCATCCCAACCCGACTGTGAATTGGCCTCCTTATATCAGAGAAAACATTTGGCATTTGGCTTTTTGGGATTGGCTAACTTCACTTAGTATTGTATTCTCTAACTCCATCCATTTTCCTGCAAATGCCATGATTTTATTCTCTCTTATTGCTGAGTAATACTCCATTGTGTATATATACCACATTTTCTTTATCCATTCATCTACTGAAGGGCATCTAGGTTGGTTCCACAGTTTAGCTATTGTGATTGTGCTGCTATAAACATTGATGTGGCTGTGTCCCTGTATATGCTGTTTTCAGGTCTTTTGGGTAAAGACAAAGGAGTGGGATAGCTGGGTCATAAGATGGTTCCATTCCAAGTTTTCCAAGGTATCTCCAGACTGCTTTCCATATTGGCTGCACCATTTTGCAGTCCCACCAACAATGTATGAGTGTGCCTTTTTCTCCACATTCTCTCCAACATTTATTATTGTTTGTATTCTTAATAGCTGCCATTCTGACTGGTGTGAGATGAAATCTTAGAGTGGTTTTGATTTGCATTTCTCTAATTGCCAGAGAGGTTGAGCATTTTTTCATGTATTTGTTGATTGATTGTATATCTTCTTCTGAGAAGTGCCTGCTCAGTTCCTTGGCCCATTTATTGATTGGGTTATTTGGGTTTTTTTTTTTTTTTTTTGATGTTATGATTTTTGAGTTCTTTATATATCCTAGAGATTAGTTCAGCTATCTTATATTAGACAAAGGTGCCAAAAATGTACAGTGGAGAAAGGATAGCCTCTTCAACAAATGGTGCTGGGAAAACTGGAAATCCATATGCAACAAAATGAAATTAAACCTTTATCTCTCGCCATGCACAAAATTCAATTCAAAGTGGATCAAGGACCTAGGAATTAGACCAGAGACAATACACCTAATAGAAGAAAAAGTAAGCTCCAATTTCCAACATGTTGGATTAGGCCCTAAGTTCCTTAATAAGAATACTGTAGCATAAGAATTAGTATCAAGAATTAATGAATGGGATAGATTCAAACTAAAAAGCTTCTTCTCAGCAAAAGAAACAATCAGTGAGTGTTGCCGCCTGAAGCGCTTGGAACAACAGAGCCGTGGGAAGAAGTTCAGAGGCGAACTGGAAACAAACAGCTTTTTATTCTGATAACTTTTCTCTCTGGCTCTAACAACAACTAACACGCACCACACATACCACCAAAATGGCGCTGACCCGATCAGCAATTTCGGCCAAGTCACTCGAGATCCTGGGACAAGTCTCGTGAGACTATGGAAGGAGACAATGCCCAAATCTCCATGGCTCAAGTCAACCGCAATTTCAAGCCATCTCCCCAAACAGGGCTCCTGCATTTCCCCCTTTTTGTTTTAAAAGAGGTAATGCTCTAGGACATCTATGTGCAACCAACATTCTTACCCGTCATCGGATAATCAAGGCTGTGCCCTTGACTCCTGTCTTAGGTTGATATGTCGGCCACATGAGACTGTCCCGTGCAACTGTGCCTGTCTTAGGTTGTCCCCCTCTGGGGATCTTACCCGTCATTGGCTAACCAGCCATCCAATGGAGCCCTTTAGGATCGACTGTGTATGATGACTAACAGCCGTCCAATTGTGAGGAGATGTTGTGGCTTTAAGGCGACAAGCCTTTTGGTGATGAGCCAAATTGCATAGCATATCAAATTGTTTAAACAAATCAGCTGCCCTAAGTTCCATCAAGTAACACACTGAATTCTCTAGACAAATACCCGCAAGGCATTGTCCCGTAAAGTCCCAAACAATGAAAGATCAAAATGTCCATTTGTTATAACATGTTGATGTAGGAGGCCCCATGCATGTAGAGCAGAGGCCACACTCTTGGTGAGGTTGTTTGATGCTTGAGCAGCAGGGATGCTTGTGGCGGCCACGATCCCTGCAGCTGTAGCAGCAGACGTCTTTTTTATGTTTAGACAATGCCACCGGCAAATCTTCAGGGCCCGCTACCTAGAAACTCAAGCATCAATTATTAAAGGAAAGGCAGTGCTATTGCAGCACTGAGTCAAGAGGCGAGTTGTCAAACTACAAAATAGAATAATTAGATTAGAAAATTAAAGTTGATTTTTGTTCACACACATCGCTGGTTGAGCTTCTACAAACATAAGTTGGAAAAATATCATATTTAGAACAAAACAAAGAAAGACTGAGGGTAATTAGTGCATTAAAGATAGATTAAAGAAAAGGTAAAGGCACTTTAGAGAAATAATTTGTTAGCTGGAACCCTTGAGTCTCTGTATACAGAGCAATCTTTTACCTGTTGAGATAATTGAAATTAATGAGCTATTAAACAAATGAAGTTAATAACAAATAAATAATCTTATGTCAAAACGCCAAAATATCAGGTTATATAGCACTAGTCATATTGTTTGCTGAAGAGAAGTCCCAGGGATACCTATAATCAAAATTGAAAGTACCTTCATTTATAAAATTATTTACCTAAATTGAATACTCTTAACCTAAAATGAATTAAAGTTATTTGGATCCATATATATATATATTTTCTTTTTCATAAGCGCTTTGTTCTTTGTGACGTCACACTGGACAGACGAACAAACATACAAACATATATTTGTGACGTCACATTAACATGAAATATAGACAAATGTACAGACATAAAGACATGTATAAAAAGAAAAAAAAAATACAATTGTGTGCACACTAAAGAGAGATCTCCTTGTCCCTGCTGGGAGGAATGACTCTTGAGTTGTGAAACATTTTGAAGGATACTTTTGAGGGAGTCATTCTATATCTTCATCTTGGTCTTCTTGATTTTGTACCTATTTTATTAATCTTGATTCCTCAACAACTACATCTTGATCATTTTGATGTGGTACCTGCTTTATTAATCTAGATGGTATCCATATTGGAGAGGATTCGTGTTTTGGAAAAACACAAACAGATCCTCTCCCCCAAATTAATACTGGATCTGGACCCTTCCATGTACCTGAAAGAACATCCTTCCAGTAAACCAAGGGTTTATGTTGTTGGTGTGGATTCCAATGTCTGTCTCCAGCAGAATAACCATTAGAGTCTAAAGTTAAAAAATTTAAGGTAAACAGGGCAACTGCCAATCTGTCCTTAGGACTTTTCCAATTTCCTTCTTTTTGTTTTAATAACATAATTTTCAGTGTTCGGTTTGCTCTTTCAATAATGCCCTGACCCTGAGGATTGTATGGGATGCCTGTTTTATGGGATATATTGAATTTTGCACAAAACTGTTTGAAAGATGAGGACGTATATGCGGGGCCATTATCTGTTTTAAGCATTTTGGGGATGCCCAATGCAGCAAAAGCTTGCAAACAATGAGATGTAACATCTTTAACTTTTTCTCCAGAATGTAAGGAAGCAAAAATCATGCCTGAGCATGTATCTATGATAACATGAATAAATCGCAATTTTCCAAAACTTGGCTCATGGGTAACATCCATCTGCCACAAATGATTGGGCATTAATCCTCTAGGGTTAACGTCGAAATGAGGATTGGGCAAATGTGTCATACAAGATTTACAATCTTTTACAATTGTTCTGGCTTGCTCCTTTGTGATTTTAAACCTACGTTGCAAGGTGGTGCTGTTGACATGAAACTGGGAGTGAAATAAAGTAGCTTGTTGTAGCACTGAAAGTATAAATATTGTTTTTGTAAGTTCATCAGCCTTTTGATTACCTTCATGGAGGGGACCAGGCAAATTAGTATGTGCTCTAATATGGCCTACGAATAGAGGTTCTTTTCTTGCCCACAAAAGTTTTTGTATTTGATAAAAACAATTTAAAGGCTGGAGTATGAGGTGCTATTGGTCCTGCTAACTCTAATTTTGGGACGGCTTGTACAATATAGTGGCTATCTGAAAAAATGTTTACGGGCTGGTCCCTAAAATTTTCCAGAGCTCTTACCACAGCTTCCAATTCCACTAGTTGAGCTGATTTGTGTGCAGTTATGTAAGTCATATTTTCTTTTTTAGTGACTACTGTAGCAGTACCATTTGAGGACCCATCTGTAAATACATTAAATGCCTTAGGAATAGGTTGATTTTTTATTACCTGTGGAAATATAATAGGATGATTAATACAAAAAGATAATATAGGGGACTTAGGAAGATGATTATCAAAATTTGCAGAAGTAGAGCATTTAGCTATAGCCCAATCATTATCATTGAAGCATAAATATTCAATCTGTGATGATGAATAGGGAGTAATAATTGTAGCAGGGTGAATGCCAAATATTTTAGTAGAAGTCTTAAGTCCTTGAAGAATAAGTTTAGCCACCATGGAGGTATAAGATTCAATTATACTTTTAGGAGAGACGGGCAAATGTATCCATAATAAAGGCCCTTGTTGCCAAAATACTCCTGTGGGTGTATATTGTGAAGAAATAATAATCAACATCAGCGGTTGAGTTAAATCAAATCTATCACAATGAGCTCCTTCGATGGCTTTTTCTACTAACTTTAAAGCTTTCCTAGCATCAGGAGTCAATGTTCGTGGTGAAGATGGATCAGGGTCTCCGCGAAGGATGTCAAATAAAGGTTTTAGTTGGCCAGTAGTGAGATTTAGTGTAGGGCGAAGCCAATTAATGTCTCCCAGTAGTTTTTGGAAATCATTGAGGGTGGTCAAATGTTCTTTATTTATTAGAATTTTTTGGGGTCTAACAAAAGTATCCATGATTTTAAATGCTAAATATAATATGGGAGATCTGGTTTGAACTTTTTCTTCTGCTATATATAATCCATATTTTTTTAAATTTTCTACCACGTCACTAAATATATTAAATAAGATTTTTTGATTAGGGTGGGCCAATAAAAATATCATCCATGTAATGTAGACACATGAGGTTTGGATATTTATTTTTAATGGGTTGGATGGCCTTGTCCACATATATTTGGCATATGGTGGGGCTATTAGCCATTCCCTGTGGTAAAACCTTCCATTGATATCTCTGATCAGGGCCATTATTGTTCATAGAAGGAACTGAAAAAGCAAACCTGGGGGCATCCAGAGGATGTAGGGGAATAGAAAAGAAGCAATCCTTTATATCAAGAGTAATAAGATGGAAATTTTTTGGAATAGCTACGGGACTAGGAAGTCCATGTTGAGTAGGGCCCATAACTTGCATGGTTTTATTAATTTGTCTAAGATCATGTAACAATCGCCATTTTCCTGACTTTTTCTTGATCACAAATATGGGGGAATTCCAGGGAGAGGTGGAAGGTTCTATATGACCTGCTTCTAATTTTTCCTGAACTAGTAGGTGGGCCGCTTGTAATTTCTCTTTAGATAGGGGCCACTGAGGGACCCACACTGGCTTATCAGAAAGCCATGGTATTTTCAAAATTATTTTCTCAGTGGCCCCGAAAAAAAATATCTTTTTCCTTTATGATAATGATTACTTTTAGGGTTAAGATTATTCTGTACTTTTTGATAATGAGTTCTTTTATGGTTAAGATTACCCTGTAGGTTTTCACATTTAACATCTGCAGGCTTGGTTGCAAGGTGTACTCCCATTTGTTGCAAAATATCTCTTCCCCATAAAGTAACTGGTAGATTAGGTAAAACATAAGGCTGAAATGTTCCTTTATGGCCTTCATCATCCTCCCATTTTAAAATTACCGCACTTTTATCTGGGAGGTTATTATATCCCAAGCCTCTTAAACTGGTTGAAGCTTTTTGCAGAGGCCAGTGCGTGGGTCATTGGCGTAAATTAATAATGGAAGAGTCAGCTCCAGTATCTATTAATCCCTCCATTTCTATTCCTTGGATTTTTATTTTACACATAGGCCTCCTTGAACAGTCTCGAACCCAGCAAGCCATGGGTCTTGAGTCAGTGGAACAAAATCCTCTATTGTTCCCTTCTTGAGGCATACCCATTTTAAATGAATTATGTAAATTGGGAAGGAGAAGCAACTGAGCAATTCTATCTCCTTGATTAACAGAACTTATACTTTGGGGTGAGCTAAGCATTATTTTTATTTCCCCTTTGTAGTCTGAGTTTATTACACCTGGGGTCACTTGCAAACCTAATAAGCTTTTAGGACTACGCCCGATAATAAGTCCTACAGTCCCTGAGGGAAGAGGTCCCCTGACTCCTGTGGGAATCAGTTGAACCCCCATTTCAGGTGTTAACACTATTCGGGCGGTGGAACAGAGGTCTAATCCTGCATTTCCTCTTGTTCCTCTGGCGAGGGAGTGGATGGGTAGTAGGGATTGTGTCGGGGAAGCATCTGAGTGGATGCTTGAGGATACTCCTCCTGCAATGCCCTGTACATTTGTGGGCCCTGGGGTATTGGGTCCCGTGCCCCGTTTTTTGAATTCCTGAACAAAGGATTTCCATGGATGTCAAATTTTGAATGGCATTTATTGGCCCAATGATTTCCCTTTTTACACCTGGGGCAGCGGCCTGGGGCACGGTATGAGCTTGGTCTTATTTCTCTTTTGGGATTTTTGCCTAGAATAGCCTGATTGATTATGATAATATTGCCTGGAATATCCTGATTGATTATAATGTCTACGTTTAGCCTTTGTGAAATTTTGAGGGGAAGCACCTCTCATTGAGGCTGCAATCACATTTCCTGTGACAAAGGCGTCATTTATATCTTTACATAGTTGTATATATACGGAAAGATCCTTTTTAGTTCTCCATGGCCTGATGGCTGCTTGGCACCATTTATTAGCATTTTCATAAGCTAATTGAACAACTAATGGCATAGCTTGGTCAACATCTGCAAACACACTACCTGCAGTTCTCAAAAGTCGATCAGCAAAGTCAGCATACGGCTCATTAGGTCCTTGAATCACTTTTGACAAGCTACCTTGTAGATCCCCAGGTCCTTGTACAGTTTTCCATGCCTCTAAGGCAGCTGTGTTTTATCTGAGCATATACATCTGGGTCATAATCTGTTTGAGCCTGTAAGTCTGCGAATTGCCCTTCTCCTGTGAGCATGTCTATATCATAGTTTTCAAACCCTGCAGCCGCGTTTCTTTTAGTCGTTTCTATACAAAGTTCTTGGAATTGCGATCGCGAAACCAAGAATTGCCCCCCCCGCTTAATGTTGCTTTACATAGACTTTTCCAGTCTGAGGGGTTAAGCTAAAGGTGTTAAGGGACTCCAGCATACTCAACGTGAAAGGAGCTTGGGGCCCATAAGTCATTACTGCCTCTTTGAGATTTTTTATTGTTTTGAAATCTACTGACTGATGGACCCTCTGTCCATTTTTCTTTTCAAATGCTGGCGGTTCCCAATGTATCTGTGAGTTGTCCTCGAGAGCGCATAAGCGATCAGAAAGACTTTTTATTTCTGTTTCTAGGGTATGCAAATGCCTAGTAATACCCTTCATATTTTCTGTAATGGATTCCACCCATGGGGGAGTAGAGGACACAAGTGGTTCCTCTACCTGACGGTCCTTTTTCTCGGTCTTTTTTAGTTTCTTTTTCCTCATTTTCTCAGGATCACTTTTACTAGATTCCTCACCACTGCTAATTTCACTGACAGCAATATCCTGAGGCCCAGGTTCCATTAAGAGCAAGTATCCTTCAGCTATCACCAATAACTCCCGAATAGCTTTAATAGCTTGGATTTTTGTCATTTTTGGGTCTCTTCTAATACTCTCTTTACTGGTCTTAGTTGGCCCATTGGAAGCTACGCTTTTTTGATCACTTTCACTTTTTTTATATACTCCTCACTGAGAACAGAGTCAGGTATATCAAGGAGTCTTTGCATAGCCTCTATCACTTGGGATTCAGTTATATTCGAACCCATCTTTAGAGACCTTTCAGTTCTTACCTGTCCGCTCCGAATTCCCCGTACGGGCCGCCACCTGTTGCCGCCTGAAGCGCTTGGAGCAACGGAGCCGCGGGAAGAAGTTCAGAGGCGAACTGGAAACAAACAGCTTTTTATTCTGATAACTTTTCTCTCTGGCTCTAACAACAACTAACACGCACCACACATACCACCAAAATGGCGCTGACCCGATTAGCAATTTCAGCCAAGTCACTCGAGATCCTGGGACAAGTCCCGTGAGACTACGGAAGGCGACAATGCCCAAATCTCCATGGCTCAAGTCAACCTCAATTTCAAGCCATCTCCCCAAACAGGGCTCCTGCAAGTGAGGTGAATAGAGAGCCAACTAACTGGGAACACATATTTAATACATACACATCAGACAGAGCACTAATTTCTAGAATATATAAAGAACTCAAAAAAACAACACCAAAAAAACAAATAACCCAATCAATAAATGGGCTAAGGAATTGAAAAGACACTTCTCAGAAGAAGATACACAATTAATCAACAAATACATGAAAAAATGCTCAACATCACTGGCAATTAGAGAGATGCAAATCAAAACTACCCTAAGATTTCATTTCACTCCAGTCAGAATGGCAGCTATTAAGAACACAAACAACAGTAAATGTTGGAGAGAATGTGTGGAAAAAGGCACACTCATACATTGCTGGTGGGACTGCAAAATGGTGCAACCATTATGGAAAGCAGTATGAAGATTTCTTGGAAAACTGGGAATGGAACCACCCTATGACCCAGCCATCCCACTCCTGGGTCTATTCCCAAAGGACTTAAAAACAGCATATTACAGTGACACAGCCATCTCAATGTTTATAGCAGCACAATTAACAATAGCTAGGTTGTGCAATCAACCTAGATGTCCCTCAGTAGATGAGTGGATTAAGAAAATGTGGTATATACGCACAATGGAATTTTACTCAGCAATAAAAGAAAATAAAATAATGGCATTCACAGGTAAATGGATGAAGTTGGAGAATATAATGCTAAGTGAAGTTAGTCAATCTCAAAAATCCAAGTACCAAATGTTTTCTCTGATATAAGGAGGCAGATTCACAGTGATGTTGGGTGTTGGGGTACATAGAAGGATTAGAGGAACACTAGAATGGTCAAAGGGGAGCGAGGGGAAGGGAGGGAGCAAGGGGGGATGGAGGGGAAAAAAAGAAAAGGTGGTATAATAAGATGGATATCATTATCCTAAATGCATGATTGAAGACTTGAATAGTACGAATATACTTTGTATACAGTGTTATGTAAAAAGAGGCTCTATATGTGTGTTATGAATTGTAATGCATGCTACTATTATAAATACAACAACTTTGAATAAAAAAATTAACTTTAAGGGACTAAATAGAAAATAAAGAAAAAAGAGGTAAAGGAATAAAAAACAAAGGATTATTACTTTTATTAGTGATATACCTTATTCCAAGAAAATTTGATTTTTTTAAAAATCAAGGGCTGGGGGTGCAGCTCAGTGGGAAAGTGGGTGCTTCATACAGAGGCCCAGGGTTCAATCCCCAGGATCAAAAGAAAAAAAAAATCAATATTGAGAATTTACTGGTAAAATTTATATCTAATTAGTCTTCCATTCTTCTGTGACCCCAGGCACTTTGCTCATCTGTCATCACAACATTTTCTTATGCCTAATGCTTAACATTTTCTGAATGAGCTGAACTTTTATGACAGCCCAATGAAGCAGGTTATGAAAATTAAACCCATTTTAGAAATGGGGAAGTTTAGAGATGAAATACCTTACTAAAGGCTGCATGACCTCTCAGCAGCATATAGAACTTGGTCCTGGCCTGATTTCCAGGAGTAGGTAGTATACAACACTAGCTGCACATCCTGTCTCAACCCACACAGAAAATGACTTGCCAACTTGCTGCATTCCACATACATTAAACAGAACCGGGCAAATATCCAGATTTTGAAAAATGTCTATTGCAAACATGTCTTGTTTAGAAAACAGTTCATATCAAGTGCCAAAGAAAGAATACAAAAGTTTCAGTATTTCTAACTTTTTGAAATTTACCTTTGGAAAGAAGGACAAAACTCTATGCTCAACGATAGTAACTGCAAGTTTTTTTTTTTTTTTTTTTTTTTTCTAAAAAGCAGAAATTTTGGGCTTATGCAAAGGTTCCACAGTAGTTTAATCAAGTACAACGAGTACTATGCATGCAATATAATAATCATTCAACACTATATAATCAAATTTGCTTATGAATGGTGCAGAACTGGGTAACAAAGATACAGACCAGGACAGGGAAAAATAGGGACAGGAAAGATATTCTTTAGTGGAGTTCAATAATGTGGGTAAATTATTTTTATCTGTATATTTAAATTCTTAAAACCAAAACATGAGAGATTATACTTTCTATAGCCCCAAAGCCCCATCTCACATTTTCATATCCTTTACACAAATTGGGCCAACATTAAAATTAAAACCAAAATCCTTATCATCAACATTATATTGGGGGTAAAGGATTTTAAAGCAGAACAGTAGCTTAAAAATCACATCTCGATGCTCCCTCAACCTCTGCGGGGTTGAGTAAGGAGTGGAATAAAAACATTGTTTTGTAGGTAAACATCCACGACTGGCAAGGCCAAGCAAATTAAAACAAAGGGCTGCGCGTGCATCAGGGAGGGGAGAGGAGATCCCACGCTGGCTTGGGACCTGCTTTCTGAACTGCTCCGCCGCAGGTCCCATAATTAGGAATTGCCTCCCCAGAGGCGCCTAGACGGGGCCGGGGAACCCCCGGGACCAGCGCGGTGGGCCCTGGTCCCCGCCAAGACAGGACAAGAAGGAAGGAGGGAGAGAGCGAGAGGTTGTCTGGCGGCGCCAGGCTGGGGTCTTCCTCGGTACCTCGCCTCCGCAGGCCCCCGCACGTCGAGCCCCGCGGCGCTTCCCGCACATGCGCTTGCCAAGCTAGTGGCCGCAGGCTCCAGCCTACCTACCTGGCCCAGTCCAGGCCTTGCCCTACCCTCCACCTGGAAGGAAGGAATTGGCGGCTTTCCGGGGAGGTAGGTATCCCAGGTGCAAAATGGGGCTCCTTGCGCAAGAAACGCATCCGCAGCGACTGAGATGCCTGGGGATGACGCGGGGAGGGATCATGCATGGGCTTTTGAGTTAGATTTTTGTTTGAAACTTTGTTCAGAAATTAGTTAGCTTTTGATTTGGCCAGGTCACTTTCGAAGCCACACTTTTTTTTTTTTTTTTTTTTTTTTTTTTTTTTTTTTTTAATCATCTACAGAAAATGAATAGGCTAAGCTCTCAGAGTTGTGAGATTTGAAAGGGAATAACATCACGGGTAAAAATAGCTCAGAGTCTGTTACCTGGGAAAGTACTCAATGGAAAGCTACTATTGTGTGAGTGTGTATGTGGGTGTGGGTGTGTCTCCTCAAACATTTATCATTTCATGGTGAAAATATTAAAAACTTTCTATCTTTTTAAGAAATATATAGTATGTTATCTTTATGTATCATCACCCTACTGTGTAATAGGACAGCAGAATTTATTTCTCTTCTGTATCTGTAACTTAGTACCCATTAACCAGTGTTTTCCCAATCCTCTCTCCTTCCTACTCTTGCTGCTGGATATATTTTTGAGATGATCTGGAGCAGTTTATCATTCTTTGATTTCTTCTAACACTTATTCAGTTTATTTATAGGGTCTGTTTATACTTGGCACTTGTTAAGAGAAAACTCCGAGACCACGTAAGTGTACAAAATTTTCTAGAGAAAGAAAAACAAGGTTCTAGAATGGGGCAGCATTCCTGAGTGAAATGGTTCATAATGCCAAAATGGACTTTTCTTTGGGTGGGGGTGGGATGGCAGGTGTTTAGAACACAGGTGGGAAAAACAGAGGAGACAAGTGTCCCCCCACCCCCACCCCCAAAGGAAAGCCCTGTTTTGTTCAGTGAGCTCTTTCTTTGTCAGATGAATCCATGGCAGTTGATAACAGTCAGCCTTGTGGGAGAGCTTTTCGCTGCTGGAGAGGGACCCCCTTTCAGGTGAGCCTGCCTCAAGGTGTGAGCTGGCATCTCTGATCAGAGCTGGCAGCAAGCTTGAGTGGTAACAATTGGGACATCTCCAAAAATCTGCCTCTCAGCATCAAACACTGGAGGGAAAAGGACTCTTTCTCCATCAGCCCCATCCTGAGCTAAGGCAGTTTTCTCAATCCCTCTCTTTCCTCCTCTCCTGCTCCATCAGAGTGCAGGACCATTCACTTTCAGAAGATGGTCCCTAAAGCAGATCTCACTTCACATATTCTTTAAACACAATCCCTCCATTTTAAGAGCATTGTCCCAAGAACACTTGGATGCAAACAGTAGCATCAGCATGGTCAGGAAAATAGAGTGACACTGGCTTCCCTATTTCCTTTAATATCCCTTGACTCCAGTGATACATAAAATATAAAAATAATTTAGTGCATTTTAAAGGTCAGCTTGTTAAATAGATTCCTCTAAATTTTGTTTGTTCTCTCCACTTGCACAGCATTTTTACTACTGTTAGTTTATAAAAATATCACATCTACATGGGTAATGTTTATATTTTCTTTTTATAATCCCTTCTAGAACAGGATAGAAATCAGAATCAGGACAATGAAATACAACTCTGAGTTGTGGTTTGTCCATATTCTAATGTACACTTGAGATTCTCACACCTGTTACTAATGATAGTAATGAGATAATAAAAGAAAAAATGAACTAATAGCCTCTAAAATTTTTCCATTTTCCTCCATTTCTGAGAAATATTAGTTAAAAAAAAAAAAAAAGGAGGTCTGCACTGAGACCTCAGGGATTATTGCACTGAGTGAAAAACAGTGCCAAAGAAAAGTTATTAAGTTATTGAGAATGATAACTACATTTGCTATGCCCAAACTGGTTTTGTTTTTATGATTGGCAAAGTGCACAGTACTGAAATTGTATGATTTTTTTGGTTTCTTAAATATATTTAAGTATTCATTTAAAAATATATGTTTAAAGCCTAGGGCATTGGTACATAATTGTAATGCCAGCTACTAGGGATGCTGAGGCAGAAGGATCACAAAAATTCAATACCAGCCTCGGCACCATAGCCAGAACCAGTCTCAAAAATAAACAAATAAATAAATAAAAACGACTGGGGATGGGTCTTAGTGAAGCACTCCTGGGTTCAATGCTCAATACTCCCTTTATACTTTACTTTATGCTCTTCATTTTAAAGACCTTTGATTCCGGGAAGAAAAAAGCTTTGCTAATGCTCTGCCGAGGCCCACTTTTTTCTCGTGATTGGAAGTGTTGGATGGTTTCCAGAATTACCCACAAAGGTGGAAGAGCTGCAGCAATAAATGAAAGGCATCTTGCAAGAGCTTGAATTTCTTTTTCTTCTACCTGAGTAATGCCCAAATATTTGTATTTATGTCCTACTCTAAATGAGCAAAAATGAATCAGATGAAAAATATATGGGCTGGGGATGTGGCTCAGTGGTAGAGTGCTTGCCTAGCATGCATGGGCCCTGGGTTCCATCCCCAGCACTGAAAAAAAAAACAAAACAAAACAAAACAAAACAAACAACAACAACAAAAAGACTTGCAGAAAGGTCATAGCAGTTAGTATTAGATAACAGCATTCACCATCCCCAAACCTATATTTTAAATGGGAAAATTATGACCCTAATGTAAGATCAAATTTTTACAGTGATCATCACAACTTAAGAAAATTTTTGAAATATATAGCAGTTTCCTTATCTACTTGTGTTGATCAGCAGCCAGCCAAAGATTTCAGGTGACCCTCGTGAACAATTTTGTATGTTGCTTTGAGGCAATGAGTTCAATCCCCAGTGCCTTGGGCATGTTAGGCAAGCACTCTTCTGTTAAGCTCTAGGCCCAGCTGTTCCTTTGCACATTTTTAGAGCTCTTTATGCAGAGTTTTCCTCCAGGCCTCTCTACTCTGCAAACTCTGGCTACCTTGGCTATGCCCAGTCTCTCAGGGAGACTGTTTATGGGGCTTGGAAGCTGTCTAGGAGGAAAGCTGGCCAATGGAGGGCACCTCTACTTTGCTACCAAAAGCAGTGACTGTTCTGTGATGCCTGTGTTCATTGTCTGAAATTGTTTCATGTCTGCTGTAGTCTTTTATGCTCATGGTTATCTGGTCCTGTTGTTCTGTTCCTCCAGCTGTTTTTCCATCCAGCGGTTCATTTCACCTTCTTGGGTATTTTGTTTGTTTGTTTGAGCTGGGTTTTTTTAGTTTTTCATCACTTCCTTCTGTACACTTTTGTTTATTCTGTTACCCTTTTTGTAACTTCAGGAGTTCATATTTAGTCAACTAGTTATTAGTCTTTTTAAATCACATCTAAATTGATTTGAAGTTTTTCCTTGTGTTGCTTTATATTTTTGTAGACTGTCTATTCAATTCACTTAAGTTCTGAATTGTAATTAATTCCTAGACATTTGTTTTATCATTACATAGTAGTCTTCCTTATCTCTGGAGATGCTTTATCCTTAAATCTATAAATCTATTTTGTCTAATATCAATATAACTGCAACAGCTTTCTAAATTTTTATAGCCTCTTTAAATATAAATTGAGCTATAATACAGATACAAAAGGAGCATAAAGAGCACTAATTTTTTTTTAAACAAACAAACTGGTTTTGTTTTTATGATTGGCAAAGTGCACAGTACTGAAATTGTATGATTTTTTTGGTTTCTTAAATATATTTAAGTATTCATTTAAAAATATATGTTTAAAGCCTAGGGCATTGGTACATAATTGTAATGCCAGCTACTAGGGATGCTGAGGCAGAAGGATCACAAAAATTCAATACCGGCCTCGGCACCATAGCCAGAACCAGTCTCAAAAATAAACAAATAAATAAATAAAAACGACTGGGGATGGGTCTTAGTGAAGCACTCCTGGGTTCAATGCTCAATACTGCCAAAAACATTGGGCATATGGTTATATATGTTTTCATATCTACAAAAATATATGTATTTATATTTTAAAATATGGCACATTAAGAAGTCCTCTGTAAACATAATAATTTCTGAACATGTTTTCTTAGTTTGTTTCATACATCAATAACTTAATTTACACAAATAAACAAATACCATTTCTGTAGACCTAGAAGTACATACAAATTTTGGAGTTTGAGGAAAATGTTCTCTTTGATTTTATAAATAATGAGCAGCATTTTCAGCATATGTGATAAGCATATCAGTCAAATGCTTATCACAAATTCGTACCATCTCTCAACTTGTTCTTCCAGTAATAGGCCTTTCTGTTTACTAGGTAAAGATGCCATGCATTAAAAGTCAAAATGGTCCAAAACTGAGATTTAAAAAGAATTCAAGAAAGGTGCTCTTTAAGTATTTGTACATTTTATTAAAACCACTTCAGCTTGTCTGAACAACTGAAAATGCTACTGAAGAGTGAATGCTTGTACCATCATTTAAATGATACCTTACAAAAACTAAAGTTTAAGCAACAATGAGATTAAATCCATCTTAGCCTTGCAAAAATATTCTACTGAAATTTTGTTAGCAGAACTGAGCCAACACCTTCCTAAATTTTTTAAAATTTATTTTTGAATCATCATTTTGATGAGTTAAAACTTTAAGCATAAAAAATGCTGATACCCAAAATAATTTTAGAAAAGCATACCTATAATTCCTGATATACATTTCATTAGTTTTTATTTAAAAACTAGAATTCTTTATTTTTTCAGAAAATATTACATGTCAGTTGAAATACATAATTATCAAGTGATTTATTTAACATATTATTGAGGATTTAGGTAAGCATTTCAATTACTTTCATGTAATAAAAATAAAAAGAAATTTTGCATGTTGACTGTTTCATTTTATACAAGATTTTTAGGTCTTTGTTTATAAGGTATAAAATTTAGAAAAACATACTCAACTGATATTCTCATTGCATGCAAATGATCCAAACTACAAATAATACTGAGTATTGTTACTCCTTATAAAATCTAAATTTATACAAGTTTTTATTTTTCAGTCAATACAAAATGATCACTTTATACTATTAACTGTCCCAAAATTGTTCAAAAAACTAAAAATTACTTGTTAAAGAGCAGATTACAATAAAAGTTTTCTATGTTCTTATTTAAAAAAATCAAGATTCTGGTATACATAAGGAATCTAAATGCAAATTCACAAATCCTGTCAACTTTCATCCCAATACAACATAAATCCACAGTAATTATGAATAAACAATTTAAAACTAAAGTTTATAGTGGAAATGTCTGCAATTCATAACTACTACACATCATTCCTGATGGATTCCACTGTATCTAAGCCAGGCACGGCAGATGTGCACATCTGATAGACAGACTGCTTAGAAAATGAAAGCTATCAGAGCTATAAATAAGGAATACGTGAATGCAAACACAGCAATGCCAAAACATTAGGGCCAATTAATAAAAGTGAATAAATGCCATGCAAACCCATTTGCTAATTCTCTCTGTAAGCCACTTTGCACTGATTTACAAAGCTATGGTTTTATAATCCTTTTAAAAAAGGAAGATTTCTATACTGCTGCATGCAGTAATATCACATAAGACTACACTGCAGTCTTCAGCTCCTCCTCTGGAGGAGTGTTTGTTTGTGTATGTAAATAAGGCAGTATTCAAAATTCTTGAAATCACCAGCAGAATGTCCATGGCCTCCCTCACCACACTGAGATTCACTGCTGTTGTCCCTGCCACTGCGATGGCTGGGCAAGGGCACTAATTCTTAAGGGCAGAGCTCCCTGCATTTTTTCCTTAGGTATATCTATTGCTCACCACCTAGGTGCCAAGGTACCAAGCCCTGTACCCACCACCCAGGCCAGGAGATAGAAAGGTTCCCGTATATGCCAGGAAGTCACGGCTTTGTTTCAATGTATACTTTCCACATACCTCTTTGTCCATACTTTCCTTTCAACTTCTCTGTGTCCTTATGTTGCAAAGGTTTTTCTTTTAAATGGCATGTGACTTTTAGTAAAAAGTAATAATACATTTATTTATTGCTACATTAAAACCCAAGCCACCACCTATCAGCAAAATCCCCCATTCCTATTCTCCCCCCAATAAAAGTAGAATTGCTCTATTTATTTAGAATTTCTGTGCATCTGCAGATGGTATTTTTAATTGCTGATACTAAAAGTCTCAATCCATATCTTCTCTTAGTACTTTCCTGATTTTATTTTTATATCTTAATCTTAGTAATGTGAAATATTTTAGGTTATAAAGAATGAGTAATAGAAATTCATTTTTTTCTTCCTGAGTATCTAAAAATGTTTTGAATAATGTATTTGTTTTAATTTGTAAAGCTATTTTCCTTATGCAACTAAATTATTATATACATTTGAGTTTATAAATGAGATTTGTGTTATATTCCATTTATTTAAATATCTGTTCTGTTACCTGTACTTTTATTTAGTTACTATTTCGTTAGCATGGCTTTTATACGATAATACCTGACTGGAAAAGTTTCCATTCATTATTCTGCATTTTTAGAATTTTCCTGGCTATCTGTACTTCTAGATCAGGGATTTTTAGCCTCAGCAATATTGACTTAGGACTGAAAAATGATTTGCTGCATGTGTGTAGTGTGGGGTGGGTGGGATGTCCTGTATGTTGCAGAATTTTAGCATCACCCTGACCTCTACCCACTGGATGTCAGTAAGTAACACCTTCCCCAGTTGTGACAGCCAAGATTGTCTTTAGACATGTCGAGTTTCTCTGGGATTGGGAGACACAATTGGCTTAGAACCACTGTTATGCTATGCTATAATATAGTGGTTATCCATGACTATGGAATCAGATTGCTCCAGCTTGAATTCTGGCTCTGCAATACACAGTCTTAGAAAATTAGACTCTTGGTGCCTCAGTTTTCTCATCTGGTAAGTGGAAAGTAATATACTTCATGGGATTGTTGAACTGATTAATTGAATTATTTTTGCAAAATATATGAACAGTGCCTGGTATTTATTAAGTATTCAGTAAATGTTACCTATTTCTGTTATTCACATTCCAAAATAGATCATTGGTGGTTTAGTGGCAAAGACCAGACCTGGCCCTCTAGCCACTCAGCTTGTCTTCTGTGTTCCATGGCAGAGCCTCACGGCTTTCTTGCCATGGTCAGGTGCCCTTGTTAATAAGCCAAGGAAATGAACTACAGCAGCAGACTCCTTCCAATCGCCTCTCCTTCCTGCAGCTTTGCTCTGTGCCCTCAGGTAGGAATGCCAAGCCAGCTCCAGAACCTTCTTTCTATTTCACCCAAAGCAGTTATTCTACAAAGTTTCTCATGGAGGGTTAGGATTGTTTCTTTATTTCAGAGATTGACTTTTATCCTATACTTTTATTCAATTCTTTTTATTTATTTAAGCAGTTTTTAAATAAATTTGTGCTCTTTTAAATGGACATCATCTCTAGACCTTTTAAGCTTTCTAATTAAGAAATAATTAAAATTATTATTTTAATTATCTTTTTAATGGCTTTCTATTGTTTCCAAATAACTTACCACTTTATCCCTTTTTATTAGATGAGAGTTGTTACTGGTGAGTTTGAGGTCAGGAGGGCTGTTTTGGTGGAGATAAATGAGGAAATACTGCAAGAATGGACTGCAGTTTTTTTTTTTTTTTTTTTTTTTTTTTTTTGTGGTACCGGGGATTGAACTCAGGGGCACTCGACCACTGGGCCACATCCCCAGCCCTTTTTTGTATTTTATTTAGAGACAGGGTCTCACTGAGTTGCTAAGTGCCTCGCCATTGCTGAGGCTGGCTTTAAACTCGCGATCCTCCTGCCTCAGCCTCCCAAAGTGCTGGGATTACAGGCGTGCGCCACCGCGCCCGGCTATGCAGTTTTTATCTTTTATTAAATTATTTTGGCTTCTGATAAGCTCACAGCACTTTCCTGGGTATTTGGCAAAAGCACCTAAAACATCATAATAATAACTGGCATCCCTCTCCCTACAGTTAAACTGAAAATAGCTCTTTTGAAAAAAAAAAAAAAAAAAATTGTGGTTGCCACAATCAATCCCAAATAGTTGTTATATAAACACACTTATTGTCTTTTTTTTTTTTTTTTTTTAACCAAACCATTAAACATTTCATGATCTCCAAGGAGGATGGATCTCCTGGGATGGTGTTTTCTTTGCTGGGGCCAATGTGCACCCCAGAATCACCTCTGCCAAAAAATTCCATCTCCTGTGTATTACTTCAATCCATCTTTATGTGGCAGGTTAAACAGAAGCAGAGGTCTCACTACACACCTCATTAGGAGCTGTCTTTCCATGTCATTTTGGTTTTAGTTATTTTTCTTCATATTTCAGCAGCATTTATTTTATTCCTTTCTGTTCATTCTATTCTTTAGTTTTGTACAAATAAATTTATTTCCTGTTTGAAGATCCAACTTACTTATAGCTGTTGGTGTAAATAATTGTAAAAAATGTATCAATTTTATACAATAAAAATGTATCAGTCTTATATAATATGGGTATTTTCATGTTTGGGGAGGAGTGGAGAGACACTGGAAGAAGCAACAAGTACCTAACAACATTATTTCAGTCCTGTAAGGTTTTAAAACCTATTAGAATTTTTAGGAGGAAAATTTCACGTGTACCTTGGATATCCTAGTAGACATACCAAATTTTAATCTAAAAGGTTGCTCCATAACCTCAATATCATTGAGAATTCATCATGGCCTCAGTATATTGAATAGTGTATGAAAGACTATACTTTGTAAGTTTCCTAGAAATCAGAAAACTTCCTATTGCTTTAATTTATATTCTAAAACATTAGTGAGATTGAAAATACATTGATGCAATTTTAAATGCCCATACATAAGAAGTTCAATACAAGTTTATTGGTCAGAAGATAGAATGCATTTTGAAAAAAATAAATTTTTGAAAAGCAGGATGTAAGATTATTCCTATTCTTCCGTAATTGGACAGTAGGGTCTGTAGTGGAACTCCCTCCTCCACAGAAAATCTTAACTAAGCTTCTCCAGAAATCTGCACCATAATTGATTTTAGGACTATCAGCAAAAGAGTCTCTACAAAAGAGTTCAATGTAGGCAAACTTCCTATTTACCTGTTGCTCTGTTTTACTTGGCTGCTGTCCTGGAAGAAACCAGCACTCCAGAATGTTCTTTTACTAGTTTTTCACATTTATCCTGTATAGTAGTTTATAGAAGTGTGTTTGCAAATGCAAAATGTGATAAGAAAAAAAAAAATCCTTTAACAAGGCCTCTGGCCTTCAGCTGGAGCTTCACAGAGATGTCTACATTTATATGATAAGAGAAGTTACTAATTGGGTTCCATGGTAACAGCTGGCAGGGGGAGGAAAGAAAGGGGGGGAGAAGAAGGTCTCCCCTTCTCAGGTGTTGTCCTTGAAGGGTTAACTTGCCCAAAATAGTGAAAGAGAAAAGCTGATTTTACGTGAACTTCTGCAGACTGTGAACTTCTGAGCCCCTCCCTTTACATGCTGGGTATAAAGTTCTGAAACTACTTGAACTTGGGGTTCAGGGCATTAATTGATTACAGCAAAAAAAATGTGCCCTCTAAGTCTAGCTGCAGCCAAATGAAACTGTTTCCTACTGTCTTCAGTGACTTGCCTCGTCTGTCCTGTATAACAGGTCTACAGCTGAAAACAATTGAATTGAGCAAGAAGGGAAGAAACAGAACCTGGGTTGTCAGGGCAAGTCCTTCTAGAAAGTTGTTTGCCTCTCAAAGGAAGAGGAATACAGAATAGGAAAGGTGTGTTCCATATAGCATAAGTGAATAAAAGATTTGACACTTTTTACCTTATTGAATCAAAGCTTGTCAAAAACTAGTTGTACAAATAAAACAAAAATACTCCTAGGAACTGAGCACTATGAAGAAAAAATAAAAGAAATGAGGTAGAATTTAATGAGAGGAGAAAAGATAAAGCTGCTTTTACCTTGGGTCAGCAAGGCAGACCTACTTCCTTCAACAGAATTTTCCTGAGATTTCCTGTAATCCAACTCATGATTCTGGACTTTGAGGATACGTAGTGAATAAAGCAGACCAAAATAAAATCACCAACAATTTTCTTTGAAGGTATGAGATGGGAATGAGTTGAAGGAGTCTGCTCAGAAGAGATCTGAGGAAAAAAAGAAAAAAATAGAACAAAGTTCTAGAAAAAGGGAACAAGGAACATGCTGAAGTTTCAGGGAAAAGTTCAGTGGCTGGAACTTGGTGCACGAGAGAGAGAGAGAGAGAGAGAGAGAGAGAGAGAGAGAGAGGAGATAAAGATATATGGAGAGAGTAGGGGGTGGGTCAGGTGAAGCTAGGCATGTCCACATGCCCCAGATCTGTCATGTCTGACCTTGGGAGATTCTACTCTCGTGCAATGGAAGCCCATTGGAGAGTTCACATAGGGGAAGAAGTATGATCTCATTTCTGTTTTAGGAAAATGACTCAGATTGTCCTGTGATGGAATATAGAAAAGGAGGGTAGAGGCAGGGAGACGAGGTGCAGGACTCTTCCTCTATTTCAGGCAAGCTCATCTAGAGTATGGAATAGGGGCTGGGGTTGTGGCTCAGCAGTAGAGCACTTGCCTCACACATGTGAGGCTCTGGGTTCCATCCTCAGCACCACATAAAAATAAATCAACAAAATTAAGGCATTTATCCATCTACAACTAAAAAAAAAAAAATAGAGTAGGGGTAAATCATAATAGTCACCTTTTTCTTAATCTCAAAGTAATCAGGGATAGGGATACTTTCATCTGAGAAAATTAAAATATTCAACGCCTTAATGCTTTAGTAGGCTTAGAGAGAGTTTAATTGATTTACATTAAATAAGACTTACACTGATTGCTTTCGATTTAAAGGTATCTTTGAACTGAGAATGGAAATCATTTTCACATGGTTGGCAATATATGAAATCGTTACTCAACTTTGGTTTTATTCAGTTGAATAAAAAAGGTCTTCAGAGCACGAAGGTAATAAGAAAACTATCCCCAAGAGAAGGGCCATGGACAATCTATGAGTAACTCAAGTGGAGGCTGAAATAACATATTCTCCTAATATATGATGCGCTAATCGCATTTGACAGAACCACTTGGAAGAGACCCACACTGAGACAACACTCTGAGTTAATAAGCTCCTTCGAGTAATGTGCATCCACTGATAATGTGAACTCGGGTTGAACTCGGCTCACAAACTTGGAAAGAAGGAAGTTTGAGAAACTGTATGTTCTTCATTGTGAAATGATTGACCTGAGCATGAAATTAGTTCAAAGAATGACTCCAAGGGGCAGACAAGACCAGGGCCACACTCAGAATAACGGGAAACACCCAATACCTTTTCATCATCTTAAGTTCTATTCCCAAACCCAAAAGTTCTTCCCAAAATTCTTTCTGTACTGAAGAACTCTTTGGATGCCCCATCAAAGACTGAAATTCCTTTCCCTAAATTAAGCTGTCATAGTTCTCTGTACACCACAATTGCACAGTCACTGGAACATGTTAGACGTAGAACACAGTCAAAAAGTTCAGAGCTTTGGGTGACCATTGTCATTTGGAAGGAAGACCCCATGTAGACTATCCACTGGGGCATGTGTTCAGCAACTGTCTTGTTATGATTTTTAAAAATATTTTGTTAGTTGTAGGTGGACACAATACCTTTATTTTATTTATGTGGTGCTGAGGATCGAACCCAGGGCCTCACACATGCAAGACGAGCTCGTTACTGCTGAGACCCAGCCCCAGTCCCCATGATTTTTTTTGTAACTTTGAAAAAGCCAATGGCTTCTATGATATTTTTCTCTTTAAAAATGCAATTCAGGCTTACTATAGAAAATTAAGAGGCTTTATAAAAGCAAAACAAATAGACTAAAATTAGCTATAATCCTCCACCTGAAATTAAGCTCTGCAAAAACTTTGGTGCACCTTTCTCTCTCTCTCTCTCTCTCTCTCTCTCTCACACACACACACACCCACACACACACACACACACACTAATGGGCCATCCATGTAAAACCCATCTGAAATCTTTTAAACATACAGAAAGCACCATTCCTTGTTGTCAGGACTTGCAGACTGTGTCATGAGGTCACTTAAAGTAATGCTCTGAGGTTTCCAAACTACTCAAGAATCTTTTACATTCAAAGCAGTCACTTTTGGTGGTCATAAAATACATTTATTCAAACACTGATGCTGAACAGAATGGATTTGTGACAGTCCTCTTACTGTCAATTAAGGGGAGAGATGTAGCCGGGTACGGTGGTGCATGCCTGTAATCTCAGTGGCTCTGGAGGCTGAGGCAGGAGGATAGTGAGTTCAAAGCCAGCCTCAACAAAAGCGAGGCACTAAGCAACTTAGTGAGACCCTGGTTCTAAATAAAATACAAACTAGGGCTAGGGATGTGGCTCAGTGGCTGAGGGCCCCTGAGTTCAATCCCTGGTATCCTCCCCCCCCCACAAAAAGGGGGAGGGATGTGACAAATGGTCAGAGCCTCACATACCCTATACCCTCAAGACTTCACACCCTTACTTGCTAGGCAAGTCAGGCAGAGTATCTGATGTGGAGGAGGGCAGAAAAGTGCTATGCATGGGGCCCCTTGGTCCCTTGGTTTGTTCTGTTCTTGAGATTCTGGGCCTCCTGAATTTCCTCAGAGACCTCTGACCAGCATTCTCAGCAGCATCTGTATGCCCTTGGGGGTGAGTGCATTTGAGGGTTATGCCTCTTTCTGACCTTTCTCACCTGCTTCTGGTCATTTTCTTTCCTATTGAGGGAAAACTCTAAACTCCATGAAGCTGAATTATTATAATGGGGATCAGCGGATATTAGTGGAAGTCTTACTGAAAACCCTGGTTCAAACACAGAGTAAAATTGAGTCAGCCGGGCGCGGTGGCGCATGCCTGTAATCCCAGCACTTTGGGAGGCTGAGGCAGGAGGATCGCGAGTTCAAAGCCAGCCTCAGCAATGGCGAGGCACTTAGCAACTCAGTGAGACCCTGTCTCTAAATAAAATACAAAAAAGGTCTGGGGATGTGACCCAGTGGTCGAGTGCCCCTGAGTTCAATCCCCAGTACCCAAAAAAAAAAAAAAAAAAAAAAAAAAAAAATTGAGTCCTTGCCCCAGGAGATCTCAGGGTACAATAAACATAGGCTTTAGCTTGGTTTGAATACAGTGGAGTTTCAGCTGCCAGCCTCTGGGGTACTTGACTCGGTGTTAGTTTTTCTGGATTCTTCCTTTTCCAAAGCACTTCACATGTGATTTCCTTTGATGCTGTACGGCCACTCAGTGTCCAGCCTGAAGACTTCACTCGCCCTTTGCATTGTCCTGTGTTGTTGGCTTCATTCAGGACTCTCATTCCCTCTCATCTATCCTACAGTGATGGGCTCTACATTTTAAAACAGATCAAAATAACAAACTGTGATTGCAATACATGTGAATATTTTGCATTTTATTTTGTTATTTTTATTTGGAAGTAAAGAGTACAATGGTAGTTATCAGAGGTTGATGGGGAGGGAGGGGTGGGGAAAGAAGTGGTGTCTTTTTATTGAGTCAAATATATTTTTCATGGAATTGCATTAAAACCATAACAGCCAATATTAATTGATCACTAATGGTGCACCAGGCACCATTCTAAATGCTTTTCATGTGGTAACTCTGTCCTCACTACAGAAGATACTACTGTTATTATCATCCCATTTTCCAAATAAGAACAACTGAGTCCTAGAGAGGTCGAATAATCTGTCCAAGACCTCACAACCAATAGGTGGCAGAACTTGGGTTCCCACCCATGTGCTCTGCTCATAAAAATGGTGTTTGTAACAACTACACTGTTCTGCAACAGTCCATGTTCTAGCTCTTCCCGCTGCTCCCCACGGGCCAAGAAGGCGACACTCACACAGGCCAGCTTGGTGTTCTCCAGGCAATCTCAGGGGGGATTGGAAGGTACAAATCCCCTTCTCCTTGGTCAACACCCTCTCGTTTGCTTTCAGTTTTCTGGATCCTTATTATCTCTTCATCTTGTAGTCTTCCTTCTGTTCTTTTCCTTTTGTTTTTATCCTTTACTGATATAAGGTGGAGACTTGACAAAAAAGAGACTAGGAACTCACACGTTCATGTTGCCCTCTTGGTCTAAATGGCCACCTTGACTCTGGACCTACAGAAGTGTGGCTTTCCCCGAGTCTGTGTAGTGTGGCCCCAGCCTGCTCGTCCAACCTTGACCCCTTTTTTGAACTCAATATCTTTCAACTGGGTTTCTTATGCAGGCCTCATATTTTCCTCATTCTGGGTGCCTGTCCCTCGTCTCCAAACTTCAGAGTCTTTCTTGAAATCCATGGCCAAATGATCTCTCCCCCATCTCAACTCCTAGAGCTCTATGGATATCATGCCTTTTATTTTGTTATTATCATTTATTATACTTTCATTTCCATATTGCATGGAGGCTTCTTATGAGTTTTAGCAAGTTGTTTTTGTGTGTGTGTGTGTGTGGGGAGGGTGGGGGGGGCATCTACTCCAAACTTCAATACATTTGTCTTCAAATAATAGTTGCAAGAGAAAGAAAGTTTTAAATTTATAAATTCTCCAAAGCTTCAGAAAAAAAAAAAAAAATCATGATAGGGTTCAAAAACTACGTCTGATGAAAAAAATCCCTTAGCAACTAGAAAAAAATCTTCTTAATTATTCTTAAGGCAATAATAATTCTATAGTAGAAATCTACAGGAAACATTATTTTTAATGGAGAAATTTTAGTTTGAACACAATTCCTTTAAGAAAAGGGACAAAAAAAAAAAAAAAAAAAAAAGAAAGAAAGAAAGAAAAAAGAAAAGGGACAAGAAGGAAGCCAACTCTCACCGCTACTGTTCAAGCAATTACTGGAGTAGTGGCTAAAACAGCTCCTAGTATCCTTGGCCGTTTGATATTGTCACACAAGGCCATGACATGCCAATGGCATGTGAGCTAAGGTTAATACCCATACCACAGTCCAGCCCAGAAAACCCCATATGAGGACCTCTTCATTATTTTTCTCAATGGCTGGCTAATTGGGAAGGTATTGTTTAAAGTGACTTTGGCAACCTGAAGAGGTACGATAAGACTAGGTCCTTGCATGACTGCGTGGAGCCAAAATTTCCCCCTCTCTTTCTGGATCCACACTGGAAAGTTTTGTAAGCGGAACAACCAACTTTAGTTGTGCAGCATCCTTAAGTTTGGAACCTAAGCATTTAGCCTACCTATTGCAGAAATAAGGATGCCACTGTCACAAAATCCTGCCATATATGGCACTAGGTTAATATTTGGCTATCAGCAAAAAAACTTGGTCTCAAATGCTAGAAAGCAGTTTATTCATGCCTCTATGAGAAAGCTGTAGAGTGAGTTTTGTCCTCAATAACTTGGAAGGAACACTACTTGTCTTTTGTACCTATAGTTTAGGAGTAGTCAGAAAGAGTCCAAGTGTTGGTGTTTGCTGCTGGTTATTTACTGCTTTTAACAATATTTTGAGGAAAAAAAATTGGCTGATATTCAGAAATTAAAGATCTCAGAATATTGGAGAAACCAAATGCTTCTAAACCTAAAACAGTAAGAGATAAGGCTGAAGAAATCGTAAAGGAAAAATATACACCAGTACTTCTCATAAACCAAAGGAACTCAGCCTATTGCTAAGATGACATAGAATATATCAGTTTTTATCTGACCCATTTTTCAGATGCCTCAGAGAAGCTGCCATCGTTTGAGGCAAGGATGAATACAAATACACAAAAATAAAGAGATTTAGAACTGTGTTTCGGAAATGATTTTTCATGCACTTATAGGCAAATGGAGTGGACAAAGCCAATTGACTAGAAGTCACTGAAGTTTCTAAGAAATTTGAATTTCCAGTGTAACCACGAGTCTGGTTTGAAAAAGTCTTTATCTATTTTCTCTAGAAAACTACCCTAACCCCATTAAACAATGAGTTGCAATACCTGTACAGCTCCTAATAAGAGCACACTAGCACTTCAAATGTGGCTATGGAATTAAACAACCAAGGGAGAACCTTTCCAAGTGCAAGCCCAAGAGCTTGGAGAACAATGGACATTTCTTCTTCCTCTCAGGGAAGGAGTCTTCACAATGTTTGTAGCTCTCATTGCTATGGACCAATGACTGATGTGTCTTTCACATTCATCTCTCTTTGAATCACATTTTTTTTTTGAATATTTTACTGCAGATTGGACCCAGGAGGACTCTACCATTGAGTTATATATATATATATCCCCAACCCTTTTAAAAATTTTTATTTTGAGACAAAGTCTCCCTAAACTGCTCAGACTGGTCTCAAACTTGGATCTTCCTGCCTGAGCCTCTCTAGTAGCTGGGATTATAGGGATGTACCACTGAATCAGAATTTTTTTTTTTCCCTATACATTAGCCCAGTTCCACCATTGTGTATTGGATATGGCAGGGGGTGGATAAACTTGTCTTCTTAGTTTATAGATTCTCTGACCATGAAGAACTAGATTTCAACCTAGTGAGAACACTATTTAGTAGCAAAGATCCTGATTTTTAGCTACATGTTCTCAACTTAGAATCATAAAGATCCACAAATGTTCATAAAAAGGTAATTCCTACTCCCCACTGTCCTAGAATATTCTTGCACTATTATCTAATCAAGAAATAAATTCATGTGTTAGCAAACTTGTAGTTTGGGTCTTAATCTGCATTCATTAATACAATATACAATCAAGTAGGTCTGATAATGTACCAGTATTCTCAGGGTATGACCAGGTTCAAACTTAAATGGGTGGCAATAAACAGGCAGAGCAGGGTTGGAATTGGGATTGTGTTGGGGACCTAAGGATACAGGGAAGAACCTACTTAGGAGAAGAGGGCTTTCCAAGTGGTCAGGAACCAAGCAAAGGAGGAAGAATGGAGGTCCACTTTCTAAATGTGAGGGAGGAATTATAGGAAAAGTGCCCGGGGTACATTCTTGTATGTGTTAACCATTTTGGAGGCCTCTGTTATGGACATCACGAAGGAGCTGTGAAAATGCTTGCCATCACCCCAAGGCTCTCATGGTAGCACTGGGAAGTAAAAGAAAAGTAAACAAATCACATGATACTGGGGGGTGGTCACACTTTTAGCTGTATTTAACAAGAATAAGGAAAGCATGTGATGCTTTTTTCGAGCTCCAATGTGATGGGAATTTTGCAAAAACCTCAAGGGAGTGAATAAAAAACAAATTGTTAAAGATTTTTAGAAAAATAACTGCAAAGCACTGAGGGTGTAGCTCAGAGTTAGAGCACTTACATAGCAGGTGGCAAGTCCTGTGCTCCATCCCTGGCATTGAAAAAGAATTATCACGTGGTTATCATTTCTCAGAGAGTTGGAGTCAGCCTAAGAAGTGAACAAGACTCTTATGTCTGGGGATGTGGGCAAGATAAAACTCACATCTTTAGCTCAAATGTTTCCAGTGAGACCTTTGCTTTGCTTTGCTTATTAAGAGGCCCCTATGGGAACCATGGTCATTGCGATATGGGTGTCTATTTCCTATCTAGAAATCACCCTTTTCCTAGAGCAAACTTAGAAATATATCCATTCTCCTTTCTTTGAGACATTTGCTCTTCAGCTTTCAGAGGCTAATTTTGCAGAGTCACTGTGCCTTTTAGCACACCCCAAAAAACATATGCTTCGTGAGATATTAACAACAGAGTGATATCCCTGGTGTTCAGCTGGGAAGCAGAGCCCTAGCTTTGGGATATTCAAAAGGAACCAGTGATGTTGAACTACATTTAAATAAGCAGTGCTGCTAAAAGAGAATAAAATCATGGCATTTGCAGGTAAATGGATGGAGTTGGAGAAAATAGTGCTAAGTGAATTCAGCCAATCCTAAAAAACCAAAGGTCGATTGATTCCTTTGCTATGATGATACTGAATTATAGTGGCAAGGGAGGGGGGATGAGAGGAATGAAGGAATGTTAAATAGAACAAAGGGGAGGTAGGGGAGGGGAGGGGGCAGGGGGATAGAAATAATGGCAGAATGAGTTGGACATCAATACACTAAGTGCATGTATAAAAACTCAAATGAGGTGAAAATACTTTGTGTAAAACCAGTGACTTGGGAAACTGTGCTCTTTATATGTAATATGAAAGGAATTGCACTCTGCAAGCATATATCATTATCCTAAATGCATGATTGAAGATCTGAATGGTACTTATATACTTTGTATACAAACAGTTGTATGTAAAAAGATACTATATATGTGCATTATGAATTGTAATACATACTACTATTATAAAAAAAGCATATATAACAAATTAAATTTTTAAAAAAGAATAAATAAATAAATAAATTAGCAGTGCTGGTTCTTAACCAAGAAGAAGAAATGATTGAATAATGCTACCATTTTTTTTCTGAACTTTTAAATTTATGCACTTGTATTTTGTTTAGTTCATGGTAAACATAGTATTTTTTTTAACTTTTTCACCTAAAAGTAACTTATACACGCATTTCTACATGTAAACTTGTAATATTTCCTGGCTGCCTAATTGCCCATTTTGTTAATATACTAATTATGATATCACACAGATGGTACTAAGTTTTTGAATGTTAAGGCTATTTTTTTCTTTTTGTTATTAGCTTCTACTACTAATCTATGAAATAAATTGCAAAATAAAAATTATAAGGTTTTTGCTATTTTGTTGAAGCATATTCTTCAAAATGGAAATATTGGGCCAAAATACATAGAAAATTTTGTGAATTTGGGAATATATTGCTCTGTTATTTCTGAGTAAATTCGGAGTTACAAACAATGTATAGGTGGGTTTTATTATTATACTTTATTATTTTATCAAAAAATATTTTGCTACATTAATAGTTCTACAGAATAGTGGTTATATTGAATGAAAAAGACTTGTAGAATACAATTAAAAAATGACTTGAGTCATGTTTCTTGTGTCATTCAAAATGTATTTTGTAGAACTGATCTTTCCACTCTTCCTCTGTCAAAACCAAAGTGGACTTCACTACTATCCTGGTCACTCTTAGACAATACATATCATCAGCCAATTTCTGATTAAAATATCTACATAAATATGATAGTCTAAATTTCTATTCTGATTTTAAATTAATGTTTTTATTCTTGTTCTTCCTTGGATTCAGGATGTGGATAGCGTGGTCAACTCCTCTTTCTTCCTCTTGTTACCCAAAAAGCTTCTGACCCCTCTGGAGTTGGAACACAGGAAGAATGTTCTATCTAGACTGATATCTTGGTGTTGGTCTAGCATTTTACTCTTGGCGGAGATTTTTATCTAGACCTTTCCTTTGTAGGTGCTTTTGTGGGTTGCTCAGAATTTTCTCATCAGAGACCTTCCTGCTGTTCTCTGAGCCTGTGCAAATCCACATGTCTCAGTGGATTCTCGGCTTGTGCAAATACACGGGTCTCACATCTTCTTCTGTCCTTAGGTGTCCGGCAACACTCTTCTTTCTGTTAATAACTGTTCACCCACCCAGGAAGTCATTTCCAACATGACCAAATACAACCTATACTAGCCATTGTTTTTCCACATGACCCATATAAAGCCCACAGGAAACTTTCTATAGCCACCCAAACCTGCAAGAATTCTTGTCACCCCCCAGCTTCACAATCTCTCCTGATGCACTTTCAGAGCAAGACTAGAGCTACCTGTTGCTCTTCAGATTTTTCAAGTGACAAATTTCTCTTACATCCAGAGGACACATGCGAGCTCATCCACGGCCCTCGAGAGCTCTGGACTTGAAGTGAAATGGGAGAAGCCTCAGTCCTTCCCTCCTTAAGGGAGGACTTGGAGAAGCACCAGCCGCTGTCATCTCTGCACCCCGTCTTTCTGATCACCATACGCTTCTACACCTCCACTGTTAATGAGAGCTTTAGGATGGTGTGATCTTTAGACAACGTCCTTGTAAATTCTGTATCAAGATCCAGGTGACAATCTGAAATGTAGTCCTCACTGATTTGAAGTGTCACCCCAATCATCTCTTTAATATTGTGTCAGCTAAGCTGGGCGCGGTGGCGCACACCTGTAATCCCAGCACTTGGGAGGCTGAGGCAGGAGGATTTCAAGTTCAAAGCCAGCCTCAGCAATGGCGAGGCACTTAGCAACTCAGTGAGACCCTGTCTCTAATAAAAAATACAAAAAAAAAGGGCTGGGGATGTGGCCCAGTGGCCGAGTGCCCCTGAGTTCAATCCCCAGTACCAAAAAAAAAAAAAAAAAAAAAAAATTGTGTCAGCTCAGCTAGGACTCTTTCTATTATAAGTGATGAAAAAAAAAAAAAAAAAAAAAAAAAAAAACACCTCAGTTTAAACTGGATTTATTGACTCCCATAACTGAGGAAGGGTAATGTTTGCTCAGACACAACCAAATCCAGAGATTACCAGGGCCTAAGCCTTTTCTCATCCTCTTTCCTCCCTCTCTCTTTCTCCTCTGCTGTCCTTCATGTGTTGGTTCTGTGATCAGACAGGATCTGCCACTATGTCTGGTCTTTCTCTCTTCCCAGCTCCTATGAGTCTCAGATGGTCCACATCACTTCCCAGTGTTCAAAATAGGAACAGTGAGCATGCTGCATTTTATTATCAGTTGGACTATGAGCACTCTCCTCTTCCCCTTCTCCTTGGGCCATAGCTGTGAGACCAGGACACAGATATTTTACCCCCTAGACCATCCATCCAGTCAATTGTCAATTTTCAGATCCCCTGTTCTTTGGTTACACTTTTGATGTTGAAAGTGTAGATTTGAGAACAAGTATTGTTGTGGTTCTTTGTTATTCATTCCTTTTCTTGGGTAAAAAAGGATGAGGAAAAAACAAATATATTGGTAAAAATTGTATCATTATAAGAGTACAAAAATATAACTTTATTCCATAATTGGATTTATTTTCTATTTTAAGGACATATTTATTGTATCTTTTACATACAAGTAATTTATTTCCTTGCAGGTAAACCTGTAAAACACAATTATGCTTATCTTTTTATCTTTCTTTTTCCAAGTTAATTGTGGTAAGCTCCCCAGCTTTATACAAAATTCAATATGACATTTTTACATTTTTTAAAAAGATAAATTAGGGCTACTTCTGAAAATCTGATTGTTTGCCTATACAAAAGCAGGAGACATACATAATCCTTCAGTGATCTTTTGGGGTAATATTTGTCTTTCCATCAAAAAGTGTTTGTGATTCATCATTATGGGTTAACATAGATTTGTTTTCTATCTAGGAAAAGAAAATGCTTTAGTCTGAGGGCAAGAATTCTGGAGAACTTCAAACTCTGTATATTTTATTTATGTAAATAAACCAGACACTATGCTGTTCTAAATATACATTGGAGAGTAGGTAAAACTTCGCATAAGACCAATAGGTGAACCACGCCGACACGTGATAGGGAGCATAAAATTTCCTAGTTGGCTATAATTAAAATTTTCTTCTTGTTTTTTTTTTAATTTTTATTTTTATATAATTATATTTTTCCTTCTTATAGATGTTGTGATTCATGAAAGGGTGACTTGATGGCTTTGGGGAATACTTTTGCCATTATCTCTTGCCAGTACCTATATATTTAGGTTTTTCTCTGTGTACTATATGTTTCTTACACTTTTATCACATTTTACATACTTCTGTGTCTCTGCACTTCACTGTGAATATTTTCTTTTGATCTCCTCTTCCTTCACTTTCTCCTGCTCTTTTCTACTGAATCTAAAGCCACTACACGTGTTAACAGTTTTTGTTAGATGAATATTTTGTTTCTAGAATTTGCATGTGATTTTTAACAATATTTTAGAGTTCTCTTCTGAAAGTCCTCATCTTGCATATAATTTCCTTTGTAAATCAATTAGATCACTTATATTTTATTTCTGAGCTCTCTAGCAGCTGGATCTCCTATGCCCTTTCTAATTTTTTCTTGTCTCCATCTTCAATCAGTTTTTTTTTTTTTTTGGGGGGGGGGGGAATGGCTTCTTATTTTTTTTATTAACTATAGGACATTATATGAAAATCATAAAGATAATTTAAAGTCCTGTATTTTTTATTGTTCCCTTGAAAATATTTACATTAACTTCTGTTAAGTAGCTAAGGTGGGGGAGATAAACTTCAGTTAGTCTGGGGTTGAGATGATACAAGGGAAATCATTAGTCCTTGTGAAGATTTGTGTCTTTCACTGCCTTCCTACACTTAGGTGAGAACCCCTTAGGTACCAGAATTGAAAGCCTGTCATGTTTGCCAACGCCCTCTTCTTTAGTGGGCCTTGTTATGATCTGGATCTTAACTGTTCTCCAAAGACCCATGTGCTAAGGCTTTGTCACCAGTCAGTGACACTATCCACTGTAGGGAGGTGCTGGAACACTTAGGAGGTGGAGACTACTGGAAGGAAGTTGGGTCATTGGTGGCACATCCTTAGAGGGGATATTGGAACTCCAGCCCCTTCTGCTTTCTTTGGCTTTCTGGCTACCATGAGGTGAACAGCTCTGCTCTACCACAAGCTCCCACTATGGTGTGCTGCCTTGGTACAAGTCCAAAAACAGTAAGCCAAAACATCCAAAACTGAGCCAAAATAAATCTTTCCTCCTTTAAGTTGATTGTCTCATGTATTTTGTCATAGTGATGAAAAGCTGCCTAACATAGTCCTGTTCCCAGTGTTTGTATCTACATCCCCGTGAGATGGCCCAAACCTCTGCTTAGCTTTATACCATCTCAGTGTGTGCTTTGGTTCTGGCAAATGCACAGAGGGAAAATGTGGTATCAAACATAGTTCTCATCTTTTAGAATTTCTTTTCTCTTTAAGATCATAGATCCTAAAGCCTTCACTGCCTTGATAGTTCTCTGATGCCTTCAATCAGTTTAAAATAAATGTTCCGTCTGTCTTTTCTAGAAGGAGTTATTCTGAAGCAAGCCACACACCACTGCCAGAAGAAGTTCTAAGTGGAACTTTTACATTGTGGCTAAAAGAATAATAACTCTAGTGCTGACCTCTTGGATGCAAATCCAGCTCTACCACTGATAAATTAATTATATGGAGAAAAACATTTAATTTGTCTGTACTTTAATATCTTTATCTTAAAATGAGAATAAAATACTACCTATGTTAATGGATTTTGTGAAGATCAAATGAGACACAAGACAATGACACATTGTAAGTGCCGTCTGCAATGTTTGTACTTAAATGGTGAGATAGTTATTGAGTGCATAACTGCACTCTGGTGCTGTGGTAAGTAATAAAAAGAGAAAAGGTTTTTTCCTAGCCTTGTTTTTACTAAGACCTTAACATCTAAGACATAATGCCAATGTCTGCACTTAGGCAGGCAACAGAATCAAAGGGCCTGGTGTTGTTACAGGAGAACCTTTTAAAAAAGAGTATGCTCAAGAGTGGTCATAACTTTCTGGGTTTAAAAGTCAGTGGAACCAGTGACTCTGCAAGGAGCAGCAATACCTTTGTTGGTTCAAAGTGTTCGACATAAAAAATTTAACTTCTTATTTGTCGCCGCCTGCAGCAATTGCCGCTTGCAGCAATGATACCGCGGGAGAAAATTCGGAGGCAGACTGGAAATGAAAAAGTTCTTTTATTCTTCTTTCTTCTAACTTCTCTCTCCGGCTCCAACAACCTCTCCAACTCCAACCACCTCTCTAACTAACCTCACCCGGTTAAATACATTTTGCCTTAACAAGGACAAGTGCTAACAGCTCGAGCTTACAGGTGCGTCACACAGTATTCACAGGCATAAAAAGATTCTTAGATAAATGCATGAATATCAGGTGAAAATACTTGAACACTTTTATGGCTCTCAGCTAACCGCCATCTTAGCTATCCTCAATTAGGGCTCTTGCACTTATTTATTTGCTTATTCATGGTGCTGAGGATTGAACTCCAGGGCACTCGATCACTGAGCCACATCCCCAGACCTATTTTGTATTTTATTTGGAGGCAGGGTGTCACTGAGATGCTTAGCGCCTTGCTTTTGCTGAGGATGGCTTTGAACTTGTGATCATCCTGCCTCTGCCTATTGAGCTGATGGGATTACAGGTGTGCACCACTGTGCCCGGCCTTGACTTCTTATTTTGAAGAAAGTGATTTTTAAGGGAAATTGCGTACATTGCAGTTGCATTTAGGAGTTACAGAGTTTTTTTGGTGGTGCTGGGGATTGAACCCAGGGCCTTGTGCATATGAAGCAAGCACTCCACCAACTAAGCTATATTTCCAGCCCCTGAGTTACACAGTTTTTAATTTGTGTGTTGGTTCCATTAGTAACAGTTACATACACATTGCAAGCATTTCTTTCATGAAAGCCCTGAACCTCCACGTATTTTTTTAAACTAATTCTCTAAGGTGAAAAGGAGAGCAAGTTAGTTTTTTTTTTTTTTTTTTTAATATTTATTTATTTGCTTTAGTTGTACACAATGCAATACATTTATGTTTACGTGGTGCTGAGGATCGAACCCGGGCCGCGCCCATGTGAGGTGAGCGCTCTGCCGCTGAGCCACAACCCCAGCCCAAGTTAGGTTTTTTAGAAAGCACGATATATGTGTGTGTGTGTATATATATATATATATATTTGTTTTTTTTTTTTCAAAATGCAAATGTCCAGAGTGAGTGGACATTTCTTCTTGTACATCTACTCAGTGAAAGAGCATACTGTAATATTCGGACAACAATAGATAAAGAATCTTGGTGTGAAGAAATGAGGTCACCATACAAAAGAGGTCCCTGCATATCCATGTTTATTGTGGACTTGTTTGCAATTGCCAAGATAAGGAATCCGCTTTGTGGTGTTTCTCATCTGGGGATTTGAGCTCGACCCCAACCCGTTAATTCGGGGGGCTGTGAGTCTGAGATCTCCCCAACCTGGAATTGAGCTTACCCCCAACCTGTTAATTCAGGGCTGCGTGGGCCTAGTTCTTCCAATCCAAGAATCAAGCCAGGTGTCTGTCTGCTTATCCAGAGATCTGGGTTTTTCCTTGGTTATGCAAATGAGTTTGAGCCCAAGCTCCCTCCAAATGCCTGGAGGTCTGAGCTCCGCTCCTCTTTGCGGATGAGATGCCACTTTATGCGACCACCAAGAATTAAGTTTGTGTGCTTTCTGTCTGTACTCTTGATGTATTTCTATTGTATGACCACCAGGTTCTAATATATTTAATTATCTATAATAAAACCAGTTCAATGGCCCTGTGGAATCTAAAGCCAGAAACTAGCTAAGCCGGTAGGATGAGCCCAGTTGAAGTTTAAAGAAGATACTAGGACAACATAACTTTATGATCAGGCACACCTAAAGTTAAAGAATTTTTAACATTAGCTTTAAGACTTTTAGAATACCTTCCCCTACCTATAGATAAGATTAATCAGTAGTTGAGATAACTGATCTTCCCTAGGTGATTCCTGAAACCCTTTACAGTTAATTACTGGAAATTCTTTGTTATAGTTAATTCCTAACATTCTTTACTGTTAGTTACTGGAAATTCTTTATCATGGCTAATTCCTGAAATTCCTTATTGAGCTAATTACTGGAAACCTGATAATCAATTACTGGAAATCTTTATTGTATAGATAATTCCTGGAAACCCTTTATTGTAATCTTCTTTTCTGAAATTCCTTTATGTTACCTCCCTAAGAAAAAATGTGAATTACTGTGCTTGTTGAAATGTATAAAAAACCATACTGAGAGAAGTAAAATTAGAACAGTAGAAAGATTTTCTACAACCTGACTCGTGTGTGGATTATTCCTGTCGTCGACGTTCCCTTCAGCACCAAAACGGGAAGAACTTAACATCTTTGCTGAAGCTGGCCTTCAGCAAATTGGCGCCCGAACAGGGACTCCCGATTGGTAAGCTGCCTTTCGCGTTGTAATTCAATTATAGAGAGAAATAGTAGATACTGGGAGGGAACTAGATTTCTTACTCAAGGACGTCCGGGGTCCGTTGGCAGAGAAAGGCCAATTTAGAGAAGAGTAAGTAACCAAAGAACTTTTTGAGAAGTCATGGGCCATATCGAGTCCCGAGAGAGAGGGCTCTTTATAGACGTAGTTAAACAGATGTTAAATAAGAAAGGTGCCGCTGTTACTTCTAAACAGCTGAGACAGTTTTTTTCATTTTATCCAAAAGTGTTTCCCTTGGTTCCCTGAAGAAGGGTCTTTAAATTTAGAAATTTGGGAAAAATTAGGAAAGGAAATGAGGAAATATTATAGTCATTATGGACCTGACCAGATGCCAGGAGATGCCTTTTTTATTATGGAACCTATGTAGGGATGCGATTAGCCCCAGTAATGAGGCCGTCTGCCTTACTGATAAGGAGACAGCACCAGACCCGGCTCCTTCTACAGAACATGCTGCAGATCAATCAGATTTCAAATCTGCAGCTGATATTTCTGAGGAAGAAACTAATAACAGTTTAAGTAATGATCAGGATGATTTAGAGGAAGCAACAACTAAGAACCAGCTTCCTGGGCTTATACCATCTGCCCCTCCTTTTCTAAAAGAACCTAAAATCTCTGGAAGGAGAGGGCCAACTATGGGACCACAATTACCTCCCTGTCGTCCCGGAGGATTCTTGGGGGCGACAGCTATAGCTAGACAAATGGGAGACATTTCCCTGACTTGCCCAGTGGCAACCTTAAGAGCAGATTCTGACCCTGATGTTCCTCCATATTGGGAGCCACTTCCATTTAAGTTACTTAAGGAGTTAAAGATGGCTGTTAGAGATTTTGGCCCTACTTCCCCGTATACTTTACAATTGGTTGACTCTTTGTCTGCTGAATGGATGACTCCTTATGATTGGCAACAAACTGCAAGGTCTTGTCTGCCTCCTGGTCAGTATCTATTGTGGAAGGCTGATTATGAGGATAATGTAAAGCGAGTTGTTGCAGAAACAGCATTTAGAAGAGGGGCATATAAATATACTATCTCCATGTTGATGGGGACTGGAGAATATTATTCAACTGAAGACCAGGTGAAAATACCGCAACATGCATTGCGAGAGGTCAGCAAATGCGCTTTAATAGCATGAGAGAAACCTTCCTGCTTCTGAATCTAAACAGGCATTTCTTTCAAACATCAGGCAACAAGCTTCTGAGCCTTACGAGGATTTTGTTGCTAGGCTGGAAAGCACCATTGCTAAAGTAATTCCTCATGCAGAAGCAGCTGACTTGCTGACCAAACAGCTGGCTTTTGAGAACGCCAATACCACCTGTCAGGCGTTACTTCGCCCAATTAGAAAGACTGGAACTTTAATTGATTTTATTAAGACATGTGTGGATACTACCCCAGCCCATATTCAAGGCATAGCATTTGCTGCAGCCCTAAAGGGCCAGACATATTCACAGTTTTTAAAGAGATATGGCTCAAATCCTGCTCCTAAGAAATCTTTTGATAATACCACTAAAGGACAATGTTTTTCTTGCGGTCAAGTTGGGCACTTTAGCCGTAACTGCCCACATAATAATAAAGAGGAAAACAATCCTAGGCCAAAAACCGTGTGTCCAAAATGCCAAAAGGGTTTTCATTGGGCTCGTGAATGTAAATCTAAATATAATAAACAAGGACAATTAATCTTGAAGCTTTTCCCTCGGAAGCCTGCCAGGTAATTTTCCAGAAAATCCTACACTCCCCCAACCTTTAAATTGGTTTAAGAGCTAAAAACTGCAGTTGAAAATTTCAATTCAACTTCCCCTTATACTTTGTAACTAGTTAATTCAACTGCTATAAACAGATAACTCCCTTTTATTGGCAATAGAACAAAGTAAAGCTTAACTCCAAAACAATATTTACTTTTATAGACAACTTATTAAGAAAAGGCTACACAGGTCATTTGGCTATAATAAAAAAAAAAAAAAAAACAGGCTTAATGCTTTCTAAGTTTATGATAGGTAAAACTTATTTTACACAGGTTTAATTTTTGCTACCAAAAGGCTGCTCTAAGATAAGCTGGGTTTATTGCAAACCCAACCTATCAAGCATTGCTAGACCCATTAGAAAAACAGGATCTTTAGCCAATTTCATTAAAACCTATGTAGATGTAACTCCTACCCATATCTAAGGTATTGTTATTGTTGCCACTATACTAGGAAGAACTTGTTTATAGTTTTTAAAGAGATATAATAATGCTTCTATAGATGATAAATTTCTTATTACCGTGGCAAAAGAACATTATTTCACTTGCAGTCAATCAGGACATTTCAGTCATGCCTGCCAGGCTTTTGTGAAAAATAGTCCCACTTTATGTCAGAAAAATGTAGATATGCCTTACTTTTTACCAGACAAAATTTCCTAATTGTTGTACAAAAGGTTCTAAGCCTTGGTTTTTGATTATGATTTCATGGAGAAATTTTGTTAAATTTATATTTCCTAAAAAGTGTTCTCAAGAGCCATTATCAAATGCATCTTTAATATTTACTGATAGATCATCTAATGGAGTTGCAGTTACTATTATTTGCAATAATGTACCTATAGTGCAGCAAACTTTTGAGACTTCTGCTCAAAAAACTGAACTTATTGCAATCATTACTGCCTTTGAAAAGGTGTCTCAGGCATTTAATTTATATACTGATTCTCAATATATTGCTAATTTGTTTCCTGCTATTGAGACTTCTACTTTATCATTACAATTATCTATAACATATAGTCTTTTAAAATTACAGTCTTTAATTTATCAAAGAGTAAATAAATTTTTCTTTTGTAGGACATATCCGGGGACATTCTAATCTCTTTGGTTCTTTAAGCACAGGAAATGCTTCTACTGATCAGCTAACTAAAAAATCACTGTTTAATGTTATGAAACTAACAAAAAAGGCAGTTTTCTCACTGTTCCAGACCTCAGTCAAGACTTACGTTAAAAGGCAAATGGATAAACATCAAGCTTAAGCCCCAAAAGAAAAAACATAAGATAAAGGTGTCTTTTTACCTGGGTTTTTCCATTAACCGGCTGGTCATTTTATCTAAAGACTTTTGCTTTTTCTTAGAATCAACATATATATAATATTTTTTTTGAGCTCATAACTTTAATTCTATACATCTGAGTTGATATTGTTTTGATCAGTTTTGTTTTTTTATTTAATTATAGAGTTTTAAACATCTATACCATTGCAATGGAGATTCATCTACAAAAGCTACAAGGCCTTTTGCTATTGTGTTATGTGTGCACACTTGTCTTTTATGTTTGTATGTCTATATGTATATGTTCATATGTCATTTAAGTGATATAAGGTTTGGCAAATACAAAATGAGCTGCTCATCAAAAAGTGTTTTTAAGTGGATCCAAATACCTTTAATTCACGTGAATTATAAGTTCAATTTAACTTAAATAAACATATAAAAATAATAAAGGTGCTTCTAATATGAGAACTTAACTCACAATTCTCTTCAGTTGGTCTAAAAGCTAATAATATGTTAATGCCTTAATAACCCTTGGTTGCAGGACTCATCCTCTACAAAGAAAAAATAGGTAAAATCAATTTAACATGAGATTACTCATTTATAAATAACTTTATTTGTTTAACATCTAATTTCTTTGCAAGGTAAAGATGCTGACTGTTATATATGCCATTAAATAACTCCTTAAATTCTATTTAGAGACATTATTGGTTGTTTTCATAAGTTGGTAAATTAAAAAAGAAATTTTAAAGTTGCCTTTTTATCACTGAAGGAGGTTAAAGTTCCAACAGGTATAATCAATTCTATATACTTAAGCATTGTGTTCTCATGAAATGGCTGCCAGACGTAAGTAATTTTATATACAAAGATTTATAAAAGACTTCTCTATATACAAAGGCTCAAAAGTTTCACCTGTTCCAGTTAAGAGTACTATAAATAACAAAATATTTTTATTAAGATGAAATAATTTGTCTAAATTCAAATTATTATAAAAATTGTCTCTAAAGGTGAACAGAAAAAAGGGATATCACGTGAGAGAAAGTAATCAGAAGGTTATAGGTATGGAAACCATATTAAATTGAAGAAAAGAGATATGTTTCAAGATAAGAGAGACTTTTTGTGATGAAGTAAGAGGGTTTATGTAAGTGAGGTAAGAGGCCTCTGTGAGTTGGTTAAGTGAGTATATGAAGTAATCAGGAAAAGCTATTTAAGGTTTTTCTCTTCCCTAAGGTTAAAAGTTAATATTCTGATATAAACCGAAGTCTAGTCTATGTGGGAAGAGAACACAAATTTTCTTAAAATATTATAATGCTATTTCTTTAAGAGCTCATCAGACATTAAAAGCTCAAAATTCTATATTAAGAAATAGAAAAATTTCATCATATATTACCACATACTCTTTTCAAAATAAAAGGGCCTTTTAACAAGTCAATAGAGAAGATTTAATGTCCTTTTGACATCTGGTAGGTGGAGGCTGTGCTTATGTTTTTTCCACAGACCAGGCCCAGCACAGACGGAGGTTTTAGCACCAGCCTACCTGCAGAGGACACACCAGACCCAAGAGAAACAACTGACTTTTGACTTTGCTAACCTGTCTTTCACCCCTTCGCTGCAACAGGCTCAGTCAACATAGACGTCTATGTAAAAGATCTGTTAACAGGTCAAGGGAGAGGACCAGATATCCTATTAACATCAAGGAGAGGGTATGCATGTGTGTTTCTGCAGGAAGCTCCCACACCTTTGTGGATACTAGACTGCCTCATAAGACATTATGAGCTCCCCGCGGTGCAGACGGAGACCTCGCCAGCAGCGGCCATACCCGCAGGGGACACCTCAAAGGCAAAGACGGGATGAACAACTGAGTTCTGGTTTCTCTTGTCTCGCTCTCAAAGGCGGGCTCAACAAGAATCATCACTGCCCTCTTGGAGTCAACTACAGAATCTCCTCGCTCATGCACGGCATCTGGTTGGATCTGGTAACAGCCAAGGATCACCTGTTACCCCGGAGAAGCTGTTCCTCGCCATCATCACTCTGCTTGCCTGTGGGATAACTACAACTTCTGCTGACTGGTTCTATTGGACTTATTTCTCAGATCCGCCCCTCCTTAATAACTGACTGGGGACAATCAGACATTAAGGTATCTACCAATGTTCCTGAGTTACTTGGGGGAATTTCTCATGTCATGGTTTTGCATAAGACCTCATAGCTTGTGTTAATGCCCCCCATGCTATATTAATTGGGAACCATAAAATTATGAAGATAAGAATGATCAATGATGTATATTCTGTTGACTGCCAAAAATGTATGCTAATTGTTTGCAAAGTATTATACCCAAAAATTATACAACTTTTGTAATATGCTTCCTGTCAAATTAAATGAAAAATGGTATGATGATCAAGGGATCCAAATATTTAAAGAGTTAAATGAATTAATTAGGCCTAAAAGATCTGTTGCAGCCCTTATTTTAGGAATATCTGCTCTTATAGGAATATTAGGCTCTATTGCTATTTCTTCTACTGCTTTAGTTAGAGAAATTCATACAGCTAATCATGTGAATACTTTATCTCAAAATATTTCTGCAGCCATGGCTATACAAGAGAAGATAGATAGAAAGTTTAGAGGCTAGGATAAATGCTTTAGAAGAAGCCATCCTTTATGTGGGAAATCAAATCCAAAATATTAAGACTCGTATGACAACTAGATGTCATGCTAACTATAAATGGATTTGCATTACTCCATTAGGTTACAATGAATCTGAGCATAGTTGGACCAAGGTTAAGTCCCATTTGTTGGGAATCTGGAATAACTCAGATGTGGCTCCAGATATTCACTCCCTGCAAATGCGGGTGAGTGAAATTAGCCATGCCCATCTGGCTACTGATTCCACTGTGGACTTTGCAACAGATTTGTTTAATAATATAAAAGCTACAGTTTTTAATAGCACGTGGTGGTCCTACTTGATAAATCTTGGTTTTGCTATCCTGTTCATTATAATCTTATGCTTTGTTCTTCCAGTCTTCCTCAGACTTTTCTGGAAAGGCCTTAGAAACACATCTACAGAGGTCGCTGCCCTCAAATTAAAAGAACGGGGGAGATGTGGTGTTTCTCATCTGGGGATTTGAGCTCGACCCCAACCCGTTAATTCGGGGCTGTGAGTCTGAGATCTCCCCAACCTGGAATTGAGCTTACCCCCAACCTGTTAATTCAGGGCTGCGTGGGCCTAGTTCTTCCAATCCAAGAATCAAGCCAGGTGTCTGTCTGCTTATCCAGAGATCTGGGTTTTTCCTTGGTTATGCAAATGAGTTTGAGCCCAAGCTCCCTCCAAATGCCTGGAGGTCTGAGCTCCGCTCCTCTTTGCGGATGAGATGCCACTTTATGCGACCACCAAGAATTAAGTTTGTGTGCTTTCTGTCTGTACTCTTGATGTATTTCTATTGTATGACCACCAGGTTCTAATATATTTAATTATCTATAATAAAACCAGTTCAATGGCCCTGTGGAATCTAAAGCCAGAAACTAGCTAAGCCGGTAGGATGAGCCCAGTTGAAGTTTAAAGAAGATACTAGGACAACATAACTTTATGATCAGGCACACCTAAAGTTAAAGAATTTTTAACATTAGCTTTAAGACTTTTAGAATACCTTCCCCTACCTATAGATAAGATTAATCAGTAGTTGAGATAACTGATCTTCCCTAGGTGATTCCTGAAACCCTTTACAGTTAATTACTGGAAATTCTTTGTTATAGTTAATTCCTAACATTCTTTACTGTTAGTTACTGGAAATTCTTTATCATGGCTAATTCCTGAAATTCCTTATTGAGCTAATTACTGGAAACCTGATAATCAATTACTGGAAATCTTTATTGTATAGATAATTCCTGGAAACCCTTTATTGTAATCTTCTTTTCTGAAATTCCTTTATGTTACCTCCCTAAGAAAAAATGTGAATTACTGTGCTTGTTGAAATGTATAAAAAAAACCATACTGAGAGAAGTAAAATTAGAACAGTAGAAAGATTTTCTACAACCTGACTCGTGTGTGGATTATTCCTGTCGTCGACGTTCCCTTCAGCACCAAAACGGGAAGAACTTAACATCTTTGCTGAAGCTGGCCTTCAGCACCGCTTAGGTGCCCATCAACAGATGAATGGACAAAGACGTTGTGATATATATACACAATGGAATATTAATCAGCTATAAAGAAAAAATCAAATCATGTCATTGGCAGAAAAATGGATGGAACTGGAGGACATCATGTTAAGGAAATAAGCCTGACCTGAAAAGACAAGTGTCATATGTTTTCTTTCATCTGTGGAAACAAACAAACAAAAAGTTACCTGACAGGAGAAGGACTGTTAGGAAAGGAAAAGGGGAACAGAGGGAGAGGGAAGAAAGGGGAGGGCAGAAGAGGGTAGAAAGGGGGGTGGACATGCTCAAAACATGATGTAAGCAGTTAAGTGAAACCCATTAATTTGTATTATTCATATGAGGTAGTAATAATAATAATTAATAATAATAATAATTGAACATTGCTTGTGCAATTTTGCACAAAAATGAGATGACAAATAGAATCCTAGGAATTGCCTTAAAGGCTAACTATTTCCATGGCATATTTGAAGTGACTTCTCTGTAGAACTCTATGCTGCCTGACAGGTAACAAGCAAGGAATAATTGGTCTCAGGTGACAATAATCAGAATTGCTATTTACTGAGCACTTAGGTGGTGCATGTTTACCCCGCAGGCCTCATTTCATATAAACCTCGTGACACTTCTGTGAGGTAGTTTAATTACATTAATCTTCATAGTATAGCTAAGGAAACTGAAGTTACATGAATTAATAGTGAAGGTTCAGGGGCTGGGGATGTAGCTCAGTGGTAGAGTATGTCATGAGTAAGACCCTGGGTTCAATCCCTAGCACCTTACCCCAAACACCCACCCCCTCAAAAAAAAAAAAAAAAAAAAAAAGAAAGTTAAGGTTCAGACTTGGGCTCCAAAGTTCATTTTCTTTCTACACCATGCCTGCATGCCTGACTAAACCTTTTATGACATTGTTATGTACAATACCATTTTAAATATTAAGGCAGTGTTGATGAAACAAGGAACAACTTTTATTAAGCTTTTCAGGAATTTAAAAAACGAATTAAAGTCCTTGCTCTTAATGAATCACAGTTAAATAGAGGGTGAATTTCAGATCCTAGTCAGGGTACCAAATGGGTAGGATGCTGGCCTCAAGGACGTGTCTGATTCTAGAAGCTGAGGGTGATGCTGTGGTGGCCAGCACACGCGGCCAGGTCACCAGAGTGTGTAACACAGTCACAGACCTAGGCTGGCTGCCGGGCAGAATTTATTGTTTATTTTTATCTGGACAACATGCGGCTTTTTGGAGTTTCTTGTGAAAAATTCACTACTTTTGATAGGATAAATGCTTAGAATAAACCGGAAGTTTATTTACAACAATGAAAGTGGACTTAAGAAGTCTAGTGCTCAGTCACTCTATCAGTAAAACACTGTCACCACAGTGTTCTTGGCTCTTCATATTTTTTCTTCGCAGTGTCCCTCACTTCTCCCTACTCATTAGACCCTCTGCTCACATCCACACAAGGAAATGCCCTGCACTGAAGAGTAAGATGTTCTATCAACTTCACCAGCCCAGTCCTTAGTTTTAAAAAATTCAACATGAGTCACATGGGCTCACGCTGCCTTCCCAGGAAAGATTTCTGTCTTACATTTGTTTTTTTTCTGATTTAATTATTAAAAATACAAAGAAAGAGAAGGTCATTTCTTCCCACAAACACCAAATTTAAATGTGAAAAGTTCATATCAAGAAGGACAGAGAAACTGGGCAGAAAAAGTTCAAGGAGGTTAAAGCAATTTGTACTTTAATTATCCTCAAATTCTGTTGCTCTGGTTGAAACAGCACAGTCTTCTAATCTCTTATTGTCTGTGACTTGTAAATTACTTCAGAGACAAGGTTAGTCTCATGTCCTTTCTTAGTTCAACAATTTATGTTTATTTTAAAAAGTACACTTGAAAGTGCCTTGACACTTGGGTCATTCATTGAATTGAATTAACCTAATAACACTCTTAAAGCTACTTTACAAAAATACATACCAACAGTAATGTTCTCTTCTTTTTTCATTCTTTATTTTAAATAGGCAATTTAATACAAAAACATTCTCTGAAAATATAAGTAAGATTTAGATTTTTTAAACTTATTAAAAATAAATTTGTTTCCAGACCCAGATATAAATACACAATGATTTACTTAATTATCAGGCAACAATGTAAAGCAACATCAATTCTTATTCTTTTGGAAATAGACCATCACAGGAAGGTCTTCCTTGCCTTTATATGGACTTTTTAAAGTTTGGCTCTAAATGAGTGACAGCATATAGCCATAAAGCTTTGTCCTCTTGTATCTAGAAACTTCTTTTAGGCAATTTAAAGCATTTTCCAAAGTTTTATTAATGAGAGAAACTGGGACTGGATGGATTAAAGAATTTAATTGAGGAAACACAGAGCTCTTAAAACATTCATCTGCATGTCAAGTTTGTACTTCTTGCTGCACTTAGAGTTATTAAATTTCTTTCATGAGAAAAGTCTATTCATTCTTCTCTTTCTCAGGATACTCTGATCATTCACACAAATCACCTCCAGTGGAGAACACACTTGAGCCAGAGCTTCTGATGGGCTCTGCTGTCAGACAAGTTATTTTCATGGGCCATTTGTGTTTTTAATGGGAAAAGTCTTTTTAGTTGATTTATTCATTAAACAATAAATGTTTAAATGTGGGTGATATTACATAATTTATGGCATTTTCCAGTGCAAGCTTTATTAATGTGAACCAACTATTATCATCATTAATACAACACCATATCTTGTCTGTTCAGCAATGAAGAAAACCAATGAGGACCTCATTGTCCCTGAAGTTTATTTACAACAATGAAAGTGGACTTAAGAGTTTAGAAAAAGAGAAGAACTTATATTTAAAGGAGATGTTACAAGCCCTTCATTTGACAGAACCATCATTAAGATTATAATAGGACAGAATAAGTCAGTCTTAAATAATAGCAGATGAATTCAACAGAAATTTTGGGTCAGATACCCTAAAGTATCCTAAAGCAATTATTTATAAAAATTATGCTAACACAAAAGCAAGCATGCAAGGAAATGTGTGCTCTTTATCTTGAAGTATTAATAAGCAGGGATTTTTTTCCTTATGGTTGAATCTCTGAAACACATTTTGATGAAATTTGCTTCCTGAAATGGTACAACTTAGTAGCTACATAATCTTTTATTGATGTGTTCAATTCCTGTAATCATTTTTCACTTGACTGATGTCTTGTGTCTTCTTTGAGTTCTTCCAAAATTTGGCTTGCTAAGCACATTCTCTTTGGTTATTCTTGTATAGAAGGATTAGAGTGGGTAACTGTAAATGAATGGTACATGACATGGTTGTTTTTAAACACATCAGGAAATCATTGCACAAAATAAATTTCAGGATTCTAAATTCTTACAGTTGTCTTTGAATACAAGTAGTAAAATATGAAAGGCATCTCCATACAATTAAGCTGTGCTGAAGTTTTTTTTTTTTTTTTTTTTTTTTTTTTTTTTGTAAAGAGAACACAGAATTTTTTTTTAGCAAGTCTATTCTATAAGCCTTGTGTAAGAAACAAATATAATTGTTCTGCTCCTACCATCTCCAGAGCAGGGAAACTAACAGAGAGCTAGCTGGTACAGAATCAGACCAGAGTGCCAAGCTACTAAGTAACTGGGTTGAATTGCCTATGCCTGTTTGAATTTAAGACAAGCTCACAAGTCTATGAAATCTTTTAGGAATAGTTTTTTTTTTTTTTTTTTTTTTTTCCTGCATGGAAACTTACTGCTGAGTTTCTCTCTGATTCTAGTGCATGAAAGAAGGGCACTAAGCTGGTTTTCCCCATTGAACTCAGTGTCTTCACCTTCTTGGTTGGGAGGTTGGACTTATGTTTATGTTGGATTTATGTTTAAGTCCCAGAGAGCACATTAAAGAGATGCAAGAGTCTGACCTCTCATAAAAACAGGGCATTTTCCACTCTTCTCCTATTTGGGTGCTATAGGAACTGTACCCCAAACATTCCCCATGACAAATGGGCCAGTGAGGTCACACACAGTGGCCGCCCCAGTGGGCAGATGACTTACTCTCCATTCCTCATCAAGCACAAACCACGTGCAAGTTCAAGGAGGTTAAAGCGATTCATACCTTAATTATTCCCTGACACTGGTTCTTGTTGAGAAGGCTCAGTCACTCTCACCTCTCATGCCTTTGCCTTGTCAATCAGTTTAGAAAAACATTACATAAAAGGACAAAAGCATTTTCAATGATTTTGTGTTCTCTGACATTGCCTGTGTGGGGGCATCCTATTTTTAGAACTCACTTCACAAACTTACTAAGATATCTGGATAATTTCGTTTACACAAATATAGGGAAGTCAAGTGATTCTGAACTGGTTCGCCTGAATTTGCACTGCCTTTACATATATGTGAGACATAAACAAAGAACCCGAGCACTAATCCTGCTGATGTGGGGCTTCGTGTGATTCTTGGGTATGCTGTATTCTGTCTTCTTCTGTGGCTTTGCTAAGCTGCCCTTCTGCTAGAACTGCTTGCCCTGGGTAACATCCATCCCTTCTTCACGACTGACCCCATGCGATTCCATCTCCAGAAACCTTTGCTACCTGTGCCTGTCACTCCTCTACCTTAAAATGACTCCCTTCAATAACCACTTCTCTTTCCTCCATTAGACTCTCAACTTCTTAAGCACAGAGATTCATATGAATATATAATGTGGGTGTGATACCAGGCCACAGTAAGCATTTAATACCTGCTTGTTGCATTTAATTGAATTAAATTTACAAGGGCATTCTAATCCACTGTGGTGTATTAATTGTCCCAAACTTTTATAGCCTACTCCCCAGAGAGTGTCAAGTTTGCATTGAAAAAAAAAAAGGGAGGGGTGCTGGGGTTGTGGCTCAGCAGTAGAGCGGGACTCACCTAGCACACGCAAGGCACTGGGTTTGATCCTCAGCACCACGTAAAAATAAATAAATAAAATAAAGGAATTTTGTTCAACTACAACTAAAAAAAATGCTAAATGCTAAATGCTGAACACTATAGCTGTCACTGAAATAAGTAAGTAGCTCGAAGTCACAGAAGTTTAGGGAACAAAATATTAGGATTTAGGTGGCAATTGTTCCATTCTTAAAATTGCAGCAAAACTTTTTTTTTTTTTTTTTTTTTTTTTTAAAAGGCAGACAGGAGAGGACTATTTTACAGATATTTGTTCCAGCTGCAAGTCTGATTATAAGGTAATCAGGAGTGAATCTGGCATCTGACTCAAAAGCTTTTGTTGTTTCAAGTATCTGCAGATTGAATTTAATTAACCCTTTTAACTGAGAATCACAGCTATTTGGAATCATTCATTCTACATAACAGAAACGTCCTAAGATTGTAGAATTAGGAAAAAACCATTGTTAAATATTAAGAATTCACAGGATAATCTGTGGAGGCAAATCCTGCATATAAACTGTGTAGTTGTGGTAGAGAACTTTAAAATTTTACTTTTTATCACCCTGAACTCTGGAAAACCTAGCAATTTCTTTGAAGGTAGAGGCTTGATCCAGGGTAGAAACTGAATTCTGGAGATTTTCAGGATCCACACTCTGGCATGATTTTTGATAATTATAGGAAAAACTTGATTTTGTAGAAAGCAGAATAAGATCCCTTTTGCTGAGCATTCAAACTCATTCCATAAATTTGTTCTTGGTGGACCTTTTCCAAAATAGATCGTTACTTGGGTTGACACTTCAAGTAAACTGTGCTGGGCACTGTGTGCTTTCTTAGTGAAGGGCCACAACCGATGAAATCATTGCAATTGGCTGAGGATTTAAAGAAACAGTAGAAGCAGCGGCTGCTTCTCAGCTTTTATGAATTGCTCTCAGGATGATGTGAGCATACATTTTCCCCCAAGGGAATACTAATACCTGGATTTGTTTTCAGAATGTAAAAATCTCCAACTTTTTAAAGGTTGGCAATAACTTTTCTTTTTGAAAAATACCATGTGGATCAATACTTTTCTGGATGAACAAAATGTACCTGCCGTTCTCCGCATCAACTGCACACCCTGGAGTGGAAGTGAAAACAGTACCAAGAGCTGGGCCAGCTGTGCAGAGGAGGTCCCTGAGGAACAGAGCCTACAGCGTTGGCAGCAGCACCAAGGCTGGGCACTTAACGGTGGCCCACCGAGAACAGTTTTAAATGCTTTATTTACTTATGGTAGCTCATTTAACCCTCATTAAACTCTAGAAGGTTGACACTTCACTATCTTCATGTTAAAAGAGGATTGGGAGCTTGCCTGAGGTTACAACGCTCACAAATGTTGGAACATGGATTTGAATTCAGTTCCTGGCTCTATGTCTGAAACTATTCAAATTATATCCACTGTAAGGTCTCCTACAGACATAACTGTGCAGTTTGGGAAATAAGAAGTACACAAAAGAACTTGATTTTCTCTTTCATTTATAGTATTTGATTTACTTTTTCTTTTCTTTCTTTTTTTAAGACACCATGCTTAGGGGAGAATCTCACTAAGGTAAAGACAATTTTGACATTAAAAAATTAATCTTATAAAAGTAACATTTATAAAATAGAATCTAAATGAATTCTGATTGGTTATCCCCTCTCCCAGCTCAGAAAGAAATAGCTCACTAATTCATTTCCCTCCCAAAAGGTAAAAAGACAACACAAATACCTGTCTGTCCCATTTCAACAGAATTTAAAGGCACATCTGTGTCTTCCAAGGAGGGAGGTTTTATGTCCGGTGGACTTTTCTATGAATAAAAAACAGAAAAGCATTAGCATCACATTTAAAAATTAAAGACACTAACAATTAAAACACCTCAAATTAAAAATATTTTTTCTACAGATTTTTTCCTTTTAGCTGAAATTCACTTTGTAGATTTTTTTGAATATGTCAACATTTCACAAATATTAATAAACATTGATTTAAACTTATGTTTACATTTCTAAATAATATATGTTTGGAATTCAATAGGTACAATATTGCTCCATACATGGACTCCTCCCAATGTCCCTGCTCTAGTGAATAGTGAAAATAGAAATAAAAAGAATGAGGGTATGATTTCTCAGTTACGTTGACCAGAACAAAATTCTTCTGTAAACATATAGAAAATTCTCCAGATTTTGCCAACTATTTCATTGACTTTTTCAGGCTTTATAACACTGACCAAAAGAGAAGACAACTCCTTTTGTCAAGTATTCTCAAATAGAAGATGATTTTCCTCCGTTATTTATACTTCAGACAGGAGAATTCATCTCATATTCAAATGCTTAAAAAAGTCTCTCAAAAGTCAGGCACTCTCACTTTCATTAACAAAGTATTATTTAAGGAGGGCACATTTATATTGAAAAATGACAACAGATCATAGGATTGGATGATTATTGAAGTTGCCTGAGAGAAAGACTTTAAAAGGAAACAGGCAAGAAGCACTGTAGATTTGCCATCACCTGTGTTGATATGGCTCACTATAGCTGTGTGGTCACCCCTGCAAATAAGCTTTTTGAAAAAGAATTCAGATACTGCTTATGGTCTAGAGACCACAGAGTGAGATTAAAAATAGAAGATGAATGCACACCCATCTATTGTAGTTGGAACTTAGGATGTAGGGTACAGATCCAGGGACAGCATCAACACTACACAGACAGATGTTGTGTCTTAGACATCTTAGATGGAAGGTTATGTGCCTTGGGAAGCTGTATCACATGCATTCAAAAATAGCTTTAGTACTTTTAAAAAATCACAGGTTAAAAATTCATGGGTAGATTTTGAAAAATTTGCTTTGGGAAATTTGAGAACAGTAAAGCATTAAAATTTTAAACACATCTAAACATATCATATTATTTTAAATATTTTGTAGAAAAATCAAATAAATTAAAAATTTTGACTATTTCGTCTATATTTGGGAAAATTGGGGATGGATTTCTAATTGGGGGTTACTTTAAATTGGGAAACGGAGAAGGAGGAGAAAAAGAAGACAAAGAAGAAGAAGAAATAATTCTGCGAAGTGACTCAGTGACTTCATGTGTCCAATTGAGAAAAAAATTGGTGTTTGATGCAGTTTTGTTGATCTTTGTGTTTAGTTGTATTCAGAAGAATAAGCCCACCTAAAGTTGTTCACACCAGTACATAAAGCAAAGTTAAAAACTTAATTCTTACCTTGGTCAGTCGACTGATACAGAAAGAAATAAAAAGGATTGTTCCAATGATACCGAACATTACTCCAAAAATAATTAATATTGTCACTGTGGGAGAAAAAGAGCAGGAAAATTACAAAAGTGTGAAGTGCACTACCATATATCAATTGAAAAATCAAACAGGCAAAATGAATGTTATCACCTTGCCTGTTCAGAGAAAATACATTAATACTGTATAATTTTATGCATATTTTATTTTCAAAAATTGGGATTTTTCACAATAAACTTTTGGGAAGATAGAACTCTGTGTGATAAAATTCTTTTTTTTTTTTTTTTTAAGCCCAGGCCACACAACTAGTTAATAACAAAACCAAGACCCCAGAGCTCTGATTCCAAGTTCTATGGCCTTTACAGGAATAATCATAGATGTGCTAAGTAGAAATTCTACTCTGATATGGGGAAAACCACAAACACTTTCATGAGTTAAACATTATGAGGAAAAAACAATGTTTTACTGTATCAAAGGCTATCCAAGGTTGTTCAGTGGATTGTACAATCATAAGTTTGGCAGGAAACTGGCATAAACAGTTTGCAGATAGTAAACAAAGCCTAGGGAAGCTATGGAATCCAGGTCACCTCTACTCGATGCTTGTGTTTCTTCCATAGCATTCTTATGCACAGTCACTGATACAGTGACTAGAAATATTTTCAAATCCATTATGGGAATGAAGCAATTTAAATCAGTTAAGTTAAAGAAAATCTCCATATTCATAGTGTAAAGACAAATGAAGGCTAGGGATACAAGAGGAGATGGTGCACTTATTTGGCTCACTGATGTCAAAAGATCTATTCTTGATTAGAAAACCAAAAGAAGCTTTTAAAAAAGTGCTATCCTCCCACTGATGCTGTCCAGCTCTCTTGTCCACTTGGCTTTAAATTATGAGAGGATGCTGAAGTTCTACCATCCATTTTTCCCCGTGTGAAATGTGGACACAGGCCAAATATGAAGGGAGAGTTCAAATGCAGAATAGTAAATGAGCACATGAATTTACTGACGTCAGCCCCATAGCAGCACTTCAGGGGAGCCGGGAGCAACGCCAGTTAGAGTAGAGGTGACAGGAGCCCCAGAGTAGGAGTCCAGGACCACGCATGGGTCATGACTGAGGCATGAAGGGCCTGTGCTTAGCTTTGATATGGTGCCAATTGATTACGTGATTATTTATTTATTTATTTAATTCTCATTTGTTATACATGCTTGCAGAATGCAATTCATTTCATATCACATAGAGAGAGCACAATTTTTCAAGTCACTGATTTTACATAAAGTATTTTCACACCATTTGCATCTTCATACATGTAGTTAGGGTAATGATGTCTAACTCATTCTGCCATTATTTGATTAGGTGATTTTTAAGCTCCTTGCTTTCCTTATATTAGGGAAGAAGGAAGTTCAATCATTTTTATAAGGGGAGAGACTCTTCTCGTGGTCAGTAGAAACTTTTCTTCAGAGAAAATTATCATGTATTCTCTTCCAAATTGTTTTAAAAATCAGAAATGCTTCTGTAAATTAAATCTTAAAAGAAAATATTTTACTTGCCTTTACAACTTTCTGTGGCTAAGGTTAAGGACATAGGCTCTTCTGGGCTTTTCTCTCTCTCTCTTTTATTCTAAGTTGTTTTATATGACAGCAGAATGCATTACAATTCATATTACACATATATAGCACATTTTAACATATCTCTGTTTGTATACAAAGTATACTTTTGTTTCTTGGGTATTTAAAACCAGCAATACATAATTTAAAATGGAATTCTTATCTTCCCATAGCAAATGTTAACATACCTGCATCAGAGAAAGGGTGATCAACTAGTTTTCTTCCTAAAAAGACAAAATTTCAAAATAAATCAGAAAAATAAGATATGTCTCAAAACCCATTTTTGAATTAGGTTGTTTAGTGGGGTTCTTTTTCTTAACCATGCTTTACATAAAGTTTTTGGTCAATTTTTAACATTAAGCTAGTAAAAATTATTAGAATGTGTCAGTCTTACCTTAGTAATTTTAGTTAGCAATTGTAACTTTCTAACAAGTACAGAAATTTGCAAACTATTTAATTAAGAGTAAGGGCACGAGAAAGTATTGGAAGAGCCGCCATCAACATCCACAAGAACAGAGCATTTTAAACAAATGTAAAAATGAGGAGAAGAAAGGAGACACACTCCACGCTAGTCCAACCCAAAGAGGGGTCCTGTGGCTACCGATTTTTCAAATTTATGCCATGGGGCTATCTGAATTCAAATCCTTATTGTGTCTCATTGGAACTTCTGCCAATGAACCCACCAGATTCCCTGTCTGTGGAAGTTTCTAGAACTGCCTGAGGATTCCAGTCACGTGAACCTTCCTCATCTGTCCATATCTTGAATTTCTTTCTCTTTTGTCTCCACATGCCCTTTGGCACTGTGAAGCGTTCTGACTACCAGAGCCACACAATTTTCTTGAATTTAATTACAAATCATACTTCACACTATGTTGTATCACATGGACAAGGACTTGGTTATGCTGTGTCATTTTTGAGCAGTCACATATATGCAGGTTCATTGAAGTTCGTCTTCTCTTTCTTTGTGGCACAGTATAGGGGCTTTGGAGGGAAACAGACGGGTTTCAGTCATGTGGCTGCCTCACTTAATTTATCCCTTGCCACAAAATGAAGATTATAATGCCTCTCTCTTCAGGTTCCTGTGAGGATAAATTAACTAGTGCTTGAAAATATTCAGCACAACACCATGCTAGCCATTGCTTATAGAATACATGGTGTGTAGCGCTGTGTATGCATATTCATCAGGACAGAGTTGGTGGCACCTGCCCACCCTTATCTCAGCACGCAGCTTGGCTTACAGCTATCACTTATGAGGCACTGGTGATAGAGCAGGCTCTGAGCTATACGCTCCTACATAGGTCTTACTTAATCTTTAGGGAAACATGGTAAGGCAAGCGTTCTTGGCTTCATTTTAACGTTATGGGATGGAGACCCTGCAAAGCTATTCACGCAGGGTCCACTGGGGAACAGGGCCAGCTGGCTCTGGGGCCCCTGGGCTAGCCCACGGGTGATCTCACCACCACACTCTGGGATCACTTTGTATGGGACGAATGGTCACATCCGTCCTTTCTGTGTTTTGTTTGACAGTTTTAATTTCTTTAACCCCTACTGCTATCTCAGCGTCACCTGGGTTCCTTAGCTGGATGCGCAGTTTCCTGGAGGATCTGTAGACAACATGGGATTTCCTCTGTGGCAGGCATCTACTCAGCCTGTATTTCTCAGTGTTTGTCCATTTCTCTGCGGTTACAGGTCAGACCTCATTAAGTAGCACTGTCTCACCACAAGAACTTTAGATCCACTACGTAAAAATAAAAACAAACCTTGATTTCCTCCTGGGAAGGAGGGGGCTGCAGTGACAGGAAACTCTTCATGACTCATTGCAGGAGAGAGAACGGTTTTGAAGAACTTTCTGTGTGAAATAGAAGTTGAGGAAGGGGTCAAGAATGAGGTGACCGAGAAGACCCTAACACGTTTTGCCAAAGACAGTTTTATTCCACATCCCTGCCGGGGGGGGGGGGGGGAGGGTCCCAGAATTCCTACACAGCAGGGGCATACAGATAAGGAATGACTCATTTTCTAAACACCTATAAAATGATAACACCTCATCTGGAGGCAGAGGCTTTTGCAGGCCTTCTTCAGAGACAATGTCACCTGGGATGTACTAGTGTCATTGCATGCTCAGTTTCCTGGAGAATCCACAGACAACTGTCACATCTTCTTTGACACCTCTGTCTTCTCTAGGGCAGAGTACCCAAATCAGCTGCCAGTAATCAGTCTGCTCTCAAATCATGGAGACAAGATTCATTGTTCCAAAACTGTCCACAATGTTTTTTTGTTCTTAGAAAATTTTTCTTCATCTTGTTCTTTGACTTGGAAAAGATCTACATTTTTTAAAAATGCACTGTTTCTCATAGAAGTTGATAGGTGGCTCTTTCAACAGTTTCTCACACCTTTCCCCTTAGTAGCATGGTTTGCCAATTTTTTACCCATGAATATTTGCGGGGTTATTAAAAGCAGATACTGAAATTGCAAATGGTAAGACTGACACATTATCTAATGAATATAAATCAGGCTTTCCGCATGACTCCACTGCATGTATATAAATAATTGCTACACAAATTAACTAAGTATCATGCAAAACAATTGCTAAATGTTTCTAAGTTATTCTTCAATATTCAGGTATAATGGCTTTTAAAATATTATAAAAACAAATATTTTTAACTACTAGCCTGTGACAGGGATTTTGAGGTTCAGAAAATATTAAGATTACAATTATGGAAAGAAATATTTTCCTTGAAATCAATGAAAGGATGCACAAATTATAAAAAAATAGTAACAGATGAAGAAAAGAAACCTATATCTCTTAGTCAAGTTAGATATGAGCTTTGACTTACCGTTGCTAGAGAGTGGGATATGTGCTCTCCATTGTATTTTTTAAAGGTGTGCAATCTGAGGAATTATGTCTATGAAAGTGTTATGAGAACAGATAGCAAAATAACTAGAAAGAAGAAATCAAGAGGTGTTGAAGGTGAGAAGCAACAGTCAGGCTTTTAACAAGAACTTGAGGTCAGCCTAAGGGTTACTGCACAGGAATACAACTGAAACTTCCATCCCTCGCTACGCCCTTCTATGGTTTCTGCCTTTAATCCTCCACTCCTGCTTTAGATCTTTCAATTCAGTGTGGTTCATTCACACTGGAGACACATCTATAGTCTCTTGTGAACTCCAAAGGGGCTTTTCTTCTGATACATAAAATTGTTTCCAAGATCCCAGGGCTGGCTTGTTTGGAATATCTCAGTATTAAACAGTGCTTAGAACATGAAAGATCTCCAATGAAACATGAATAGTTATAAGTGACAAATTGTTATGAGAAAGAGAATGAAATGAGTTTCCAAGATTGTGTTTGAAAATGAACAAAATGAATTAAGCCAAATGTCAAAGGGTATGTTATAGAAACAAGAGCAACCATGGAACAAAGAAATCTGGGTCCATAAAGGACCCACAAAACATATTCAACATTTCCATGACGAGCACAACACTTTTATAACTAGAAGAAAAAAAAATCTAATGAAAAAAATTGCATGAAACATAAAGCTCAGGGTATTAAACGTGGTAAATGCTAAACATCTAACTGAGGCCATCTAAGAGTTCTGGCTGTGACTATGAACATGACCCTTCCAGGGTTCCTAACTGTTCCACAGGACCTTAGGCACCACCTGAGCTGCGTTCTGTGGGACTCCACTAGGGAGGTGCGTCCAGTCTATGGGATGGAGCCTCACTGTCCTCCAGGGACATCAAGGAGGCCTTGCGTTATCCAGCCCACACCTGCTCAATTTGACACCGTGCTCCCCTCTCTGGAGGCGGAACCATGCTGTATGTCCCAAGCATCATGTCTTTTCCATGCCCAAACCTTTGTTCCTGTTCTTCCCATCACCAGAAATACTTCATTTGAAAGGACTTCCTGACCTCCCCTAATTAGATTTAAACTGAAACCTCTATGCAGTCCTCAGTGCTCAGGGTGACAGGGAAAAGGCCCCATGAAGTCTTAAGACTGACTCTTTCAAATCCAGGTATGTGTTCCTTAAGCCTCCATGGTCATTGAAGACCTGTGTGTTAATGTATTTGTCCATTCATTCACAAAAGTTTTTTTTTTTTTTCTTTCAAGGATGTTCTAACTCAGTAGAAGACAAGTATTTGATTTAAGTCTACCAAAGTGCTTTAGGCTGGTGGAAGAAGTTGGGGCACAAGGGAGACAGTGGTTAAATATTTGATGGAGGGACCATGGAAAGACCTCAGGAAGGTGTTATTTGAATTTATCTTGAAAGATGTCAGCAAGCTCACTGTTCTGGGCACGCAGATACACAGTCAGCAGCTTCAGCGATGTCCTGGAATTTGAGACATCTTTGGAAATTGGGGAAACTGCAAGTGTCCAGGGCTGTGGCATGACACGTGGGAAGAGAAGAACTGAGAGGTGGATGTACGGCACTGGGCAAGGCTGAAGCAGGGGAAGCACCACATGTCATGGGCCAGGCTTTGGAATGTGGACTCATCCTTCAGCACGGAAGGCCAAGAAGGGGTGGGAACCAAATCTCCATTTGGGGAAGATCACTGTCAATAGCATAGAGAATGATTCGACCTCAGATGCTTAAGCTACTTTCAAGATTCAAAGTAAGGAAACTCAAACCCTATAACGTGTTCCCCAACAACCACCAAGTGTGTGGAAAAGGAAAGCATGCCCAGAGATCTGCATAAGAGCACCCCTCATGTGGTCATGAGTGGCCCAGATAAGCAGCCCCTGTGTAGACAAACCACCCTACCACCACCCCCGCCTTACAGTGGGAGCTTATCACTACCTGACACGGCCTGTCGTGAAGTAAGCCTGTAGCCTGAGGACTTAGAGGGACAGAAAATTACAGATATGGCAAAGGAAGGCCCCCCAAATGGGATCTAACATCTCTTAAAACTAGCACTTTTATGCTTTTAGGTATAAACAAAGTCAGAGAAGGCGAAAAGAATATTTGACATCTATAAGCAAAGCATATATGACTTTGGGGGGGTATCAAAATGAGAAAATGTTTCAGGAGAGAGAGAAATCTCCTTAACATAAAATTTGAACTTTATCAAAACACTTTTAACCCCCTAGCAAACAGGTAGACTTCTTTCTTTATCAGCAGCTATTCTTCAGAGGAAAACAGCATTGAGTGGAAATTTTGTTCAGAAGAAGTAGAAGTTAAAGTCTGACACTGGCTTTAAAATCTGTCCTATGGTGGGCCACAGCGCCTATCTTTCCAACTCAGATGGAGGTACCTTCCACTCATACTTCTAGCAAGGTTCTAAATTGTAGTCAGACTTGGGGACTTTCTGACATTGAAGGCAATGCGTTCTTTAGGGGAACCCTGTCCTTGAGGCAATTTCCAAGAACTGTACAACCCTTTAGCCAAGTCCCATCTGAGCACGTCATGTTCTATCTGCGCACTTAACAAAATGGATCGGTGGCCAAATTTGAGACTGAAGTTTACCACTTATGGTCTTTAAAATACCTGTTCTATTTAATTCTTTAGATTCAGTTGCTTTGATACAACTTCTTTTCATAGTCACCTAAGTCAACACAGTAAGGAAATAAATGCACAAATGCCTTAAAATTTTTTTGATAAAAAATATTTTAATATCATTTTCTCAACAATCTAATAACAGAAGCTTACCTATAAAATGATCTTGGTCATAGTTTTTCCTCCATTGTCTGACAAAGATAGAAAACCTCATAAGCATTTCAGTACGACTTAAACCCCTGCTTGTTTAGCAGTAACAGGAGGGCTGAGAGACTTATTAATGAAAATCTGTACTTTAGAAAACATTGTCAGCTTGAAAGAACAATAGCTACAATCACATAAATAAGCTCTTCTTTCTGCTTAAAATATTTTTACTAATTAATTAAAGTTTAAATAACTTGCTAGGTATTCCAAGATAAGATTCACTTGAGACAATTGAAAGAATTTTGTCAACAGCCCTCAAATTAAGTAAACCATCATCTGGTTGGGAAAAACAAAACAAAACAACAACAACAACAACAACAACCCACTGTTTATCTGAAAGAACAAACAAACAAACAAACAAAAAAATCTGTTGATTCAACTTCAGATGCTTAAGCTACTTTCAAGATTCCAGGTAAGGAAACTCAAATCCTACAATGTGTTCCCCCAACAACCACCAAGTATATTCAAATACTACACTTGATAACAACAACCCACACATCCACCTGCCTGTCCTAGGTTCCTAAGGCTCTGATGAACTAAAAGACATATATGGACATATTCAGTTGTAAATGGCTGCAAAATATTTATGAATATGTAGATTTTGAACAGGGATTTTGACCAACCCATCTTTTGTTCAGTAAACTGGACAGAAAGCATCCAAACAAATTTGTAACTACTAAACAACAAATGCAGTGTCTGTCTCTCTTCCTTTGTGTATTGCTTTGTGCTCAGGGCTCCCAGCTTTCTGCAGCTAAATCGGCATTCAGAAACTAGTTTCCATTTTTCCCAGTTTCAATGTTGGCTTAAATAATATCCTGCTGAATTCAGAATGTACCTTTAAGCTAGAAGCCTGTTCATAGAACACCTACTCCAACTCTTTGATTTTACAAATAAGATATTTGGTATCATTTAAAAAAAAAATTAACTGATTAGCTAGCAGGTAAGGACACAACTGAGACTCAATCCTGCTGATTTCCAATGTTATTCCCACCTTCCAGATTTCTTAGGTGTTTTAGCATATCTGTCAATCAACACTGAAGGAGGGGTAGAGTTTTTGACGGAGATGTGCAGGGGGGGAATTTAGATAAAGAAATAGCCCAGGCTAAATTAGGAGACTTCAGAGTCCAATGTGTATTCATTCATGTGGAAGCAGCCATCAGGCCAAGGTTTGCAAACCTCTGAGATTGGTAAGAACTTAAGGCTCAAGAGGCATATTAGTGAAAAAAATAATTAAAAGGGTAGGTTTGGTCAGATTAGCAAGGTCTCAAATACCTAGTTTAAAATTGCTTTCCCAGTCCCCAAATGCAACGGCATTTGCTACAGTACTTTGTACAAAGGACTACATATCTGTGACCTGACCTGAATCATTGAATTTTGAGTTTGGGAAGGGTGGAAAGAATTGGTATGCCTCCCAGGAAATGAAATACTCCAAATGATATCAGAGGTGCTTCTAAATATCTCACCTCTATTGTCTTTTATCTTCACTTTTCTGAAATCATATTTGCTCACAAAAAGCGACCACCCCGTGCAGTTTGTGTAGTGGGGGAGGGAACATGAGCAGGCTCCTGCCACCATTTCCATGGTACCAAGGAGGGGGTGGGGTGACTTGTGGACCCAGAATACATTAGGGATACAACTAAAAATGGAGGTGCAACTCTGAGCCCCCCGTGCTATGCTCTATCCACTTGATCACAGGTCCTTCCCACCCTATTGACATTTCTAATGTGAAATATATTTAGAAAGAATAGAAGTCAAATGCATTACTGGACAAATGCTCTGAAGTTTTCCCCATGGCAATAATTCCAGTGACTGGGCTCCTGTCATGATATGATAAAGTCAGGTCACACAGCTGCTGGCTTGAGTTTTAGTTCCCTCCCAACTTGCACTTGATAAAAGTTTTATCTTGCAAAAGCAAACCTTTACAAGGATACACCCTGCATAGAAAATGCCATACATAGTTTTCAAGTCACATAACTATATGTTCTAAAGTGTTACAGTTTCTTGACATTAAGATGACCATGAAAATTGACCACAAATTTTATCTGTAGAAGTTTTGGGCAGCTTGTTTATGGTAAAACTGGGACAAAAATTCATATCCACTGACTTCCGACTCTATGCTTTTCTGCCAGATCTCATCGTCTTCTACAGAATGAACGTGTAAATGGGAATCTTGCCTGTGTCAAGAGATATTTGAAGATCGTTACCATGGATCAGTATTTTAAGGGCAGTATTTTCAGTTTTGTTCTTGAGGCAAAAAATTGACAAGTTCAGTCTGGGTCAAATTGTAATATTATAATCAGATGCCCATATTGTTGTAATTCATTTTTCTTTTTTCTTTTTAGGAAGGGTTTTATTAAGCTGAAGCAGCCAATTGCATTTTAGAAAAATGGGACTTTCTCGAGAATAAAGTGGTGCGTGTATTAGCATTGGAGCCCTGTGTTTTGGATCGCGCTCGGCACCTTTTTTAACTTTTTTTTACTTTTTTAACGCTTTACTTTAAAAAAAAAATTATTCTAATTTGTTATATATGACAGCAAAATGCATTTCCATTCATTGTACACAAATAGAGCACAATTTTTCACGTCTCTGATTGTATATAGAGTCAGACCATTCGTGTCTTCACACATGTACTTGGGGTAATGATGTCCATCTCATTCTACCATCTTTCCTACCCCCCTTACCTCTCCCTTCCCCTCCCTCCCCTTTGCCCTATCTAGAGTTCCTCCATTCCTCCCATGCTCCCCCACCCAATCTCTCCAGTCAATAGCTCTTAAGGAAGAGCATGACCTATTCATTGGTGCAATTGGCGGGGCAGCTGCGAAATGCAGTGAGCCAGTTTCTGCTCACCTGTGGATTGACATGTGTTGGCAGTTCCCAGGCACCCAGTTGGTCACACTGCAACCTTCCCTGACTTGGGGTAGAATAAGTTTTTATCCAAGCAGGCTGGAAGTTGTTGTGGCCTAGGAGGACAGCAGCTCCCCTCACGAAAGCCTGAACCTTACAGCTTGGCTCTGATCTGCCCAGCTTCTGGTCATCTGTCCTATACCATACGTGAGCAGTAGAGATGGAGAGAAAAGTCAGCCTGCAATCCCAGCAACTTTACACCCTTCAGTACAGACAGAAAGCAAGCGAAGCTTCTGTCCACTGTCCCAGGGAGAAAGGAGATCAGAGTCCTGCTGTTGTCACCAAATGACCAGAGGATCTGAGCAAGTTGCCGTACTTATCTGGACTACAGTTTTATCACCTATGATGTAAGAATAATGGAACAGATCTTCTAAGGCACCTCACTATTTCAAAATCATGGAAATCTGTATGCCTAGAAAGATTTTGTAGTTAACACTAATTGTACACACCATATACACACTCTTGTCACCTTCAAAGCAATCTGTGGAGGGTCTATTTTTAATAATAATATTAATTATTATTTGTAAAAAAGAAAAACAAAGACCAGAAATATTGCTTAATTTGCTCAAGGTCATGCAGCTGCTAAGTGATAGAATATAGATCTGTTTAAAGAAAAAAAAATCTACCAATATCTACTATGATTCATGCAGAATAAAAAAGAATGAGGGAACTGACTAGGTTTTCTTACAAATAGCTTAAATTGTCCCCAAATGATAAAGCAACTAACTCTCAAGCAAGCCTTCACTTACAGCAAGTCAAGGATAACCGAAAAGGTACAAATAAAATGATTCACCTTCGTCATAGCCAGAGTGGGGAGGGCTGTGCCTCTAACACGGAGTTATAGGGTGACCTCGAGTTACAAGGACACATCTCGGAAGGGCAGTTATTCCACTTGGGTTCCTCCTGCCTGTCAAAGAATCCTCAGAACAAAAGGGGATTTCACATATTTGAGACTAGCCAGCTTTATTTTAAGATGTTGGCATTTTTGTAGCTGAATTCTGCACACATTTTGAGTTGAAGGAAGTTGGACTGGATGAAAATAATTCTTTTTTTTTTTTTTTTTTTTTTTTTGTGGTACTGGGGATTGAACTCAGGGGCACTCGACCACTGGGTCACATCCCCAGACCTTTTTTGTATTTTATTAGAGACAGGGTCTCACTGAGTTGCTAAGTGCCTTGCCATTGCTGATGGCTGGCTTTGAACTCGCGATCCTCCTGCCTCAGCCTCCCAAAGTGCTGGGATTACAGGCGTGTGCCACCGCGCCCGGCTTGGATGAAAATAATTCTAATAAAAAAATAAAAGCTTATCCCAAAGTCTCCACACCACTGATAGGTACTTCCTGATGCTGGATGATCAATGACACACAGCAACATGGAAACCAGAGTAGAAGTTCTTGCTCTTGCCTGCGTATTGTGCTGTCCTGGCATTGGGTTCTAATGAGCTGCCAGTCATGAGAGCAACTGCTCCATCCCATACATAAACTTTATTTCCCTGGGCTTCAAGGTCTAGTCTTATGTTAAGAAACTTCACATAAACTAAGGTTCTTATGTTCCCTTTATCTAGAATTGAACAGCTTTGGGATGCAATTGTGCAATTAGACTGATTTACTTGGAGAAATAACACCATTTGCCGTCTATTTGTTTTGTTTTTGTACCAGGGATTGAACTCAGGAGCACTCAACTACTGGGCTACATCCCCAGCCCACCTTTGCCATCTTAAATGATGGTATTTCTTGTGGTTTTGTTCTAGACCCCTCCCCCACCACATGCATATTCTCTCTCTCTCTCTTTTCTCTCTCTCTCTCTCTCTCTCTCTCTCTCACACACACACACACACACACACACACACACATGCACATCCACGATTCCATGCTAAGAACTTTGCAAGGATAAGCTTGTTAACAGGGCCATCAGATCAGGTTTCACCGTTCAGTTGAGGCTGACCTGGTTGTAGGCCTGGAGCCTCATTGCTACCTGGGAGCAGCTTCAAGAATCTCCACAGGGACTTGCTTGGAAATCCTTAGCTTACAACTCAGTTTTTAAAATTACAGATAGGGAATCCCTTCTGGCAGGGGTAGGAAACTTTTTCTGCGAAGGGAGAGAAAAATAAAAATTCTAGACTTGGCAGGCCAGATGCTCTCTATTATGACTATTCATAGACTATTGCTAATGTTTTCATTTTTAATTGTTGTTATATGAAAGCAGCTACAACAAACCATGCAAACCAAAGCAAACATAAATGAGTATGGCCATGTCCCAAAGATGAATTATGAACAGAAGAATTTTGATTTCATATGATATTCATGTGTCACAAAATATTATTCTTCTTTTGATGTTTTCTTAAGCACTTTAAAATATAAAGATCATTCTTAACTAGCAAGCTGTACAAAAGCAGGTGGTGGGCTGGATTTGGCCCACAGACCATAGTTTGCTGGGACCTGCGTTTGTACAGTTAGAATCTCTGGATATGGAAGCCTATCCCCAGTACTTTTTGGATCCCCAGAGATGGTTCCAACATGAAGTCAAGCTAGTACATTCCCACACTAATGGGCCATGAGATAAATTCACTGCATTTTCACTAAAAAAATCAAGTTGCACAAAACAGAGAAGATCAAAGTATGTTACACATCAAAAGGACAGGTATCATTTCATGGGACTTTGTGTAGTGTGTGCACATGTGCATGCATATGTGTTAATGACTTGTGTTCATTCACTGTCTCGCCATACTTGATTATGTGCATACCTGATTATGTGTTGAGATAAACATGCCTGAATTTAGTCTATCTGAATATTTGCCTAAGAGAGTCAATAGCTCATGATGCACGTGAAATCCATCCAAGGCTCCCAAAAGCCATTGGCCAATTCGTGCATGTACAATTTTATCCAGTCTATACAAAATCATTGAGAGTGGGTAAAGTGTGTGTGTGTGTGTGTGTGTGTGTGTGTGTGCATGCTGTGCCAGTTAATATCTGGGATTTCTCAGACAGATGCTTTTGAAAACATAAAGTTAGACAGTGGGATAATTGACATGATGATGTTAATTTCCCGTCAAAACACACTACAGGTTAAGAGAAATAAAATAGAGTGTATATATGAAAAGATTAGAAACGAGGAACCATATACTAAAGTGTGGAATAAAGATAACATAAATAAGATACTAAATGTCATTCATGAATTCACAAATTTCTGTATTAAAGACATAAACCTTTAGATTAAGGTTAAAGAGGTTAAAAAACCTCAATAGATCCATACTTGGTCATGAAGAACACAAAAGAAGGTTAAATGTAAAATGAGCAAAGGTATATTCTATAAATAAAAATATAGAACTAACAACAAAATACAATGTTAATACTAGACAAAGTAGGATTAAAGGCAAAGACATTAGAAAGAATGAAGAGGATAAATTTATATTGTTAAAGGATACATTGCACAGGTAAATATGACCCATTATAACCCCATAGCAAAAAAGAAATTGGGCTGGACGTGGTACTGTGCTCCTGTAGTCCTAGCAGTTTGGGAGGCTGAGGCAGGAGGCCAGCCTCAGCAACTTAATGAGGCCCTAAGCAACTTAGCAAGACCCTGTCTCAAAATAAAACATAAAAATAGGTCTGGGAATGTGGCTCAATGGTTGAGCATCCCTGGTACAAGAAAGAAAGAAGAAAGAAAGAAAGAAAGAAAGAAGAAAGAAAGAAAGAAAGAGAAAGAGAAAGAAAGAAAGAAGAAATTGGCAGAAATATAATAGCGACGAGAAATTTTAACAGATGTCCCAAATTGTGACAGATTAAAAAAAAAAAAAAAAAAAACACACTGAAAGGATCAGAAATATATCTGCCTTGCCATCACAAGCTACTGATTTATACTTCATTTTTAATAAGTGAGGGTAGACTTTATTATGCCTTCCGCATTTCACATATATGCACTTTGTCACTTTTTGTTTTTCTTTTCAATACTGGGCATCAAATGCAGAGCCTGACCCATTCTGGGCAAGTGCTGTACCACTGAGCCACATCCCCAGCCCCCATATATGCATTTTGAAGGGACACTGCAGCATTGCCTGACAAAATGTCTTTGAGATCTGTATCTGAAAGAATAGTTCAGAAAGAAGACAGGAGGTGGATTTCAGCAGTATTTCTCCCAACAAGAGTCCATTTCAATTCCATGATCTTTAATGGACCCATGATCCAGGAATCTCAAATAGTTGTGCTTTACATGTTTTGTACTTTATGTTTATTGTCTTTTGACTGTCAAATATAACAACAATAGGGAAAGCCCCCGGATTTAAAAGCAATTAGCTCATGTGTTAAAAAAAACAACAAAAACAAAAAACTAACAAGTAATTATATTTAATTCATTAGCTACATCTCAAGGGGAAGACAGGCCATCAACTTTCATGAACGGTTTTACCTTAGAGAAAATAAGCAGAACCTTGAGCAATAATAATGTTGCAAGACTAAGAAGAGCCAAACTTCAACCTCACTGTGTGTGAAAAACAAAGGCAATACAATGTTTTCACGGGGGGTGCAGACTCTAGCCTAAGACTGCCTGGATTTAAACTTTAAAAGCTGAGATTGAACTGCTCCAAGGCTCGCGAGTTCAAAGACTAGCTGAGATTGAATGACTCTTAAAATACAAAAAAATGGGTATGTGGCCCAGTGGTCGAGTGCCCCTTTTTGTAAAATAAATAAAAAAAAAGCTAATCCTAAAATATGTCACAAAGAAAACTTTTAGAAATTCCAAACTTTTGGCCCAAAACAATCTTGAAGAACAAACTTTGAAGTCTCATAGTTCCTGATTTCAAAATGTACAACGAGATAAAGTAATCAAAAGTTTGTTGTCACCACAAGGATAGACATAAAGCTCAATGGGATAAAATAAAGATTCTAGAGGAAATCAATGATTGATTGATTTCTGAAAAATAATCCAATACTATTAAGAAGGGTAAAGAACATAATTTTCAAGAAGTGGTTTGGGGACAACTGGGATATTTGTGTGCAAAAGGATGCAGTTGGACATTTACCTAACACCATGTTCAAAAATCAACTCAAAGGCATCAAAGATCTAAATATAAGAATTAAAACAATAATATTCTTGGAAGGGAACATAGGAGTAATCTTCATGACCTTGAATTTGGTACCGTTTTTAGATATGACATCAAAAGCATAAGTAGTAAAAAAGAGATAAATTGGACTTCATCTAAAGCAAAAACTTTTATGCATCAAAGGATGCTATCAAAAGTAGTCAAGATGACCAAAAGAATGGAAGAAAATATTTGCCAATTCTATATCTAAAAATAGACTATATCCAGAACACAGGAAGAACTCTCATGACTCAACAACAAAAAGACATATTTTTTTTAAATGGACTAAGGATTTAAACAAACATTTCTCCAAAGAATATATTCAAAATATAAAACCGCATGAAAAACTGAACATCCATGAAAATTAAAGAGAAATGCAAATCAAAACCACAGTTTTACAATCTCTACAGAATGGCTATAGATGGTCTCAACTTTTGATGGTTGGACTTGCGGTTTTAAGCAAAATTATGATGTGAAAGCACACCCATAGAACCACTCTGTTTTTCACTTTCAGTACAGTATTCAATAAATTACATAGATATGAAATGTTTTATAATATAAAATAAGCTTTTGTGTTAAATGGTTTTGCCCAACTATGGACTAATGTATGTGTTAAGGTAGGAGAGGCTGAGCTATGTATGATGTTCAGTAGGTGAGTTGTAGGAATGCATTTTTTACTTGTAATATTTTCATAATGGGTTTCCCATTGTAAGTTGAAAACATTGTAAGTCAAAACAGCTTTCCCATTGTAAGTAGAGCAGCATCTGTAATTTAAAAAATGGAAAATGGCAAGGGTTGGCAAATTTGTGGAGAAATTGGAGCCATCGTACACCATTGGTGGAAATGTAAAATGGTAGACTCCTGTGGTGTCAAAAACAGTTTTGTGGTTCCTCAACAAGCTATACAAAAAATGCTGTTGTTCAACAATTCCCCCTCTAGGTATATATCCATGAGTACTGAAAATGTGTGTTCAACAAATTAGTACAGAAATATTCATTCAGAGTAGCATGATTCTTAATAGCCAAAAGGTAGAAATAACCTGAATTTCTATCCAATGATGAATGAATAAAATATTTGGTATATCCATAAAATGGAACAATATTTAGCCATGAAAACAAATGAATACTATATACTATAACATGGATGGTATGATACTGAAACACATTATCCTGAGTGAAAGAAGCCACATGCAAAAGGTTACCATTTGCACAGTTCTATTACATGAAATATACAAAATAGGTAAATCTACCCAGGTAGAAAGTGAATCATTGGTGACCCAGGAGCTGGTGGGAATAGGATTGGTGAGTGACTGATAATGGGTTTGGGATTTCCCCATGAAAATGCTCTAAAACAAGATAGTGCTGACGAACGTGTAAAGTGAATTATTAAATGCTACCAAATCAGACACTGAAAAGTAGTCACAATGGTGAACACGGTGTCATGTGTTTTTCACTCTAACTAAAAACTGTAAGTGGCTCTTGTCATTCAGAACCTACCTACCTACAGAACCTAGCTTATTGTATCCAAATCTAGGGATAAACTGCTATGCTCTGATTGTGCACCCCCAAATCATCTGTTGAAATTCAATAGCTACTGTGATAGCAGGGCCTTTAAGAGAGATGAACTCCTGTGGGCTCTGGGTTAGGGCCTTTATAGCAGGACTTGAGGAACTGGGTTTGTTTCCTTCTACCCTGTGAGGACACAGCACTCCTCCCCTCTGGAGGAACAGCCACAAGGCAGCATCTTGAAGCAGACAACAACCCTCACTAGACACCAATCCCATCACACATCTAGACTTTCACCTTACAGAACCATAAGTAATAAATTTCTATTGCTTATAAATTACCCAGGCTCAGGTATTTTTGTTATAGCAACACAAACAGACTAAGCCATGAGCATATCAAAGTGTATTAAATATCTAGTTATAGAACTTTGTCAAACTATAAACAAAGGCTGCACCTTCTTTTCCAGTGTTTCCATATAATAATTTGGGTTAAAAAGAAATTCTTAATAAATATCCCAAAGTAGAAATTACATAGACAGTAAAATCTAATCCACAGTACAATAAATAAAATGAGAAATTCATGTGAAAAAAGGGTTAAGAAAAAAAGATAGTTAAGGGGAAACAAATTTGAAACCCTGAAATACCTTAGAAAACTAATATTGATTACAGTGCAATATTCTAAAGTGGCCAAGTAATTTAAATTAGAATAGGAGGGGTAGTTCAATATTAAAATATCCATTGATGAAACTCATGGCTTCAATATATTAAAGAATACAAACATAGTGACATTGATAGAGGTTTATATAAACACAAGGCTAAGAGATATTCTTGAAGAAAATAAATCAAAATCTTGGAAAGCATTTTTAAATATAGTGGGTATAAAAGATTCTCTCTCTCTCTCTCTCTCTCTCTCTCTCTCTCTCTCTCCCCGCTGTGTCTCTCGGTAGCTGTCAGAACTTTATTATTAACATTAATTATGCCGTTGGACCATAGGATTGAGCATTTGAAGTTTCAACTATGATACAGTATAAATAGTAATATTGGTATTTTATAGAACTCAGTATCTTTCCTGATTACATTTCTTAGTTTAGGACAATCTTGGTATGATAAAGAATATCTACTGCAAGTAAGATGGATTTGATCCCAGCACCACACACACACACACATACACACACACACAGTAAGAGACATAACTAATGGTAGGACATTCATATTCCAGACAGGACAAGGATGACTACCCTCATTATCATGACATCATTATATAACAGTTTTAGAAGTTTTAAAAGTGTGATATAAGAAAAGAAGTGGCTAGGGGTTAGGGATTTGAGCTCAGTTGGTAGAGTGCTTGCCTTGCATGCACAAAGCCATGAGTTCAATCCCCAGCAGCACCAAAAAAAAAAAAAAAAAAAAAAAAAAAAAAAAAAAAAAAAAAAAAAAAAGTGGCTATAAATATTTAAAGTGAAGAAACACATTATCATTTTTATGAAGAACATGATTGTCTAATCGGGAAACTAAAAACAAACAGCTATCATAACAAATAAAGGTTAGTGATGAGAATACACGGAGCAACAGATTCATCTTCTGTCGTCAATAAACAGTTTGAAAAGATAAAGAAGATGTTAATTAATTAAGATTTTAATTAAGATGATAGCAAAATGGATAAAATAAATCTTAAAAAAGAAAATATGTAATCTGAAGAAAATGTCAAACTCTTTGGAAGACATCTAGGAAGACACGACTCTGGGAAGACATGCTCCTGATTTGAAGATTTATCATGATAATTATTATGATGATAATTAATCACTTGAAGTCCTTTCTATCCTGATAACACTGGACAAACGATGGGTCCAAGGATTAACTTCTGGGCTGGGGCTGTGGCTCAGTGGCAGAGCGCTTGCCTCACATGTGTGAGGCACTGGGTTCGATCCTCAGCACCACATAAAAATAAATAAACAAAATAAAGATATTGTGTCCGTGTATAACTAAAAAAAATATATTTTTAAAAGGAACAATTTCCCCAAATGATTCTGAAATTGGAGAAACAGAAAACAGAGAACCTAGTCTCTAGTGAGAGCTGGCTGGCCCATTGCACACAGGTCCCCCTTCCACAATAAGAGACAATGCTGGGTAGACTTACAATCTAGGGAGGGGTCAAAGAGGTTCCCAGGATAATAGGCACTCGATATAGAGAGAAGAAGAGAGAGGGGAGCCTGGCATTCATTACCAGCTTTCCTCTGGAGACTTTTACAAGTGGGCTATACCTGGGCCGGGGGCGGTGGGGGGGGAATGCCTGGAAGCAGGAACTAGCTCTTTAAAAGACAGCAGGCTGACTGCAACTCAACTCAGCTCAGTGGCTGAGATGATTGGGTTCACTTTCCTTTTCCAGGATCTGAACTTGCCCTTGCTAGACTTACCTCACTCTAATCCCGACTCTGATGGATCCTGTTTGTGTTTAAGTTTTTAATATTATATCCACCATGGATTTTTTTTTAAATTAGTTTTGGGTTTCTAAATGATTGCATTAAAACATCATGTTCACCTTCCTTGTTAAGCTTTTGGTTTCCCCCTTGAATTTGGGGCCCTGGATGAGGGTAACACATCTCCACCTGGTCCAGGTTCTGATTGCTGCACTCTGAATGAGGACATCCAAGTGCCGGCTTGTTAAAAAGTGACAGAGACACGGTTTACCTTCACTAATAATCACTAATACAATAAGGAAATACAAAATGGAAATGCAAGGACACACATCTTTCACATTTATTGGCAAAGATGGAAAGATTCCTAAAGCACAATTTCTCAAAGAGTACGGAGGTGGACACTCTCATGATTCACTGATGGGTGTCTAAGCGAGGATGACTTTTTTTGGTGGTATTCATCAAACCCTGTAAAGTGTGCAGACACTGATGGAGAAAAAGGAGTCACCCAACATGCCCATCATCCTGTTGTTTAAAAGACCCTGAAGTAGAAATAAATATTCAAAAGCAAAGTTAACCGTGTTTTGTGTAGGAGAGGTAATACTGCTAAAGGGCTAAGGGAAATTTCAAAAATCTTCCCTGTCCATGGGCCTGCTGTGACCTTCACACACCCTTGAAGGAACCTCTAAAGGATGCTAACTGCTCAGTGTGTTTGGCTCACTGGCTCATGCAGGGGAACTCAGAGCTATTCACTTATCTCAAGGCCATACCCCCCTGCCTTCAGGATCTGGCTAGTCCTTGTGGGGAAGACGCGTCCTTGAAGGGATCACTAGGTCACACAGGTGGTTAGAGCTGAGCTTTCTTTGCTCTAATTTGTACTTAAGGAACCCCACTAGGGAATAAGCCTTTGGAAGCTCACTGTGGAGAGGATGCTCTGCCCTGGACTTCGTAGTTAAGACCCTGAATAGCTGCCCTGGGACTCCCCAGGTACATGATCAAGTGTTTCTCCTGACCTAGTAATATATATATATATATTTTTTTTTCTCTCTCTCTCTCTCCCTACCTCTCTTCCCCATGCTTGACTCTCACTTTTGCTTTTGCTCTTGCTTCCATATTATTACTAAGATAAATGCCATCTTGTATAAAGAGGGTGTCTTTATTGTCTATCTAATTCGACCTGCCAAATTCAGCAGCTGCACACATTCGTAATGCTTTAATGTTACAGTGGTGCAGCCATCAAAATGTTCTACACATGTGTTTTCTAATATTGAAAAAATGGTGCGTGAATAAAAGGCAGGTTTCAGAGTACCACAAAGAGTAATTTGGCGGGGTAGGGGGGCGGGTGCTGGGGTTGTAGCTCAGTGGTAGAGCACTTGCCTAGATGTGTGAGGCCCTGGGTTCAATCCCCACCACTACATAAAGCTAAATAAACAAAATAAAGGTATTGTGTCCATCTACAACAACAACAAAAAAATTTTTTTTTAAAGAGTGATTTTAAGTATACATTTATAAACATGTAGGAAAAAGTATCTGAGAAAGTCGTATAATAATGTCAACAGTGCTTATTTCTAGCTAGCATGCCAAATAATTGTCATCCTCTTTTGGAGAAGGATGTTGGTTAAGCACAAGGGTTCTGCAGTCAAATAGTCCAAATAGTCTAGGTTTGTATCCCAGTTTCACTGTTCATTGGCTCTGTGACCTTACACAAGTTTTTTTTAAAAAAACTTTGTGAACTTCTGTTGTTGTTTTGTTCTGTTGTGTTTTCATCTGTGCAATGGGGACATAGCCACTGCACAGAGTTTTTGTCAGGATGAAATGAAATAATTCGTGTAAAAAGGCACCTGTGGAACTACTGATATCTGTAAATTCTCATTTTTCCAAGACCGATATGTGAAATCTTAAAATAGATGTCATAACCCTACCCAAACAAAAGCAATAAAATCATATTTCTTCACATCTGGTGTTTGTGATGTTGAGAACTCATTTTCTCTACCATTGGATGCATTTTTTTCTTCTTTTTATCATTGGATACATAGTGGCGAAGGTCCTAGGTGGTTCACAAGTAAAAATGGAAGATCTGCAATTTCTATCTGCATGGAAACTGTTAAGAAACCTTGACCAGAGCCAGGTGCGGTGGTGCACGCCTGTAAGCCCAGCACTTTGGGAGGCTGAGGCAGGAGGATCGCGAGTTCAAAGCCAGCCTCAGCAATGGTGAGGCACTTAGCAACTCAGTGAGACTCTGTCTTTAATAAAATACAAAAAAGGGCTGGGGATGTGGCCCAGAGGTCAGGTGCCCCTGAGTTCAATCCCCAGTACCAAAAAAAAAAAAAAAAAAAAAAAAAAAAAACCTTGACCAGCTGAGGTCAAAAGACGCTGAGAGTTCAAAGGCCTAGTGTTCCACACGGGTGTCATTTTCAAATTGGACTGGAAGAAACTGTAAACATCTTTAGCTTGATTTTCCCACATGCTGACTGCCAGGGATCGAAGCTTTTCTTCCCTGGATCAATGAGTTTTTCTTGTTTTATCTGGTTAATCACTTAGATGTAGTGATACCCTCAGAAGGCTGCACACACCCTGGAGAGGAACTCAGCTCTTCTACTTTGGAGTCTCAAAATAAATTGGTGAATTTGACTCTGATCTAAAATATCAAAGGAGATAAAGCTGTAGAGGAGATGACCCTTTGCACGGGGGCTAGCATGGTGCCGGGAGACTGAGGGGAGGGTGTTTTATGCTTTGTCAACTTAGAATGCTAGGGGGTCATTCACTGCTGAGTCAGGCTGGACCTGAACACTGTCTGATTCCTGGGATGTGGTAGAAGGTTTTTGGATAATAATATGTCCTAAGGTTCTATTTGCAATCCTTTTCTGATAGTCTTAGTTACTGGAGGTGAAGCTTGGTAATGAGTAATAGAAACAAGCCCTATAAAAACTGAAAATGGGGAAACTATTAGCACTGGGTTTTCTATATTCACTGTCACTGCGCTCGAAGACATAGACCTTTTAGCAAGCAGAAATTGTTTGTTTAAAATACTTAAAACTTCCTCCTTATTTTATATGAACATCTTTGCAGAAAATTTAGAAAGAATTAAGAAGCAGAAAAAAACCAGGTGCCATGGCGCACACCTGTACTCCCAGTGGCTGGAGGCAGAGGCAGGAAGATCACGAGTTCAAAGCCAGCCTCAGCAATGGTGAGACACTAAGCAACTCAGTGAGACCCTGTCTCTAAATAAAATACAAAATAGGGCTGGGGATGTGCCCAGTGGTTGAGTGCCTCTGAATTCAATCTCTGTACCCCCACCCACCGAAAAAAAAAAAAAAGAAGCAGAAAAAAAGTTGCCTGCAATACCATCACCTCGAGATCACTTTGGATGATTTCTTTTCAGTATTTTAGTTTTAGTTGGTTTATCAGGAAAATGGCACAAAGTACGTTTTAAAGATGTGGATATGATAACAAAGGCTGAAATTTTATGTAAAAATAAAGGTCCCACCTGGGCCTGCTGGTACAGGAGTCGGGGCTGGAGTATCGGTAATGGTTGAATCCGTAACATTGGCACTTGTTGTTAAAAAATACCCTGGAAAGATGAGGTGGAGAAATCACTTAAAATGTACTTCCCTGAAGCTATAGGATGGGGGAGAATGCCATCCAACTCTTCACTTGATAGAAGATTAACATCCAGAATATATAAGGCACTCAATAAACCTAACAACAAAGAACCCAAGTAGTCCGATTAAAAATGTGCAAATGATCTGAATGAATGCTTTTCCAAAGAAGAAATACAAATGGCCAACAAGTATATAAACGAATGCTCACTACCATTAGCCATTAGGGAAATGGAAATTAAAACCCAACATACCATCTCACCCCAGTTAGAATGGCTATTTAAAAAACATAAATGTTGGACAAAAAGTAACTCCTATACACTGTTTGGCATGTAAATCATCACAGCCACAGTATAGGTTACTCAAAAAACTAAAACTAGATCTATCATATGATCCAGCAATCCCACTTCTAGGTATACATCCAAAGGAAACTAAGTCAGCACACCCAAGCGATGCCTCAACACACGTTTATTGTAGCACTACTCACAGTAGCTGAGATATGGAATCAGTCTGGGTGCCCATCAAGAGATGCATGGATAAAGAAAACATGGTAGTGTACATAATGGAGTACTACTGAGCTATGCACCCATATTTGCTCCTTAGTTCATCATTATTAGCAAAACCAATATCTGTTTTAATAATATTCATACTATTAACACTTATTAATTATGATAATTACTGTAGATAAAATGCAGTAAGTAAACAGGACTTTACCTTATACGAGGCACTGGAGTAAGAATACTACATTAAATCTATTATTAGTCCCTCTGCTATTGCTGTGAGGTAGGTACCAACATTGCTAGCCTTTTACAGAGGAGGATGTTGAGGCAAAGAGGGGTAAGAATTGTGCCTTAATGTTCCCCCAATTCAAATGTGGAAGCAGATTTGAATGCAGTTCTATCTGTGCTCTTAACTTATTGTTTTTTGTCTCCTAGGATATCATAGACAATGCTGGTTCTCTTCCCCATGTCTACAAAGATCCTTAACATTTGCTGGCCACAGCAATGTCTATGTGCAGATGGGCTGAAAAGACTTCAAGTAACTGGCTGCTCTTATTCACATGCTGGGCACCAGTATTTCCAACACAGATACACTGAACTGGAGCAGACATTACCTATAATGTCCTCAGATAGAGGCCAAACTAAGATTAATTTAACTGATTTTGATAATACTTCCATGCAACTTCTTTATTTTAATGAATGGATTTAGATTTCTCACCAAACTACTTAACACTTAAGCCAATAAAATTTTTGAATTTTGTTTTCATTTTTCCTGAATCAGATCTCAGTAAACAGATCCACAGAGAGAGGGAATAACTCCCCCATGGTTTCAGAGTTCAAGCCTGTGGCTTGTCCATTTTTTGGCAGGAGAAGTAGGAAATTACATTTTGTAAAAACAGAGAACCATGTAGTTAGCATAATTTCCATGAATAACTCTTTGACTTGGAAATTAATCTCTTCATAACTCAAACCAAGCCACAAATTTTTTCACACAAAGATATTTGATAAAATGCTTTTCATTCTAGCTAGGCTTAGAATTGAAGAAAGCTTCTCCTACTTGAAAACTACTGAATCAGCCCCCCCCCCCCACCCCCCGCCCACTGGGTTCCCGTATGTCACTTCCCTACACTGTCAGTTGAATCCCAATAAAATCCACCTACCACACTGGAATCTGAAATACTATTCACTTAAACTTATTTAAGAAAGAGAACTAAAATGGGGGCATCTCGTATTTAATCCATGAGCTCATGTCCAAAATAGCATCAAGCTAAAATAAAAATCTCTTACCTGACAATAGTAATCCGACTGTTATTTTCTCATACATCCTGGGATTATGAGCAGGCTTGCAAGAAAACCACCAAGGACGATGGAAAGCGTCAGCATCCAGCCCCACCTAGATTCTGTTATCTTTCCTGCATACCATCCTGGGTCCACTGTCGGTTGATAGGTACTGGGCGGCATTTTAAATGATGCAAAGTTGTTCTGTGCCTGTTCATAAAGATACACAAATATCTGCTTAACTGTAGCTGTGAACGTGGTAAGTAAAATCTTCAAGAAACTGGCTGCTATATGTTAAATTTACTTTGCATAAGTTAAGTGGGCATGGTGAACTAGTAGCCAAGACCCACTCAATGGGACAAAGAATCAGACTGAAGAGGCTGGAGGTCAGAGCACAAGGCCAGGCTGCTGTGAAATTATGAATCTTCTCATTTATATGTGGGGATCATTGAGGTCCAAGATGAAGTGATTTCTTATATGAGAACTAAGTCGTTTGAGAACTTTATTTACCATTTGAGTGCTCTGAGGTTTGAAAACTTATGAAACTCATGACAGGTCAAACAATAATAAAAGAGACACGAGAAAAGAGAAATGAATTAATACCAAGACAATAAATGCAAATGCTCAAAACCAAAAACAGATAGACAAACCCAAAATCTTGTTGTAAAGCACATTAAAATCACAGGTGTGAAAATCTTAAGAAGATCATGGTTAAAGGGCGAGAGAACAAAACAAAAACAAACGAATGTAGATCACGGGCAGCTCCTAAGTGAGCATAGGGCCCAGGAAGCTCTCAATAACCTTCGGTTAACACAGGTTTGTAGCTTGCTTCCAGCGGGCTTGTTGACTCTGTCTGACTGGATTGAAGAAAGGCAAACCCTGCTGGATTCTCTGGAAATTAGAGGTCACACCCAGAAACAGGCACGAGGTGCGTGGACTAGAGCTGCATAGTGACCTCTAGTGGCGTAGCTGTATAATGCAAGGGAAATGTGCGTCCTGAAAATGCACAAGAAAAAATACAGGTCAGATGACACTTTTCCCTTTCAGACTTCCCCCTAGGCTTCTTTATATTCTTGCGAAAACAAATGTTTGGGATTATCATAAAATCCTGCCTATGAAATGTATCTTTCAAATGTGTTAGACAAATCCGCCTAGCTTTAGAGAATTTTCAATCTGCCTCAAAAAAAAAAAAAAAAAAAAAAAAAAAAAGCAAATACTTGTGAAACATTGAATCGAATCAAATACAATAACCTCATAAAAAAAAATTATTGGTACTGTATGTCCTCAAGATATTTTATTCCTTATTGTCATTGAATAAGTCATTGCTGTGCATGGTCAAACAGAAAGATGAGAATATCATACCAGAAAATCAACTTGGACGGACCAATACAGAATATCTTACCTGTTTAATGACCAACCATTCATTTTTGCCTGTACTTATGTCCTAACTATTTCAGGCTCAGACTCAGGTCACTCCTGAAGATGATTGCCTGTTAATCTGATCTGCCACTGGAGAAATCTGCTTTTTATTTTTGTGTGGAGGACCCAGGAATAAGGGAGGGGTAGGAAAGTTGAGTCACAATTCTTTGCATTACTGGCCTCCTTGGTACCTCATTACCTTAGGTATGTCCATCTTTTTTTTTTTTTTTTTTTCTTTTCTTTTTAGGAATGTCCATCTTGCTATGCCAGAGTGGTCTAATTACTTTCTTTGAGCTTCTTTGTTAGCATATCATTTAAGTTTTAAGATACATATAAAGTTAGGACTGGAGTTGTAGCTCACTTGTGGAGCACTTGCCTCACAATTGTGAGGCACTGGGTTTAATCTTTAGCACCACATAAAAATAAATAAAATAAAGGTATTGTGTCCATCTACAACTAAATACATATGTGTGTGTGTGTGTGTGTGTGTGTGTGTGTACATATATCTATTCAGACAAATCTGACGCTCAAAATAACTCTGTTGAAGAGGTAGAACAGATATTATCATTCATGTATCTATCTATTTATCTATCTCTATATATGTATATTTACTTTTCAAATTTTATTTTATTTTTACAGTGCTGGGATTCAAACCCAGGCTTCATGCATGCTAGGCTAGTACCTTACCACTGAGCAACATCCCAAGGCCTCATTCTTATTTTATAAATGAAGACATTAAGAAGTAAGAGGAGATTGCAAATGTGTTCCTTGATTGAATTTGGCCCCAAGTGATTTTTGAACATTGACTTAGTTGTCTATGCTTAAAATGAGGAATACCTCAATTTAAAAATCAAGAGGGGAATGAATTAAATATTAGGCTCCTCTTGAACAATAGAAAGTTCCAGCCAGAGCAAGCTTGTGTTCCTGCTGTGGCTAGCCCCTGAGTCTGGGGGACAGGTGGGCTGTCTGGCACCAGCCAACTCCTCCCCTGATGCTTGTTTCTACTGTTTTATTGTGATTGAATCTAAAAACCACCGAGTTCTGCAGCAATGCTGCTCCATTTCCTGCTTACATTACATTTCCTCTGTGATGGTTACAGGTCCCAGTATAACAGTGGTCCACTTTATGCGTTGAAGATAGCCCTTGCTGCTCTGCCACAGCGACTTATTTTTAAAATGGACATGTTTCTTTCTCTTCTTCTCCCCATCCCTAATCTCAGGAAAACAGGATACCTTTCTTCTTCAGTTTAGGTAGATTTCTCTCTCCTTGAATACACACCCACCATAAGAACAAAGTAATCCAGACTTTAGGGATGGTACCAGAAGATCTCAGAAATGACTGTCTCCCAAACGAATGAGTAAATTACAATTCCAGCAGAGAACGTGTGGAATGTAGCTTTTGACTCTCCTCTTTAAAAACCCCTGTTCCTTCTGATGGGCAGAATCAGACTTTGGGACAGGAGGCCCCTGTGTTTCTTCCTTGCTAATAAAGCAATAAACATTTTTCCCCTTTTTTTCTCAAAACCGTGTCCTTGTTATTGGATTGGCATTGAGGACAAAGACCGAGGTTTCATCAACAAATTTGGCACCCCAGATGGGACTGGAGAGCAGCCTCCACTCCAGCTTTCTTGGGCAGGCCTGGTTCTCTGAGGAACCCCACTTCCATGCTGAGGATTCAAGGTGGCTGGTGAACTTATTGAGAGTCAACTTCAGGAGAGCTAGGAGATGGGTGAGTTTGCCTTGGGTCCAAGCAGAGGCGCAGGTGAGTAGAGGGAGGGACTGAGGGACCATCCCAGCAGCTGCTGAAGCTACTTTTGCTTCTAGGACCTCCCACCTTCTCTCCCTGAATGCTTCAGGTTGCTCCATCATGGTGCACTTGGACAAAAAGGAAACTGAAGTTAGTAATGTCGTGCCACACTTGGCCATTTGATAAGTCCTCGGGTGTGCACAGCAAGGCCCTTGACTCCACACATCTGGTTCCTCTTTGTGGGAACATCTGGTCCCTCTTTCTGGGGACATCTGTGGTGCCAATGGTGTAAGATTCATGGTTAAGCGGGACTCGAGAATGTAGAGATATTTGCTCCCTTTTGATCTGTTCTAGGTTCTCATCTGTTTGTTGGCCTTGGGCTTGGGAAGTCCCTCTGGTTGTTTGTTTTGATTTTGTTTTGATTGTATCTGTTACTGCCCCTTTTAAGATGTGGCCAGAACTGCATTGATTTTATATGTATTCTTGGCAAAGATCTTGGCTGGTCAATTTAAAGGTTCCCCTCTGTCATTCATGGTTTTGGGGCTCTCTTCTCTGGTTGTCTCTCTGTTTCTTTTTGTGCCATCTTGCAGTAAGAGTCTGCCAGCAGTAAAGTGAGTTAAAGAAAGGGCCACCTATAGGTACAAGCCTGTCTAAGACACTGTTCTGCTGTAATGATCTGGCTTTTGAATAGCTTTCTGGATAATTGTACCATCTTTCAGTTGGAGTTGGTCTGTCAAAGTAAGTGGAAGAAATTTGTATGTGTGGGTCTGTCTGTTTTAAAGGTTCCCATCTGTCAGCCTGGTTGTGGTGGTCCTCCCCTTGTCTGTGTTTTTGTCGGAGAAGCAAGGTTTACTGTGACACAATATGATCTTTAAATGTGTTTTTTTTTTTCTGGATTATTATACAATTTTGACATTGAAATTTGTCAGGGGCAAAGTATATGGAAGAGATTCTGTATGTACAGGCATTTATGTAGCTGCATGATAAGGGGTCTGAACCATCAGGAACTAAGTTGAAGGTGCCAAAAGGCACTGCCTCTGGTGCCAGGAGAGCAGGACATCTGAAGAAAGGGTTAAGAAGATTTAAATCTTTTAAACCCAGAGCTGGCACTCCCAGCACTCTTTCTCAGCCTGGCCTGCGGCAGCCCCACATCATCTCCCTGTGAGTCAAGGACACGGGTCCTAAACTGGGGGAGTGGGGGTAGATCCCAGGAAATCTGCGTGGGCTGTAGAAAACTGGCCAAAGAGCATGTGGCCTCTGCCCTGCCTTGCAGCCCCTTTTGCCCATGGTGGGTGGAGGCTGCTGGCCACACAGGACGTGTTAGTAGGTTTCAGCACTGTCAGTTTATGACCTGGGGACAGGAGTAGTCTCCCCTTTTAAGATCTCACAGGACACCCCATTTAGCCAGGGGATTGCCATTATTGGGGCAAAGCTGTAACAGTATCCCATCAAACTAAATGCCTGGGAAGAATGGCAGAATAAATAACTGCACCCAGTAAAGAAAGACAGAAACTAAGGCCAACCTGTGTTTAGTCCCTAAAAAAGGATCTTCAAAGAAGCCTAAATAAAAGGATGGCAGAGGCCTCTTCCATTGCATAATCAATATGCCTAGTATAAGATAAAGGCCCCAAAGGAGCCTCTGGGTACAAGTGACAGTGGGGAACTCACTTAAGTGATGGCATTGTGATAATGATAAGGCAGACAGGCCAGGCTCAAAAATATTCTGTGCTCCAACTCCTTGAATGCCACCTAGGAGAAAAAGGATTAAGACAGAGTTTATGTATATTCCAGATTGTCTGATTCCTCTCCTGAGATAAAATTTCTTGTGTAAGTTAAATGCACAGATAACATTCGTAAGGATTGTTTCAGAATACAAATTTAAGAAAGGATCCAAAACTAGAAAAGATAGGTATATAAATACATTTTAGTATGGAAAATTATAAGGTAAAGAAATATTTCTGGATGAGAAAGCATTTTGTCTGGTAAAGTAATGTTCTTGGGCTAACATCCAAGCTGAAAGAGAACAAAACCAAGGATGTAAACAAGTTGTGAAGAAAGCAAATTGCAGAAGGTTTGTTGAAGGTAAGTCTTAAAAACTTTGTGTTTGTGATTAAATTGGCTATAATTAGCACAGTCAGTCAAAATTATTTGAACTTTAATGTACTGATATAAAACAAAGTCTGCAACATTGATCTGCTCTTATTTATTAAGACAATTCTCTTGTATTTGTTAGGTTTTATTACTTGGGGAAAATAAATCTTAAAGGAATTAGGGTTTATACCTGTTTTAAAGTCATAAATTATTACTTTGTAACTGGTTAAACAAACAATTGTTACTTAAGTCATAACAACATAGTTGACACTCTAAGTGTATGTGAATAGATATATGTATGTATCTGAGAACTGTATCAGTCTAAGCCTTGTCTAAGTGTTATGTAAAAGTTTATAAAACAAAAGTTTATGTAAGTTTACAGTCAAGATAACCAATAACTATACTCTTTTATACTCTGCATATGACATAGAAGGGCCACACTGTCATTTGGAGACCTGTTTTATATCTGTTTGCTTTGACTAAGTCAATTTCTGATCATTAACACTGTTTCCTAAATGTATAAGAGATTTAAGGATATCCTTTGATTTTTGTTAACCCATGCAGACCTGTGATTATTTTTACCATACACTCTGGATTCTAAATTGTACTTTAAATGTTAAACTTAGTTAAATGAAAAGCTTAGAAGAACACTTTGCCAATTTGGTATTCTCCAAACTAAAATGATCTGTAGCAAAAGTCTCAAACTTGTATAGAAATAACAAATATGGTTGGTGTTTATTCGTGTCCTTTGATGCTTCATAGCTGGATAAAATACCTTGTTGTTGCTAAGTTATATACATAATTTTATATTACTATTCACAGTGAAATTGGAATTTAAATGCATTTTTGGAAGATAATGAGAGCCTGATCTATTTAAAGGTGACATTGTAAAACATTGAAGCATTCTGCCACTTTTTTCACAAAAAGAAAATTCAAAGCTCTCTTAGCCCTTCTTTGATTCATGTTTCAGATGTAATGTTGTATTGTGCTATTTGTGAAGAGACCCACCTTACATAAGATAAGGCTCTGCCTTTCACCTTACTCCATCATGTTAGAATGCCTCCAAAATAGGCTAGACTTCAGCTCATTTAAAGTTGTGTTCAAAAGATTTATTTTTGTTGTAAAGATTACTGTGATCTCAAACAGGGGATATAATATATCACTAAGTAAAGGTTCAAGATTATAAAAATCTTTTTTCTTGACTCATAGCTGTTACACAAACTAAATGTTTTTGCTCTGTTAATTTCATTTTGTATTTTCCTTGTAAACTTCATAACTGTTGTCTATTATTGTTTTTTAGAGGTACTGCTTCAAAGCAACAAACAAACTAACAAAAAACAACCTGGGTTAATTTGAAATAATAAGCCATCACCTACAGGACAGATAATATATAATGCTTACTTCCAATACTAATACTAACCCCAATTAAATGAAAGTGGTAACTGTAAAATTATAGATGTTGAAGTTATTACCTGTTACTCCCTCTTTAAAACTGGTGAACATGGCCTGCTGGACTTTTAAAACCAATAAGTTGGAGACCAAAGTCAAGGAAGTAAAAGGTCCAAGGAAAAAGTAGCCAACATTTTGGCCCTTGCCCTCAAAGGACCCAGAGAATGATGGAAAATGCTCTGAGCCCTGCAACTCTGGTGAGTCACTTGATGTGCTGACCAGGGAGATCAAGAGGACCCTAGAGAACAAGAAGCCAACCAGTGCACATTCTGCAAAGAGGAGGGTCATTGGAGATGGAAATGTCCCTGATGCTTCCAAGAAAAACCATGTATGGTCAGCAGGACCCTGACCAATCCTGGCAGATGGCACCACTGGTAGAGGAAAACTAAGGAGCCCAGAGGCTTCACACATGTCTTCAAGAGTGATCTCTGAGGAATCCCAGCTGACTCTTAAAAACAGAGAGGAACAAGGTCAGTTTTGACCAACTTGGTCTTAAACACCTGGCAGGAGAGTACAGCCTGAAAGCACAGTCCTATATGGACATTTAAAAGGAAAAACAATGGTTTTCTTAATGTAACTTTAGATGTACACTTGTGTCAGCCCTACAAAAAGTAAATAAAGCTGGAGGCTATAAAGGAAGGATTCTTGTGTGAGAGTGCCTAATAATGATGATTGCAAAGGACTCTAGAGTTGCAAATTTGTCCTGAGTTAATTTGAGTCTGATCTCATGGACATACACATCTTCCTAACCTCCTACATTGATAAACTTGATCTGTTTTTAGCTGATAAGATTAAGAGTTACTGTCTTCATGGTTTTCAGACACTGGTTGAAATACTAATTGCTTTTGTGCTAATAGTTTACAAAAAGTAATGCTTTGCTCTTCTTGTTTACTGTTGGCTTAGCACGATCCCTGCCCTATGTTTGCCTTGTCCAGTCGCCTGCCATCAGCCACAGTGGACCTCTGGCCTGCTCTGATGCTGTAGTGTCCACTGCTCCACTTGATAGAGAACAAGGACTTTGGGTTTCTTTCCCCAACTTGCCCCCTTTCAGCAGGAAGCAGTTTGAAGATGTCATCTCCCATTTTCCCATAGAAATGAAATGTAGAAATTTACGGTGGGGAAATGTAAAAGTGGCCTACTTTACTCTTTGAATACAGCCCTTGCTGCTTAGCCATGGCACCTTACTTTTAAAATGGACATGTTTCTTTCTCTTCCTCTCTTGCTGCTCCTCCCTAATCTCTCCCTATCCCTAATCTCAGGAGAATCAGGATTACCTACATTCTTACACTAGAATGTAGCCTTCGAATCATCTCTTTAAAAGCCCCTGTTCCCCCTGATGGGAAGAATCAGATCCTTTGGGACAGGAGTTTTCTGTGTTTCTCCTTCTTTTTCCTTTTTTCAAAACTGTGTCCTTGTTATCGGATTGGCACTGGGGACAAGGACCAAACCTTCAGCAACATACAATCACTCAGATCAAAATACAGGACATTTCCAGTACTCCCAGCAATTTCTGTCTTGCTCCTTCCCATTTAACTCTCACCTCTGGCTGTTAACACCATTCCTTCTTTTTGCCTGTTCTTGAACTTCATGAGGATTGAAGGATACAAGATGAACCCTTTGTGTCTGACATTTTCCCTTCTAAATATAAGGCCTGAGAGACTCATTCAGGTTGCTTTTTCATAAGAGCAGCTCTTTCTTTGATATTCCTATGTTTATCAAGCTGATTTAACACACTTTGTTTTCCCAGCTGAATTGCTAATGGTTGCAAATCAGGTGATTCTATAAACAGTGTGTCTTCTTGACTCTGTTCTGCTCTATTTCTTGGGCCCATATGGTATTGTTTGGATTTCATACCTTACTGTAGAGTCAGACTCCTTCTTTTGCTTTTCTTTTTGACATAGCCTTATCTATTTTACGTATTTTATTTGGAGGGGGCAGAGAGATATCCTTTCACATATTAAATTTAGAAGTCAACTTACCAATTTCCACCAAAAGAATCTATTGGAATTGCATTAAATCCTTAAATCTTTGGGGGAAGAATTGAAATCTTAAACAATATTACATTTTCCCAGTCTATAAACAATAACTTTCTCCTTTTATTTTGGTCCTCTTTAAATTTTCTTACCATTGCTTTATAATTATTTGAGTAGAAGTCTTGCTCATTATTTGTTAAATTTATGCTGTTGTAAGAGCTTAACATTAAAATTTCAAATGTTTGTTGACAGTATAAAGAAAGAAATATGATGGTTTTTCATTATGATTTCGTTTCTAGCAAGCTTGTTAAAATTCACTTATTAATCCTAATAATTTCAGTGGATTCTTTTGTATATTCACTATACACAATCCTATCAATCTGCAATATTTCCAGTTTACATCATGTAACACACACACACACACACACACACACACACACACACACACCCCTATACATGCACATGTAGTTGCCTACTTTGCATTACATAGTGTTAGAGAATAGACAGATGAGGATGCTGGGAACATCAGGTTAAGAGAATAGCTCTATCAAATGTGCCCACTGTGCTGACCCCCCACGCTCTTTTTTCCAAGAAGCAATTTACCTGCAGCCCTGCCTGGCTTAAGTGGGAAGAATATGTGACATTCCTCAGCAAACTAGCTGTTTGCTGCAGGGAAAATGCAGGTTCAAGATAATTTCGATGGGAGGAATCCGGGAGACTTTTGTGACCAGATCCTGAGACTCTGGGATATAAGGATATTTCCCCGTAACCATAAAATCTGTGCGAATATATGGTTAAGAATCTAGTTAGAACCAATCAGCATGGGCCAAAGTGACCTAGAGTTGCCATGACATTGGGGACTTGAAAATCTGATGTCACCCTACTGTTAATCAAAAGTCAAGAGGTGGACCTGGGTGGGACTCTCTGGAAACTTCTCTGGGATCCCCAATAAAATGGAATGCAGGAGAGGTGCATTGTCCCTTTTCCTCTCTGAGAGGACACATTCTCTCCCTTGAGAGTGTTGTCTTTCCCTTTCCTATTCTTTCAATAAACTCATTCCTGTTACTCTGAGTGACATGTCTGAAATCTTTCTGACTTGATTGCAAAAACTAGGGTTGGAAAGAGGGTCTTTATGCAGCCTCAGTTTCTCAGAAAAAACCCCAGCTCCGTAACACTAGGACCTCCAGTGAAATATTTTATAAAGTGATGCTGGTAGATGACTTCTATCAAACAAGGAAGTTCTAATCCTAGCATTTTTTCATGGAAGTTTAACTTTTATCAAATGCTTTTGTTTAGCAGCTATTGCAACTATTGTATGATTTTCTCTTTTATTCATTTACTTGAGTGATTTTCATAAATTTACTTTTGAATTCTGAAGCAACTACCCATTCCTAGAATAAGACAATCTATACCTAATATGTTATCATTTTTAATATATAGTTGAATTCAATATTCTAAAGATTTATGTATTTATGAGATAAAATACCCTGTACTTTCTCTACCTTATATCTTTCCAGGTTTTGTGAACAGGGTTTTACTGGGCTCATACAATGAAATAGAAAATTCTTTTCAATGATCTGCATTGTATAAATTGATATTATTTCTTAAATATTTGAAAAAAACATTTCTCTGAAATCATCTAGGTCTGGAATTTTGTTTGTAAGAAAGGTTTTTACTTCCTTAAATTTTGACTATCAAAGGACTCCATGAGCCGGGCGCGGTGGCACACGCCTGTAATCCCAGCACTTTGGGAGGCTAAGGAAGGAGGATCGCGAGTTCAAAGCCAGCCTCAGCAATGGCGAGGCACTTAGCAACTCAGTGAGATCCTGTCTCTAAATAAAATACAAAAAAAAGGCTGGGGATACGGCCCAGTGGACGAGTGCCCCTGAGTTCAATCCCTGGTACCACAAAAACAAAACAAAACAAAACAAAAAAAAAAAAGGATTCCAGGAATTAAATTTCTCTAACAGATGGTGTTAATTTATTGATTTCTTCTTGTGTCAGTTCAGATGAACTGTTCCTTTTGTCCAAGTTGTCTAACTTATTGGCATAAAGTTCTCTATAAATATTCCATTATTACATTTTAATGTCTGTGTGTAGGGCTATCCTGATTTTTATTGTTGATGTTGGTAACTGGTATTTTTTCTCATGCTTCCTTAATAATTCTTAATATTTCTGAAAAATAAACTCTGGGATTTATTCCTTTTCTTTATTGTACACCTGCTTTCTATTTATATCTGATTTATCTTTATTATTCCATTCATCTTTCTTTAGATGAAATTTGGTATTCTTTTTAAATTGTTAAGATTGAAGCTCAGATCGTAAAGTTATATCCTTTCTTCATTTCTTATATATATTTCAGGCCATATATTTTTACTAAGTAATATTTTTGTTACATTCCACACATTTTATGATGTTAAAGTTTCATTATAACTCAATTCAAAACATTTTATACTTTTCCCATTTCTACTTTGATATATAAATTATTTAGAAGTTCATTGCTTAGTTACCAAATATTTGGGGATTTTCCATTTTCTTTCTGATACTGATTTCTAATTGAAGTTCATGATTATCCATGAATGATCTCTATATTGTTCTAACCTTTTATTTGCTTGAGGTATGATTTATACTCCAGTCTATGGTTCATTTGGTAAATGTCCCGTGTGCAGTTAGAAAGGATATGTTTCACACCTTGTTGGCTATAGTGTTTAATGTAGGTCAGTTAGGTCAACTCAGTTACTCATGCTTTTATTGATATTTCACCTGCTTTTTTATCAGTTACCAACAGAGATGTACTAATATTCCATTGTGACTATGGATGTGTTTCTTTTAATCATACTGTTTTCCTCTAATATATTTTATGTTATTATTATATGCATTTAGGATTTTTGTGTCTTTCTGTTGATTTGACATTTTCATTTTTATGAAATGTTACTCATCAGCTCTAATAATGCTTCTTGCATTAGATTCACTTTAATGTGATATTAATTTAGCCATGTTAACCTCCTTTTGGCTATTATTTGTATGCTATATTTTTTTCCTTTCTTTTCTTTTCAACCAGTGTCTGTGTAATTGAAATGCATCTCCCATAAAGAATGCAAAGTTAAAACTTGTAATTCGGTCTGTTGCATTTTGTTTTTTAATTGGAGTGCTTAGTCTGTTTACATTTAATTAATTAATTTTATTGTGGTACTCTAGTCTACAATCCTGGCTATTTGTTTTGCAGTTATTCTTTTGTTCTTTATTTATTTATGATGTCCTTCCTTTGTGTAAATCAAGCATTTTGTTTTTAAGTGATATGGGCATGCATGTTTAGACTGATTTATTGTAGTCTTATTTTATTAATAAATTAATTTACTTATTTATTTATTTTTGTGGTGCTGGGGATCGAACCTAGTGCCTTGCACATGCTAGGCAGGCTCTCTACCACTGAGCTACATCCCCAGCCTTATTGTAGTCTTTAAATTAGTAGTTTTATCCACTCCTGAAAAGTGCAAGAACAATATCACACTTGTCTTGTGTTACCTCCCTCTGCCACTTGCATGGTTGTTGTGTGTCTTTGCTTTTGTGTATGTTATAAACCTCATGAGACTTTATTAGTGGTGGTAGCAGACAGTCTTCTCTATTTACTCACATAGGTACACCTTCTGGCACTCTCTGTGCCCTCCAGTCCCACGCATCCAGCTGAGACCCCTTGTCCTACAGCCTGAATTGTTCCCTTTGCTGTTTCTTATAGTACTAGTCTTCTAGTGGAGAAGTTACTCAGTTTCTATTTGTTTTAACGTGGATTTACTTTTCTTGAATTTTTGAAGGATATCCTAAGTAGGTACAGATTTCTAGGTTTTCGGTTTTTTCTTCAGGCACGCGGACGTTGGTGCTTTGTTTTCTGGCTTCCCTAATTTGGATTGAAACATAACTTAGTCTTCCGGCTCCTCCATGGAAGGTCAGGTGTGTTCTTGTCCTCTGGTTGTTTTTAATATTTCTCTCTTTGTTTTACATTTTTAGGAGCATGATTATGATGTGTCTGCTGATAATTTTCTTTGGGATTTGTTGAGTATCTTGGATTTGTGGGTTGATAGGTTCATAAAAAAAAATTTGACCATTATCCTTTCAAATATTTTCAAGTAAGACCTTTGTCTGGGACTTCAATTATGTATACTTTAGAACTTTTAAAACCGTTATACACACACACACACACACACACACACACACACACACACATATTTATTTTTTTAGTTTGGATACTTCTTAATGATCTCCAGTAATCTTATCTGCTATGTCTGGGCTGCTATCAAAGTTATATCATGACTTTTTGATACTGATGTTTCAAATCAGAAATCACATTTACCTTTATAGCTCCAATTAAGACTTGAAATTCTTCATATTTGTCCTTCATGCTTTTTACTCTCCTTTTTGAACATATACATTATAGCTATTTTAAAGTCTTTGATTCCAATATCTAGATATCTATAATTCAGCTTTTTATTTTATTCTCATGTATTCATTATGATAAAATGTGTATAATAAAAATTACCATTTTGACAATTTTTAGGTCTACCGATCAACGACACTATGTGTATTCACAGTGCTGTACAATTATAGCTTCTACTTTTAAACATCTTGACTACTTGCCAGACTTTTCTATGTCTCTAGTAGGATTTGCTGTTTTTCCAGTTTCGCCTCCCAGCCTACTGTGCCATTCCAAACCTCAGCAAGTGTCTTTTGAGGAGAGTAGGCTTTGTGGCTGGGGCTCTGGTCCCTAACCTGATGTGCTGCTCCAGTTACCCACCAAATGCTCTCTGGTGGTTTGTCCCCCCAGGCCCTGACCCCACTCCCAAAGCATCCTTCTGCTCGCAATCTATTTAAATCCCTGTGGAAGACAAATAAGGAGAACTTCCCCAGGGAAAGGGAAAAATCCCGCTATGTCGCTTCTGCACCTCCCTATGACTTCTCATGACTATGATGCAAGGGATGGAAGTTTCCTGATGATCTTCCTGCCCTTTTCCCCAACATACCAAATTTAGAGGAGTTGTTATATCATGTTTCAAATGATCCATGAGCAAATAGTTAAGGGTCATTTTTTAGTGACAGACTGCCAGTTGCTTTAAAAACTGACCCAAAGAGGTTGGCTATGTTTCATTAAATTCTAGTACTGTGGTTCCCAATATCCTTCCTATTTTCACTTTCTTGACTGCAGCCTTGGAGTCAGAAGGCAGAAACTGGTGGCAACAAATATAAGTGAGTCTCTACAGTCCCTGAAACTCTGCTGAGCCCAGAGATAATACATTTAGTTGTAGATTATAATACAAATTGTCACTTTGTGGGCTCTGTTACTTTTACTGCTGACAAACACATAATTAAGGAAATGTCATTGAGTACTAACCACCAGTCAGGCATTGTACTAAGTACTTCTTATGGGATACAGAGTATCCCTCCTCATGATCCTGTGTGGTAGAGACCATTGCCACAGCATGTGGTACAGTCAGGATTTGAACCCAGGTCATTTGTCATCAAAGCCCAGGTTTGTGCTTTGTAAGCTGCTCTCCCTTCTGCTGAATGAGATCATCTGACAAGAAGTCAGTTAGCATTGTTCAGAGCAGCAGGGATAGGTCAAATACTGGAATGAGGAAGCTGTGGTGTACAGGGTTGCGTGAAGAGGCTTTGAATAACAGATGCCTCTCTTGGGGCCCTCGGGCAGGTACAGGCTGTTCAGAGGAGTGAAATTGGCTTCCTATGGAAGTGGATCAAAGAATAAGAAGTGAGAAAAGTCATGCCAATTGGTGAGCCACAGATGGTCATGCAGCTGGGCGGAGCCGCACTGTCCACAGGATGGAGGAGAGAGACTGGGGAGTAACTCTGCTCACAAGAACAGAAAGAAGCCTGTAGCGGAAGTTGAGATGAGAGTAAATCTGATAATGACCTTGCAGAGTCAGTTGAAGTAATTTAGCACTTAATATGGTGTGGATCTTAAATGTCACCCAAAAGACTTGACAGCTATCCCAAGGTGCTATGGGGAGGCAGTAGAACCTTTGGGAGATGAGGCCTACTGGGAGGAGGTTAGATCACTGCAGGCATGGCCTTGAAAGGGACATTGGGGGCCTGATTCCTTCTTCTCTTTCTCTCTTTGCTTCCTGGCTTCTATGTGTTGCCTGTCATAGTGTACTGTGCCACCACAGGAATGAAGGCAAGAGGGCCAAGGAATGGTGTATTGAAACCTGAAAACCATAAGCCTAAAGAAACCTTTCATCCTTAAAGTTGTTTATCTCAGGTATTTTGTCACAGTAACAGAAAGCTGACCAACATAGGGAATCTAAAGTTTGCATCCTCCAATTTTTTTTTTTTTTTTTGACTAAATAGTAAATAGTGGTCCTGATTATAGAGATGGGAAATTCTGGAATCAAACCAAGTTTCTGAAGGAAAATCAAATCATGAATTTTATTTTGGAGATGTTGAATTCGAATCTCTCTGATGCACACTAATGAAGAGATAAAGGAGGAAGATGGATTATTGACTTTGGTGCTCAAAAGAGTAATCTAGACTGGAAGTAGTGATGTGGCAGTCACCCATCCATTTATACATAGAGTGAATAGAGGCATGCACTCTTTTCTGATTGACAGGAGTCAGGGGCAAACCAGGTATGCAGTGTCTTCAGGCTGAATGAACAAGCCCAGAAGTTCTCTTTTCCTTGCCTCAGGAATTGGAAACAAGGAGGTGACCTAGGTTATGTTGCGTCAATTAAGTTCCAGGTTTTTGTAGCCTCCAGTGGTCTTCTAGAAGATACCTTTTGCCCAGAATCTACCCTTTTTTCTTGGAGTACTTCCTTCCCCCTCAGTAGTCATATGTTTTATTATGTGACCATTAATTTTGACTACTGTTGATGAGCGCATGCACAGATACAAGTTGAGTCCATCTATTTCCTGTAAAAAGACAGAAAGCCAGAAATTAGAAGCTGAACTCTATTAATGGAATTTTTGGTGAACATCAACAAAAATCTCCTGAGCTCCAAGGAACGGCTGGGTTCCCACCCTTCCTGATGTCTGGAATCTGGGTGGTAGCCTACCCTTCTGACAAATTTTCTTATTCCAGGAAGCTGTTTTGAAGTGGCTGGGGATACTTGTAACCAAAAGGGTTTCACTGGGACAGGCCCTGATGTGTTCCATTAGGGACTCATGAGCGGAATGAAGCAGAAGCTGAGACTAAGTTGAACTGGCCAAGGACCAAGATAAGCCACTTTGCAAGTCTCCATGACACAAGGAAAGACTGTGGTGACTGGGGGCTGGGGTTGTGGCTCAGCAGCAGAGCGCTCGCCTTGCACGTGCGCGACCCAGGTTCGATCCTCAGCACCACGTAAACATAAATGCATTGCATTGTGTACAACTAAAGTAAATAAATTAAAAAAAAAAAAAAAAAAAAAAGACCATGGTGACTGCCCTCGCTGAAGCCACTGCAGATAATTTGGCTTCAAATGACTAAAGGGGCCCCTTTGTGCCTGGCTAATTGAGTGGAGATGTTTAGCACTGTCCTCAGTGTGCTCTGAAGTTCTGCCACTGTCCCCGCTAAGTGACATGTGAACCTCAGTGTTCTCCTCCTGGAAAGTCCTGCTGTTTTCTTTTCTTCCCTCCAATCTGTCGTGGTAGAAGAGACTCACTTATCCTTCAGCCCCAAATTATGCCAGGGGATGGTGTTAATCTTCAGTGACTTGGAGCAAAATTATATCACACAAACCTGTTTCTCATCTGTCTGGTTCAACTACGTCACCAGGATGATTTCTTTCCCTCAAAGAGGGTGACAGAATAGAAGGCAGCACCGGTTTGATTTGGGCATTGCCCCTAGATCCTGAATATTGCAAGGAAAGAGAAAATAATTACTTGAAAATTTTTGTTTTTCCTTATATGTCAAGGGTCTCAGAATAAGAAATGATAGAAGGGCCTTTTCGAATACCCAGTTAATTTCTATGTTGCTGGCCTCATCTCTGATGATAAGTTGATATGATTTAATAAACGAGTCACAAAGTTATGTTTCTAATGGACCGTCTTCAATACAGAGTGTAACGGATGCAAGACACACTTGAAAGAGTTGACAACACCATGTCATGGGAAAGAAAGAAAGACTTCAGAAACACAATACTTCAATAGCATCCATGGAAATAGAGGGGGTTTTCTGTCTAAAATTTATAGTTTTGTTTAACAACTCTGCAAAATGTCATATCTAGTAAAAAAGAAAAACACTAGAACCCAGCAATAAGCTAAAGGATATTCTCTAAGAAGACATGGACAGGCAGTGAGATACCTGGTTGATGTAATCACTTAGTTGGGGAGAACTTTAAAGCAGGAATACATGTCTCCTTCAGATCATATGTATCACACAGTAGAAAAAGAATCACCCTGGCTCTATGTGGAGTCTCCCTTGAGTGAGCAGGGTGGAAGAAGATACTTATGTGCATCTCACAGGGCATTTTGAACAGAGGGATTTTAACACAGAATGTGGCTTGAGTTGGTTTTTCCTAGGCTCTGGAAAGATGAACTTTCGTATCATCTGGAACCCCTGAGCTACGCTTTTGTTTATTTCTTTATTTTGATTTTGTCTTCCAGTAGCCAGCGTTGATTTATTTTGCTTGCCACCCTCTGTCCCTAACCAATACAAATGCCATAGAAGACACTTGACATCACAGAGAAGGAGACATATACTCAGAGTGTCACAGGTGAGACTGTGGCGGGCAGGCAGTGCAAGGCTCAGGTTCAGCCTGCATCTTTTCATCCAGGCATCGATATTTCCTGGTGTTCAGATCTTCTTCATGCTTTGGGGAGAAGGCTAAAAAACAAGCCATGTAGTCCTTCTCTGTGTGAAGGTCATGTTTCTGCTTCTGTTAATCTTGGGAGAGCAGCCAGGGAGAGGCTATTTGTGGCTCTGTGTGTGTGTGTGGGGGGGGGGTCCGCAGTACCTTGAGAGTGTGGCTTGACAGCAAGGGCAAGTCATCTTGACCTTGGGCCACATCCTTGAATTTCACCAAATGACTCTCCTACCTGAGATCTGGCCTGTATAAATGGCTTTCAATCTTCTTAGCCCCTCCCACCCACTTGCCCCTGCTATCCATCCTCAGTTTTAAGCACCCGAAATTGATCATTACTTTCTTTATCCGTTATTAAGAAAAAAGAGAACATGAATATGCTTCTTAAAAATTACCCAGTCCCACCCTAGTCTGATACAAATACAGAGGAGAGAGGGGGGAGTCGTACAGAGTGGTTGTTGAATATAATATGTCACCTGCAGTGTAAACTCATAAAACAACAGAGCCAGGAAATCCAATTTATGCACACAAAGCATTTCAGAATGAACTACCTTTACTTTGACAATTGCAAAAGCAGATGCCCAGTAGTTCTCTTCTCCCTCTCACCCCTATATTGCAAACTTTACCAGGTGTTATTTATGCAATAAAGATGAGAAAAAAGGAACTGTGCATTTACCCGTGAACGCAAAAACCATAGAAAAATAACTAAGCCTTCAGCAAACACTCTCCATATGCAACCCTTGGCTGATAGCTAGTGAATGGAGACATTATGTTCAATGAGAGGTTGTTGCTGATGTGGGAACCATATGTTGTATGTATTTACAAAATCAAGTTCCTTGGAATTCGATAACTCTTCAATTATTCTTTTTTGCAAGTGGCATAAGCTTCAATTAACTACAGTGGTTATTATGCAGCTTGCATATTATAGCATTTTTTATTATTCTTGGTTCCCTCTTTAGCCCCAGGCCCTTCAAGGAGAGCCTGGGTGGCAGCTATGTTTTGTGTATGGGCTGCCAAAGCTTTTCCTGCTTGCCACATGCTTCCCTGAGTGATGCTGTAATGGTATCTAGGCGATCATTTCTACTTTAGCATTACCTGGCAATTTAATGGTGTGTTGAAAGTCATTGCATTTTCCATATTTTTGAATGAGAAATTTCATTTTTTTCTCTTTTTTTTTTTTGGTTATAGAGATATTTCCCATTTATTATCTGTAACAGACTAATACAGATTATATATTTTTATTTCTGCTTTATTAAATTTATTTTTAGCTGATATTTAAAAATACAGAGTTTTACATATTAATGGGGTATCGTGATGTTTTGATACATGTATAACATTGTGCAGAAATTTCATTTCTAAGACTTTACCTCAAAGCCATAATGCTGGAAGTGTGCAAAGATTTAATATGAAAAAGAGTAGAAAAAGTAAAACAGGGGCTGGGGCTATGGCTCAGAGATAGAGCGCTCGTCTCGCATGTGTGAGGCCCTGGGTTCAATCCTCAGCACCACATAAATAAAATAAAGGTATTGTGTCCACCTAAAACTAAAAAAAATTAAAAAAAGAAAAAGTAAAACAACCTAAATAATCAACAATAAAGATGTAAATAAGTTATGATGAAATATTAGGTATCAGGTAAAAATAATTTGGTAGAAGAATATACAATAACATGGAAAGATATTCACAATATACTGTTAAAAAACACTACAACTTGAAAGTAATTATGTCTTGTATGATCCTACTGTGGAAATGACCTACTTTTGGTGTTGTGGGATCCTGTGTTTAAATGTATAGAAATAAGACTGAAAGAGTAAACTTTCAAGCAAGACTGTACTCTCCTTTTGATTATTAAATATTTTAACTTGAGAATATATTGATGTATATATAGATATGTACTGATATTTTTATAAGATAGTTATTGTGATTTTATTTTAAAAAGGGATAGAAAAATTACAAAAAAATACTTTGACTTTGGAGAGTCCTCTTAGGAAAAGAAAAATCAGGTTTGTTTTTCATTTTGATCGCTAGAGGTCACCAAAGTCATAGTGATTATGGAGGTTTCTTTTCTTTTCTTTTTTTTTTTTTTAATAGTCAGAGGGATGTTTCTGGCCTGTCCTGTTAATGTACTTTTAAGTATTTACTGGAATATCTCTTATTGCTTAGACCTAAAGAGAGTAAACTGTGTGGACTAGCTTTTTTTCCTCATATTAAATATTCCCTGTAACAGACAGCCATCTATCTATGGGACCATTCAAAAGAGATGGGTGTTTCTGGAGAATATGATTTATTTCCACTCCGATACCAAAGGGCCCATTGGTTGATACCTGCTGAATGTGAGTTCTGAGTAACTTTGTTGAGACAGAACCACAAAACACCCAGCAGCAGCACACACCATTTCAAATGAAACAGCATGGGCCATTTCAAGGAAAAAGCGTCGTGCCTTTACTGGTAACGTGTGGTGAAGGAGGGCTTCAATGAAGCAGAACGTTCAAGAACACTCATTGGATCATTCGACTAACAGACCCCACTACCGTTTTGCATGTTAGCAATTCTGCAATTTTTTTCCATAACTCAACGTTAGCCCCCAATTATGAAGAGGCAGGAAAGATTCAAAAACCAGATTGGATTTTGCAAACATTCAAAGAAAAAAATGGTCTCACTTCAAAAGGCTCATCAAGCAGAGCCAGAAAAAATACAGAAACTAATTTCCATGTTCCTAGCATGCTGATATTCCAAGGCTGCATGATTCATATTAAAAGATGAAGTTTCTGTAATTAAGCAAGATGTACTGTGTAGAATGTGTACATTTGTCAGCTGTTCTGATGGACAAGGCTACAAGAGGCAAGAAGCCACCCACATTTCCAATATTTTGTTACCAATAGTGAGATTAGTTACCAAGTTATGTGGATGAGTCTGTGTTTTGGTGATCTCCTGAAGGAACTAAGCAAATCAATCTTTTCCCTAAGAACTTCCAGTGCTTAGATACCTGACAAATCCAAGCTTAAGACTTTGGTACAAGCCATACACTAAGTGACTGCGTGCCAGTATAGACCTGACACACTTTGCATTCAGTCTTGTTGTTTAGTCAGTGGACTTCATTTGACTTTGATCTCAGTTAGCTTTGAAGTATCTAAGGTTCCCATTTTTCATATGTTTTTTTCTTTCCTTTTTGTTTTTATTTGTAAGTTAAATCAGACAGGCAGTCAAAGAAAATCTGAATCTTGAAAGAAGTAAAACCAACTAGACAGAGTTATATATTTTCACTACTTTGTTTAAAGTAGCACATTGCTATACTTAAAACACTTCACATCAGTGAGTTATTTATTAAGTTGTAAATAATAGTCCCATTTTCCACTGAATCTTAGGAGACGCAGTTGGACACATCTTGAGAACCTGTTGTAGGATTTGTGTGAAAAATTTAATTGATGCAAAGCTACATATTGTAGTTAATGACGTACTAAAAACTATTACCACAAAATAGCTGTTAACCTAAAGAAAATATTTACATAGGAATTCTAACATTTGGGGTCTTATATCTAAATTTAGGTCTTTCATGGAATTTCATAGACTCTGTATTTCAAACTCTACTGAAAACTGAGGTTTGCATTTATATTTATAAAGTGATTCAAACCCATATCTTAAACACTCACTAATTTTTATTTTTCTGTTATACTTTGGATGTATGAGACTACTTTCTTATTATGATAAAGACAGTCATATTTAATAATAAGATTCATATATAAATGTACACATACATATGTGATGTGTGTATTATAAACTTACTACTTGGAAAAATAGGATCAGTTATGCATTGTTTATAAAAATGTGTCTTCAAAGGATATTAATAAAGAAAATTTGTTGAGAAGTTTTCCAATTTGGCCCACCTGAGTACCATTTATCTCTTCCGTTCTCCTCATTATCATCTTAAGTGTGTAAAATGGAACTTTTCTTTACTACAAAAAGCTGCAAATTTATGTATGCGAGATCATTTGCAGGGTGCCCTGGGACAATTCATGTTCCTATTTCATCCTTATTCCAGAAAGAAGCAAAGACCTATGAGTTACTTTTCAGTCACCTAGAAGGCTAAAATCTCTTCAAGGAAAGTCTGCTCCTGTCAAATTACGAATCAGTGTAGTTATTAGACGTATCATCTGACCAGTGAAGCATGTAAGAACTTGGTACAGTTACCAACTGTGGGCTTAAAAACATTTTTGGAGTAAACTGAAAACACTTCATCTTTCTGGAGACAAAAGGTCTCATTCCTGCCCCAGTTCTTCACCTCCCTTTGGATATCTGTAAGATAAAGAGAAAGAAATTCATTTGTGTATGAATAATTGAGAAAATTAGGAAGAACCTTTAAAAAAGAGAATTTAGAGATGTAATGGTGATGCCGATAAAAATATGTAAGCTTCTATGCTCGTTCTGCTCCATGAAAATTGTTGCTAGTAGAATGAGACATATGGTCCTGGTTGAGGCACCCATGGCTTTGATTTGTCCCTTGGAACGACTTGGGAGCCATCTTAGCAAGTTGGGATGTCAAGGGCAGCTCCTGGATTTTTGAATCTCTATACTCTTAGCTGGAATCTTAAGAATGTGTGATACTAGACATGAGATGTAACATCTTTTTCCAAATTGGTGAATTATAAGCCGGGCATGTAGGTGCATGCCTATAATCCCAGAAGCTCGGGAGGCTGAGGCAGGAGGATTGTGAGTTCAAAGCCAGCTTCACCAGAAGCTAGATGCTAAGCAACTCAGTGAGACCCTGTCTCTAAATAAAATACAAAATAGGGCTAAGGATGTGGCTTAGTGGTCGAGTGCCCCTGAGTTCAATCCCTGGTTACCCCACCCCCCAAATTGGTGAATTATAACTATACACAATAGTGGGATTCATTATGCCATATTCATATAAGCACATAACATAATTTGCTCAATCTTCTTCCCCAGTACCTTCTCTTTTTCCCCCTTTTTCTCTCCCCCTTATCTATAAGCTGCCTGGTACTTTATTTAGAGACAGGGTATAAGCTGCCTGGTACCGAAAACCGGGAGGAAAACTCTCGGAGGCAGAGTTAAGCTTTTACTACTTTTACTTCTACTTTCTTAGAGAGAGCTTAGAGAGGGAAAGAAAGATTTTTAGAGAGAAAGATTAAAGCGAGCTTTTCTTCTTGTCTTCTTAGCTTAGAGTCTTAGAGAGAAAGAAAGATAGAGCTTAGCTTAGCTTCTTAGAGAGAAAGAAAGATAGAGCTTAGCTTAGAGAAAGATTAGAGCTTCTTTCTTCTCTCTTCTTTCTTCCTTCTTCTTTCTTCTGTCTTCTGTCTTCCTCAGGAGCCTCGGCCTAACTCTGACCAGTCATTACTTCTTCTATCTGGTTTCTCTTCTGTCTTCTATCTGGTTTCTCTTCTGTAACCGCTCTGCCTACGTTCTGGCTGCTCTGATTCTTCTGACCGACCGAGTGACTGCCCGGCTGACTGAATTCTCCGTTCTCCTAACTCGACCGCTTTCACCCGGTTATATACCTTCAGGTTTGCGGGTGCCTACAGGTGCGTCACATATCAGGTGGAACTTATGGCTTCCAGCTAGCTACAACAGCCCTTCCTAATTAGGGCTCCTTCACTTATCTACTTCCTCTACTCTACTGATCTCCCTTCTATTATTATTGTTATTATTTTAATTTTTGCATTACTATTTTATATATAAGTGGAACTTATATTTGTACATGATTTGGCAGATTTCATTGCCCATTACTTCCCCATGCCCTTCCCTATATTTAACACTTCTGAATCTCAATTTCATCGTTTATTAAATGGAGATAATATGTACCTGGAAAGGCTGTGATGAAAATTAAGCAAGACTCTAAATGTAAAACACAAACATAATATCCAGCTCATGAAAATATTTAATAGAAGTTGTTTTCCTTCCACAGAGGTTGCTGTGGGGTTAAATGATTTATTTGTAAAAATGCTTTGTAAATACTGTCAACCAAATGTCCACTTGTTAATGTTATTATTTTAAACCTATAGTTTTTTGTCTTGTTTTGTTTTTGGTACTGGGGATTGAACCACTGAGGCGTGCTTAACCACTGAGCCACAGCCACAGCCCTTTTTAAACATATTTTATTTAGAGACAAGCTCTAGCTGAATTTCTTAGGGCTTACTAAATTGCTGAGGCTGGCTGGCTTTGAACTCGTGAACCTCCTGTCTAGCCTCCCAAGCCCCTGGGATTACAGGCATGTGCCACCGCGTCCCGATTAAACCTGTAGTTGATATGCACTTATTTCTTTGAGGAGAACTTCAGCCAACAAAACAAATGGTCTGAAACGTATATAGAAGATCTATACCAGGTAATCCAAAGTCGAATTTGAGAGCGCACCCATTTTCCTGAAAGGGTAGAAAATACTATTAACAAAAACTGTAGTATTTGGAATAGCTACCATTTTCCTTCCTTTAGACACCAAAATGCTCCAGTAGATAAGAAAATACATTGAGTTGGGAATTGAGGTAGGAAGAGCAAGAGAAAGAAGAAGGAGATGAGTGACCAGGGATTGTAATCGTCACCACTTTAAGGAATGGAAAAGCATGTCAAAATGTAGTTTAGTTTCAAGGACACTTTTATTTGACACCTATGTCTAGACACATACCACTCAAAAAGCTTGGGAAAGGTGTTTGTTGGGGATGAGGCACACTTTTGAGGAGTAGGAGGTTATACCTGAAGTTTCCACTTATGTGTCCGAAAAGTTTCAATGAGTCCATCCCTGCAAAAGCTGATACCCCTGGGGGATAAGGCCCTGAGAATTTAGTGTTGTCTACCCCTGAAGGGCACTAAAAATAGAAACTGGTGTAGAAGTCACTAGAGCCCAGAACAGAGAGGACTCTCCTGTGGGCAGGAAGCAATTAGAACTAAACAAATCCAACATTACGTTGTGTTTCTTCATAAACCCGGGCCCTGATGTACAGTGACTGAGATATCTTAGAAGAATCAAGGTCATAAGTCAATCTGATATGGAATGACGGAGCAACGGGCCACAGAGAAGAAACAGCAAGGAGACTGGGATCTTGCTGTGAAAACCAGCCCATTTCTGCCTCTTACTTAGTGACTTTGGTCAGCTTGTCGAAATGACAAGCTTCAATTTCTTCAGCAGGGAGAAGGCGATAACAAAATATCTTGTGGCTTTGGAAGGAGGATGAAATAAAAAAAATGCATGTAAAGGTTTTAGCACAGTGAAATAAGAAGTAGCTATGACGATAAATAATATTTTTAATTAAAATATTCACAAAAATTGTCTATCAAGGGCCCTTTATGGAGCTATGTTAGGAATGCAGGGGGCTGTCCTGAAGAATGTTCTGTTCTATCTTTAACCGAAAGTGAAAAATGATGGTTTAGATAACAACAACCAAACAAAACGGCAATTGTATTCTAATATGCTCTTCAAATGTCTCCTGAAATGAGAGTCATGTCAGATTAAATAAAAACAATCTCAGCCCAGATGTCTCATCGTTTGAACTGTGACAATTATCTTTGTGCCCATAAAACCTACACATACTATCTGTTTTTACCTCTGGAGAAGGCATCATTTTAAATATACTTAATTTTATTGTAAACTGGTCAGCTAGAGTCACTATATTAAATATGCTGCATGCCAGTAAATATCTGTAAGATACATGTATGCCTGTGCTTCATCTGCATTCAGTACTCTGGAAGCTTCAGCCAATGAAATAGATAACTTGACATTGATATGAGAATCCTAACAGATAAGCAAAGTCAAATTTAAGCCAGTATTTGTTGCCTCTCCAAGAAAAAAATTTATAATAACAAAGAACAAACTTCATTATTTACAGTATCTGCCATCTTTCTTCCTCTGAACACCAAAATGTTCCAAAGCATGCAACTCTGAAAAGACAAGGCAAAGTGGTGCGTCATCTTTAATGTGCTACTTTTCTTACTGTGTATGTGCTGTTGCTGCCTGTGCTGCTGTGAAATCTGTCTGGGAGGTGAGAAGTTTCCTGGGGATCCAAAACCCCTGGGAGAGGTAGAAGAAAGGATGGAATGAGTCTTCTCCCTCAGGAAGGATTCTGTCTTGACATCCCTGAGATTGACATTCCCAATCACAAAATCATCTTGGATGATTCATGGACATGGTCATTGAAGGCCATGGCTTCACAGTCAACAGGTATAATTTATACAGACATTTTTAAATGAAAATATTTATGATCTTTGGTACATAAAATATTAACAGTATCATGTTCAGTAAAGAAGTTATAAAAGTTGATGATAATAGTAAGTGATTATAGCATACTATGGTGACATGGCCACATCAATGTTTATAACACCTCAATTCACAATAGCTAAGTTATGGGACCAACCTAGGTGCCCTTCAAAAGATGAATGGATAAAGAAAAATGTATGTGGTCCACATACACAATGGAATATTACTCATCCATAAGGAAGAATGAAATTATGGTATTTGCTGGCAAATAGATGGAACTGGAGACTATCATGCTAAGTGAAATAAACCAATACCCCAAATCCAAAAGCTGAATGTTCTTCCTGATATGTGGGTACTAATGTACAATAAAGGGGGGCAGGGTGGAGGTAGAAGTTCATTAGATTAGACAAAGAGGAATGAAGGAAAAAGAGGGGGGACAGGAATAGGAAAGATAGTGGAATGAATCAAACATAACTTTTCTACTTTCTTATGATTGTACATGATGTGGAATTATATGAATGGGAAGTTATAGTCCATGTTGTATAATATATCAAAATACACTCCACTGTCATGTATATATCTAAAAGGAACAAATAAAAAAAGAAAAATTATAAGTGATTATAAAAGAATAGAATCAAATTATCGTAAGCTCTTTCAAGAACAAATCCATTAGGACAAAATAGAGCCATGGGTGAAAGAAGATTTAAAAAATAAGCCAGGGAGGGCAGTGTGGGGAGAGTTGACCAAGATTTGCAGTAAAGCAATAATCAGGAGGCTGGAAAGGGGAGGGAGGTTGAGGAAAAGGGGCTGAACATTTGTAGGGGTGAGATACAGGGGTGGTCTAAGGTGCCTTCCAGGCTTCTGTCTAGGTGAACTGGGAGGATGTTGATGCTATTCCATGAGATGAGAAAAATCAGGAAGAGAACAGATGTAGAGGGGCCGGCTGAACCATAACCAATAAGCAAGTGGATAGAAAGACCTACTTATTTTATTGCATTTGAAATAAAAGGCAGTCAAATACAGAGCACTGTGCGCCAAGAACGATCGGCGCTATAAACAGACGCAATTCAATTTTGACATAGATCCGTCTTTTAGGATCAATAAAATTTAAATTTCTGAGCTTATTTATTATTAGTACAATAAATTTTGGGGAAAATATGGTAATAAATGTCAAGAACACTGACAATATTGATATTTATTTAATAATTTGACTATGAAGAGGTGAAGAAGCAAATCATAGACGTAAAAAACGCACACAATGAGGTATTCTACAACAATTAAAGGAGCCAAAATATTGAAATCACCTGGAAAATCCATCAAGGTAGTAAAATAAATCATAATACATCTACAATCAGCCTATTATTCAACCATGAAACCTGGTTTTGTTGAAGAATCTTTCAAAATGTGCGTCCTTTAGTTTTTCTCTTGCTGCCATAATTAATCACACCAGAACATTAGTCTGAAACAACACACACATGTTATCTTGCCCAATTTCTCAGGATTGGGAATCTGGGAGTGGCTTATCTGGTTGTTCTGGCTCCAGGAGCCTAATGAGATTTTCCTTAAGCTGTTGGCCAGGGCTGCAGTCTTCCAAAGGTTTGTCTGGGACTGGGAAAGCCATTTCCAGGCTTATTCCATGGTTATTGGAAGACTTTCTGACTGCTGATTGGAGGCTTTGGTTTTTCCCCACGTGGTCCCTGTCACACTGATCCTCACAACACCTTGCTTCCCCAGAGTGAACAATGAGAGGGAGAAAATCAATATGGAAGCCACAGTCATTTATAACCTAATCTCAGAAGTGACATCTGCCATTTCTGTCATATGCCATTGATCACATAGACCAATCCTGATACTATGAGGGAGGGGACTACAGAAAGATGTGGATGTCATGAGGCAGGGAGCGTCCAAGGACATGTTGGAGTCCAGCTATTGCATGTAGGAGAATGCTGAAGATAAACAACTGAGTGAATTAAAGGACATACAAAGTTACCTTATTGAAAAATGCAGAGAAAGAAGACAATGTAAAACAATGAAAAAGTAGAAAACAATGCTACCAGAATATTAACTGTGTTCATCTCTGTTGCATGGCCGTAGTTTTTTTATTTCCCTCCTTTTAGTCTGTGGTATTTTGGAACAATCTGGACTTAACATTTATTTTACTCTTCATAGTCTTCACAAATGTTAAAGAAGCTCAGAAACACATGGCGCTTTGAATATTAATTATTTCTGCATTCAGCGTGAAGATGTTCAATAAAACTCAAGTCCTTGCCTAAAAAACACTGAAGTAGTGTACTAACTTAATACAATCAGTTAAGCTTAGGATCAAGAGATTATAGTTTGATTTCCTTTTGAGCAGTTCCACATGTTCCCCCGGCATAAGTATTTTATAGGAATTTAAGTATCATAACTAAGCTTCTGGTTGGTGGCCATTAAGTTATTTTGGTTTTTCAGTTTTCTCGCTTTATAAAAGGGCACTTTGTGCCTAGGCTCGATATGCTCGAAGGTAACTTTCTAACTCTAAAATTCATTGATTTTCATCAGATTTATTTACTAAATGCTTAATAAGTATTTAAAGCATAGTGCTTTCTTAGTCAACTGTACAACAGCCCAAGATTCATGAGGGATTCGACAGTGTTTTTGGAAAGAAAAGTTGGTGCAAAAGTTTATTTTTACTTGCACCATGTCTAGGCCCTACACAAGTTTTCTGCAGCATTTACAGAGTTTCGATAGCCTGTTACATGGAGGGGGCCATATTTGCGTTTCATTTATTCCTGAGCAGTGTCTGTAGATACCCCAACCAAAGACCTTCCCGGTGTTTTAATGTTTACTGGTATTTCCTTCTGCAGGATGTCCGCCCTGCTTGTCTTCCCGCATGAGAGACAGCAGATGTTCCTGAAAACATCTTTGCGTGGATTTACTTGAAGCAAGATGCCGAGAGAAGGGGCAGAGCTCGAAGGGAGTTGTCAGGGCCAGAGAGAGGAAGGCAGCTGGGCAGGGCTTTGCAGGCTACTGAAACGTGATCCGTTCTCTAGGAAACAACTTCACTTTTGTCTTTTGAGAAGGGACTCTCGCTGTTCCAGAGGCCAGGAAAGTTCTGGTACTCTTTCAAATTTTCAAAATCCAAAAGTCCCCATGATGGTGACATTCTTGGTAATGTCACCAGAGCATTTCTTAGTGTCTGAGATAAAGAGACCTGGATGTATGAAAAGGAGGTCCATGGAAAAAGGAAAAAATTATTATTATTATTTTTTAATTTATTTATTTTTTATTCTAATTTGTTATACATGTTTGCAGAGTACATTTCATTTCATATTACATATAAAGAGCACAATTTTTCAAGTTGCTGGTTTTATATAAAGTTTTTTACAATAATTGTGTCTTCATACATGTATTTAGGGTAATCATGGATAACTCAGTCTGCCATTATTCCTATCCCCTTGCCCCCTCCCCCGTCCCTCCTCCTGCTTCTTTGTACTATTTAAAGCTCTTTCATTCCTCTCATCCCCACTCCCTTGCCTTTATAAGTTAGTATCTTCATATCAAAGAGATCATTCAACCTTTGGTTTTTTGGGATCGGCTAACATCACTTAGCATTATTTTCTCCAGCTCCATCCATTTACCTGCAAATGCCATGATTTTATTATCTTTTAGTGCTGAGTAGTGTTCCATTGTGTATATATACCAAAGTTTCCCTATCCATTCATCTGCTGATGGGCATCTGGGTTGGTTCCACAATCTAGCTATTGTGAATTGTGCTGCTATAAACATTGATGTGGCTGTGACCCTGTAGTAAGCTGTTTTTAAGTCCTTTGGGAATAGGCCAAGGAGTGGGATATCTGGGCCAAATGGTGGTTCCATTTCAGATTTTCCTAGGAATCTCCATACTGCTTTCCAGATTGGCTTTACCATTTTGCAGTTCCACCAGCAATGTAAGAGTGTGCCTTTTCTCCCACATTCTCACCAGCATTTATTGTTGTTTGGTTTTTTGATAGCTGCCATTCTGACCGGAGTAAGATGAAATCTTAGAGTAGTTTTGATTTGCATTTCTCTAATTGCTAGAGATGTTGAACATTTTTTCACATATTTGTTGATTGTTTACATATCATCTTCTGAGAAGTGTCTGTTTAGTTCCTTGGCCCATTTATTGATTGGGTTATTTGTTTTTTTGGTGTTAAGGCTTTTAAGAGCTTTATAAATCCTTGAGGTTAGTGTTCTATCAGATGTGCTTGTGGTAAAGATTTGCTCCCATTCTGTAGGTCCTCTATTCACCTCACTGATTGTTTCTTTTGCTGAGAAGAAGCTTTTTAGTTTGAATCCGTCCCATTTATTGATTCTTGGTTTTAGTTCTTGTGCCATAGGGGTCTTATTGAGGAAGTTGGGGCCTAAACCAACATGATAGAGATTTGGGCCTACTTTTTCTTCTATTAGGTGCAAGGTCTCCGGTTTAATTCCTAAGTTCTTGATCCACTTTGAGTTAAGTTTTGTGCATGGTGAGAGAAAGAGATTTAATTTCATTTTATTACATGAGGATTTCCAGTTTTCCCAACACCATTTGTTGAAGAGAAAAATATGGAACACTTCACAAATTTGCATGTCATCCTTGCACAGGAGCCATGCTAATCTCTGTATCGTTCCAATTTTAGTATATGTGCTGCCGAAGTGAGCACAAAAGGAAGAAATTATTTGACTCCAAGCAATTAAGGTGAAAAAGTAATTATAAAATCTTGTCAAAAGAACTTAATAAGCATGGCTCAAAATGCTACCTATATGATAAAACTATTGCCACTGGGAACAGATTTGCACCTCCAGGCTGTAGGTGACTATGGGGTCACATAAAATAGTTAAATGTTTAATAACCTGAGTTGTACTCTTGAGTTTCTGGGTACTTCCTGGAAGATGGATGGTACTGAGTTGGGCCTTAGAAATCTGAGGACTTACAAGAGAGGAAGAAACGCCTTGAAGATAGTACTGTTAAAAGACTAATTGGGGACTGGGGATATAGTTGAGTTGATAGAGAGCTTGCCTCACATGCACAAGGCTCTGGGGTTCAATCCCCAGCACCACCACCACACACACATACACACACACAAAGTAAGTCAAAAGTCAAATTTAGGACATGTATAAGCTATGATAGTGAATGCATCCTGAAAGGGAGGGCATGTGTACTCAAAATTTCATTTAAAGCAATGCACAAAAAGTAATTCAGACTCCAGTATTATGGACTAATACAAGCCTGTTTGAGTAGAAGCCTAGGAGGGCTTTTATATATATTTATATATATTTGTACTGAATCAGACCAACTCAGTGTGCCAAGGAATGCAGAAACTTCTTGGCCATGCTCAAGTCATGAGGCCAATGTAGAATCCACAAAGATTAGTCTGAGAAGAAAAAGAACTTCACTGAACTCACTTTTCCCCATCCTTCCCCGAATGCTGACAACCTGCCCCAGAGTTTAAATTAGATGAATGAATAATGAACACATATAGAAGAAGGTGGGGAGGTGGCTAACTCAGAAGTTTAACCTTTAAGCTCTGGTTCAAAGTCACAAACCTCTGGCTTTGTCCAACCAAGTCCTTAAATGTATAAATGCAGACAAATTATAAAGGAAGAACCTACATACGGGTGGGTGACTCTATCAATGTCTTTGATATTATACTATCTTTTTCTTTTCTATTTACTTTTTTTTTGGGGAGGGGGCAGGGATTGAACTCAGAGATGCTTAACCACTGAGCCACATTCCAGTCCTTTTTGGAATTTTATTTAGAGACAGGGTCTCACTAAGTTACTTAGGGCCTTGCTAAGTTGCTGAGGCTGGCTTTGAACTTGTGATCTTCCTGTCTCAGCCTCCCAAACCACTGGGATTACAGGCATATGCCACCAAGCCCAGTAAGGGCTATCTTTTTTTTGAAATTACTAGGTACTCTCTTATCATTGTCATCTTCATCATTGTGAAGAAGGCAGATTCTCTGAGATGGGAAAAGGATGTTGTAAGCTCATGGAGGACAAAGCATGAGTGTTCACCATCATGAAGAAGAATGGAAAGAGAGGAAGGAGTTTTCTCCCATTCACGACCCTAGCACTATGTGTAAAAGAGGAATAATTCATATTTATTGAGTGTTTCCAATATATTATATAATAGCAGTAACTTCTGTGTTTTATCTCACACAAACTTCACAACAATTCAGTGAAGTAGATATCATTTTGCTAATGAAAAAGTTAGAGGTCAGATATGCTAATAATTTGCCCAAAACAATGATAACTGTAAGTTGTGGACTCCATCTTTGAAACATGTCTTTGTACACCAAAGCCCATTCTCTTTGCTCTTCCCCGGGCTTCTTTCCTGAGCAGTACTGGAAGAATTGGCCCATGCACCACTGTTAAAATGGAATCAGCTATTCTGCTCTTCTTGGAAAGATCAAATTTGCTTTTACCAGAGGGTCTTGCTTTGTCCCTTGGAACTCTAATCAGTTACTACCTCTCTTCTCTAGACGGACTTTCCTGACCTCCCCTCTGAAAATATGACTTTTCTTTCTCATGACTCCCTCACTGGACTTAATTTTCTTTGTAGCATTTATTTCGACACAACACTCCCTATCTTTAGTGTATTTTTTGACTCCTATCTTAACTATGCATGCTTTGTGGTGGCGGGAAATTTGTTTTGTTTACTTTTCCATGCATTTCAGGGACTCAGTGTCCAGCATTTAAAAGATAATCTATAAATACTTATTGGATTCAAATACACGCATTACTATGAATATTTCGCTAGATCTGAAGTAGAAGGAAAATATCACAATCAGCCTCAACTCTCTCTTTTAACATCTACCCTGGCCTAATGCACTTGGCTGTCCATGTGTACCTGAAATATCAAGCCTGAGCTTACCATCACCGTGTCCGATGCTAGCGTTCATCACTGATGTTGGGTGGAGATGGTTGTAGCACAGATGGCCACATGTCCACCATCTGTGGACATTTGCTCTCCTACAATGGGGCATTAGTGCTTTGAGGTGAATGCTTAGCGGAGAAGGGTGGTATCCCAAACTCCTCTCTTTTCATCACGGGGCAGCCCTATGATTTGCTCTCAGAATGGACAACAGTTGTATGGTTCATTTCAGGGATGACTTTTGAAGCAGCAGGTACATATTCCACATTATTTTCTTTTCCTTCTTCTCAGAGAGTAGCAATGATAGATCCAGTTGATGGAAGGAACCTGGATCTCTGAATCACTATGTGGAGGAAAATCACATGCTATCTCTAGGTGAAACCCTGATATGCTAAATAAATAGAAAATCAATTATTGGGGCTGAGGTTGTGGCTCAGTGGTAGAGCACCTGCCTACCTTGTGTGAAGGCACTGGGTTCGATTCTCAGCAACACATATAAATAAATGAATAAAATAAAGGTTCATCAATGTCTAAAAAAATTTTTTAAATAAATTATTAGGTCAAGCTGCTGTAATTTTGGGATTTGTTTGTTTTCATATATGTGTCATCTATTTTATTACAACAGTCTAGAAAAATCGTAGAACAGGATTTGGTGGAAATCTTGAAATAGTTGTGCAGTCTATGAATGAGAAGAAACTTCAAAGATACTTCTTATTTTTCCAGTTTTCAATTTCTAGATTTAAAATACTCTTTTGAAAAATAACTCTTTGAATGAGAATCACTACTATTTCTCCTTTTAGATGTAGAAACAGGTCCCTGGTTAGTGACTGAAAAGAGCCAAGTAAGAGGAATTTGTGAATAAAGACTTTTAAAGGTAGTGGGAAATTTATAATCAGGTCAAACCAACTCTTATCTGCCTGTCATTGTGTCTTGTGCTTCAAGGGATTAAGAACATACAACTGACATCCCTAGACTCCGCTGTTTTGGTTCCTGTGGAATTGCTGTCAGGTTCAGTGACAACTGGTTTTGCTGCAACTGCTGTATTAACACTTGAAAAGAAGTAGATTACTTCTTTTTATCTTCATGCTTGTCTCTCAGTGATTTCTTGCTTATCTTTTTGCAGATTAAGTAGGTCCATTATGAAAGAATTAATTTGGTAGATTTCCTGTGTTAAGATGTGAGGGACTTTTTATAGTTTTGTTCTTGTCTCCTGATCAAGGAGTAGACACAGGTAGAAATATTTATCCTCCAGTTGTGCTGCTTCTCTGTTCTATCCTCCACCACAAGGATTAAATGTCATTTCTTCCCTGGCTTTGGAAGCAGCCAGTGTAGGCCGGATAGCTTAATCACACCAACCTAGATAGAGGGGCAAGTACAATGATGTTTCTCCAAATTACACAAAGTATGTTTAAAGTCACTAAATAATTAAAATAAAGGAAGGAAGGAGGCAAGCTGGTTAGAGGAGGAATGAAGCAGAAGTCCACGTGTTTAATTTTGTCAGTGATTAAACTCATCTTTCATGATTATTACTTTGATATGTAGAAGATATATCATAATTGTTTTCCTAAGCAATATGAACTGAAGAGATAAGGTATTTAAAAATTAGTTGATATAAAAATTTTATGTATATATATGTGTGTGTATATGTATATATGCATATCTATACAAATGTATATATAAACATATATATATATATATATATAGTGTGTGTGTGTATGTGTATTATATATAGCTTGATGTATTTTTCAAACTGAAGAGAACTATAACACTTATACAGAAACACACACACACCCTGGAAACCCTCCCATGCTCCTTTCTATTCACAAAATTCATAGCTATCATGACATTGTGGGTTTTTTTTTTTTTTTTTTTTTTTTTTGTGGTGCTGGGGATTGAACCCAGGGCCTTATGTATGTGAGGCAAGCACTCTACCAACTGAGCTATATCCCTAGCCCAGCTATCATGACTTCTAATGGTACCACTTAGTTTTGCCTCTTTTTAGAATTTTTATCAATGAAATTATACAGTAGATACATTTTTGAGTCCAACATCTTTTACTAAATGCTTTGTTGGTAAGAGTTACCCTATCATTGCATCTACTTGTAGACCATTCATTCTTGCTGCATTATAAAATTCCATTGAATAAATTCATTTCTATACTCTACCTCTGACAGACATCTGCATAGTATCCGGTTGGTTTGGAGCTATTGCATGCAATACTATGATGCATATTCTGCTAAGTCTTTTGGCAAACTAAAATATGTGTTTTTGTTGAATATATACATATGCATACTAGAGAAGAATTTATCAATATGGTCAAAAAGTTTCCCAAGGTGGTTGTACCAATTCACACTTTACCAGGTGTGTAGGAGTTTAGTTGTTTTATATCTTTGCCAACACTTGGAAAATTTTTGTTTTTATTGCTTTGATTGGACTGGAGTGATATTAAATTATGATTTAGTTTGCATTTCCTTGATGACTAATGAACTTGAGAACACAGAAATATGTTTCTTGACCAGGTGGTTATCATCCTTTATAAAGCCTCTATTCAGCCCTTTTACCTTTTTCTCAACTGAGTTGTCTGCATTTGTCTTATTGATGCTTTGGAGTTCTTTATATGCTGTAGATAACAATCCTTTGAGATATATATGTGTATATATATGTGTGTGTGTATATATATATATATATACATAATCTTGTATGAATACACACACACATATATACACACACATTTTCTTTTCCCACTTTGTGGGTTGGCCTTTTATTCTTTTAATATTGCATTTTGATGCACATGTGCTTTAATTTTAATTAGACACAGCTTTACGGCAAAAATGATACTAGACCAAGTGTTAAAAGGAAATGATGTGGTGCCATGAATGGAAGAAGGGTTGGGATTTCCAGCACTGTTGAGCTGCCTATCAGCCTCCTAGAAGCCACTTAATGTCTTCCCCCCCCCCCCCTCTTTCTACTCATTACGTTGGGAAATGGAGTTACCCCCAGAGTGTCATAGGAATAACAGGAGTAATCTTTTAAAAATTGTATCACCACCAAAGAATTCCCATATGAATATTTGAAGCATTATAAAAGCTTAGCAAACATGGTTAGAAAAGTAAAGATACTGTAGTTTTTACTGCCAAGTTGACACTAGCCACAGACTTAACTTCTTCAAAAATTTTCTTCTGAAAATAATACATTGAAAAATCAGTTTCCAGTTTCCAATAGCCCAGGGAAGATGTCAATTAAGTTTACTATTTTAAATTGTAAACTGACCTGTAAAAATCTCCTAGGACCCTGGGGTTGTATGATCCTATAATCTGTGATATTTTTATTTTTTAAAAGTCAGGATATGAGACAATATTATTTTAACATATAGAATTCAGTGCTAGAATTAAAGCCAGCATAAGATCTATGTTGGAAAAAACAAACAAGGCATATTACAGCTCTCTGATCAATAACATGAATGAAGAACACATTACTCAGAAAAAATGGAATTTACTATGTGAAATCTTATAAATAAGGCATATTTTAAAATCTTGGCTCTAGAGTGATTTGGTGAAATGATTATATTCCTCATAAGACAAAATAAATTCTTGTCATATTATTAAACATTTTACAACCTCAAAATGCTGTTTTATAGTAGCCCAGCTAGAAGTTAGGATTAAAGCTAACTGTATTGTGGTCTGGTGATTGTGGTCTGGTGAGGGTTGAAGCAGAGGGCACAGTTTCTAGAAGGTTTTCCTTCAGCCTGGATATCAAAGACCACTCAGCTGCTTGATACATTCGGTGGCCTTCATGTTCATGGTCCAGGTGTGTATGGCCTACTGTCTCTCCTGTAAAGGTCCTCTTACCTAAATACTGGTCATACCTTTTTTTTTTTTTTTTAAACATTTCCATCATAGTTAATTACAGAAAAATGATTATAAGCAATGTCCTATTAAAACAAACAAAAATATCATGGGAAATACCTACAATAATCATATCCAAGTAAAAAAATAACAAAATGAAAATATTTTTCCATCTGACTTTAAAGAATTTAAGAACTAATAAGTGTGTATTTTGGAAATTCATAAGGCCCTCAAAGGTAGATTGTTCTACCCCTCTGAAGGCCTTTATTCCTACACATATTGTATATGTGTAATTTATACTGTGGTTTAAGTGAATGTCAACTTTAACCTTTGCAATGTAAGCTATGAGTTTAACAGACATTGTCTCTTATTATGCTCCATGTCCAATTACTCAGAACTTGAAAAATGACTCATTTAGTACTAAATTCTCCTTTATAGATATGTTCTATTTTCTTACATAAAAAGTGATCAAATCATTAAAAAGTTTTAAAGGTCAAATCTTCCTCTAGGAATGTGTAAGGAGACAATTTCCTGGCAGCCTAAACAATCTTTTTATGGGTTAAATTTTCTCCAAATATGATCTGTTTTATTTTGAAATATAAATATTTTTAAAGCATAAATTGCTAGCAACTGGAAAATTGGTTTTAAGCACATGTGATATACTATTTCACAAATGTTTAGGATCACGGCGTTGTTTCCATGACTATGAGATTTCATAAACACATTCTATAGCAACTACTCCTTGTGGTTCACTGTGTTTCTGCACAACTGAGGTGCTTAATTAAACACAAAAGTACTTTCTACCCATTATTGTAGATGCTTTGCTTTCTTGTGTTTTTACTGAACATTTTACACACAGATCTGTGCAAAATGTAAATTTTCCCCGTGGGTTATATATATAATAACTGCATATGTAGCTAGCAGTGCTTAATACCAAATACCCTTCACATAGCTCTATCAATGGAAACTGATATTGCATGGAAAACCAATTCTCTTTTATCTGCTGCACTCAGAACTCCTGCTGCTCAAACTACTGAATTAATAGAATTTTCACTGCCTATTCTGCCTGGTGCAATATTAATTCTGTTTACTTACCCTTAACATACAGTAGAATTAAAACTATAGAGGAAAACCTCTTTTTCTTATTAAGCTGCTGGGGAAAAAAATCTCATATTCTGTGATATCTGTTTCTAATTTGTCTTTGGGTAAAGGAATGCCAAATAGTTGCCTTGTTTCCCCTTCAGAAATTCAGAACCTCACCAAACTGCAGTCAAACCAGGATGCACAGCCCGGCATGGGAGTTTCCCCCCTCAGGATCATAGTCAATAAATTTGATTAGTTTGTAAAGCATTCCAAGCCACCAGCCCACAAAGCAGGTTGAGCCAATGCCTTCACTCACTCTTGTTCCTTCTAGACCACCAGGGCTCTAGTTTGTATTTTTAAACCTGGGTTAAATTGTGGCATAACCACAAACCATTGTATGCTATTAACAGTGGGGTTCCAATGAATGACTGACAAACAAAATCTTAGCACACGAAGCCTGCTCCTCTCGATGGTAAACACATGTTATTAATGAAACGTTTCTAACAGGACCGGGCAGTTTGAAGTCTGTCTTGACTGACAAGACTATATTTTGCTATATGCACTAAACAAACAAAACATTTTAAAATAGTTTATTAGAAGAATATGCTTTGGTGAATTGCAAAGGTATAATTTGCAGATCTGGATTTTGAACTGAATATCCCCTCGTCCTGGATTACAGTGTAATATTTCTCCAGGGATCAAAGGCAGCATGTAATTCCTTTATCTTCCTTAAGAAGATCCGGATGGTGTTAAATTCAAACCCTGGTCCAGACTCAAAGAGAGTGATCTTGGTGCAAAAACGACTCATCACTAGTATCATACGAGACACAGCAGGTGAATGTCTGTTTCATGTGCAGTTCTGAGGCTCAGAGTTCCTGAGAGAATGGCTGTTGTTCCGTAGGATGCTAAATAAAGATCAGATGTGATTCATCCTCAGCTTCCTCTAAGTTCATGAAGTAGGTGAGTGAAGACTTTGTTCACGGCCTGTTTGATGTTTTCATTTATCAGTAACGCTGGCTACTTAGTATGTAGGCATCCATGAAAACAGACAGGGAGTCTTTTGTGCAAATTTCTCCAAATCCTGTTTAACATAAAGGGAGAGCAAACCCCAAACCAAATAAAACAACACTGGCATTGCATTTTAGATGTCTTTGAAACATTCCAATGTTTTGGACCACCAAACTGGAACCCATGGTGGTTGCATTTAGTTTTGATCAAATTGGGCAACGCTGCCTCAAGCTGGTTTGCATTTTTTCTCTTTAAATTTACCCCGACCCTGTTAGAGTAACCGGAGAATTACAGAAGTACAATGTCCCATTAATCTGTTCTGTAGAGTTCTTTTGAAAAGTTGCACTGAACAGTGAGGAGATGAAGGAATAATGCCACTATCATCGAAACAGTTCCAAACATCAAATGTTTTTAGAAGTAGATCATCACTGTTTCCACCAACTTCAAAGTGGCCCATCAAAGGTAAAACCTTTATGCAAACCACATAACCATGATGCACATAATCCTTTTCCTTGAATTAACTGGATGACTTTTACTCTGCTGAATTGACAAGTTAATGTGATAGGTATGGTCTAGCAGTAAGCTGAACAAGGACTCTCTCAAACAGTTCAGCTTTCTGTTGCTGTGACCAAAATGCATGACAAGAACAACTTCCAGAGGAAAAGTTTATTTGGGCTCATGGTTTGAGAGGTTCAGTCCATGGTGGGCTGACTCCATTGCTGTGGGCCCAAGATGAGGTGGATCATCATGGCAGAAGGGGCTGGTGGAGGAAACTGCTCAGCTCATGGCAACCAGGAAGCACAGGGAGGGTAGGAAGAGCCAGGGACAAAATCTATCATCCCCCAAGACTCACCCAGTGACCCATTTCCTCCAGCCACACACCACCTGCCTACAGTTACTAGCCAGTAACCCACTCGAATCATGAATCCATCAAATGTATTAATCCACTGATTAGGTTGTGATTCTCATAATCTGATCATTTCAACTTTGGGGGGGACAATTCATTCCCAAGCCGTAACCAAGGGCAATATTGGTGGGAAAGGTGTACCATCTGCGTGCAGGACAAGTGCACGGATGAATAAGTACAGCTACCTCCACTCACTTCGTCCCATTCTCCGGGTCCTTTTTCATCTCTGCTCCACATACATCTTATTCCCAGCCAGCAACGTTATCTTCTTTCCTGCCCCCCACTGGCCCAATGGCGTCTGGTATGTGGGCTCCTCCTACTTGCTCCCTGGTCCTTAGTGTTCTGCTTTCTCTGCAGGTGGCAGTCAGGAGCACAGGGTTCCTGGTACTTTTGCTTTGTTGCCCAGGGTTTTCTTCCTGCTCTCTGGTGGCCCATCACACCTGTGATCTGCAGCCACACATACCTCATCTTCTCCCTCTTCCTAACACATTCCTTTCTCTGAAGCTCCTGCTAATGGACTTGACAATCTAAAAGTACTCTGTCACCCAAAGTGATGATAATTAATTAACTCAAGCCCTCTTGTGTGCATCCATAATGGGATGCTTGGAGAGACCACACCTTGAAAAATATGAATGAATTGTAATTGGCTAACTGTGAAGATGTTATTAGGGAGCAAAGGAAGGCTTCCAGTTGTCCCCTGGAGTCTTACCCCCATGGTGGAGTAGCTGCCCCTGTTATCCACCATGTGCTGCCTGGAGTTCCTAGAACCTTCTCTATCTGGATGCTTGGTGTTTTGAGACTTTGCCTTATGTCTATTTATTCACATTTTCCTTGCTCAGGTAAAATTAATAATAAAAAAAAATAAATAATTTTTGAAGTTAGCTTAAGTGGGCTTGATTTATATTTATTTGACTTAATGAGTCAGTAGAGAAAAATGGATACCTCTAATACGTGTACTATGATATAGAATTAAAGGATTTTATTGCTGATAGGAAAGTAAGAGAAATAAACCACCTCCAGATTTAAATGATTAATAATAGGATAAAGACTAGAACCCAAGACTTTGATTTTTCAATCCACAGTGCTTACATACCATACATTGCTGTAAAATTTATATCACTACATTGATGAAACTATATTACCTAGAAGATATTTCATATAAAAGTGCATATGTTACTGGTAAGTTGTTTCAATAGTGCACTATTGTCAAATATATACACACATATGTATGCACACACATATGCATGAAGACTGGGGGATTCAGAGATTTAGCTTTAAAAATACTTCCAATTTGTTCATTTGAATTTGGTATCCTTACAGATTTCAGGATAAGACAAAGCTATTATTATGTCATCCCTTCAGTATTAGGAAACCAGCCATAACAAAGCATCAACATCTATTTCTTGCCTTGGCTTTTAAACTGGCAAGGGCTTTGTCATAAAATTAGTGCTTCAAAAATTTACAAGATGAGACAAGTAAGTATCTTCCATGCATGCTTCTCAGGTCTTATCTTACATGACGCACTTTAGCTTCATCAAGTATTTCATTCATTATGTGTTTACTATGAGCAGGGCATTATGCTGGTCACAGGGAACACACACAGTGGAATAAGACATTTCTGCCTTTGCCATTGAGCGTTCAGTCCTATGGACATGAGTTCTCTTTTTTCAGGGCACACAGATGAACAGCATTTTCCAATCTCCTTCACCATATCCCAGCTGGCAGGATGAAAGTGGAAATTTCATGCCTATGCCAGACCTGCCCTAGACATATATTCTATGTGTGATTCTTTCTGTTTCCCATCTGCCACATAGATGGATAGGACTTCATGGACCTAAAAGAGAGAGAAATCACAACAAGAAAGGAGACTGCATTCCTGAATGGCTATATGGAATAGAGATTCTTTCCACCACCATCAACTTACAATGGACTGAGACTTAACAAGCAACAAATTCATTGTGTTAAGGCATCAAGGTGCCCTAATTGCTTGTAGAGCTGTTAGTCAGCTGTAGCAGTCTTGTTATATAATAAAAGACTTTAAGCCTGGCCCCTTAAGGTAAAAATTACTTCATGTTTGAGCAACTTGAACAGGGCTCAGCTGGAATGGCTCATCTCTCTCCTCAAGAAACTGACTAGGGTTTATGGTCATTTGGTGAGTCGGATGGGAGCTGACTGGTCCCAGTTGGCCTTTCTTACAAGTCGGGAAATTGGTGCTGGTTTGTTGAGCCCCGTGTCTCCAGCATGCTAGCCTAGACTTCTTCATGAGGAGAGGCAAATGCATTTTTAAAGCCTCTGCATGGAGCCCATCTGCCAGAGTCTGTTGCCCAAAACAAACCATATAGCCCTGCTCTGAGTCAGCATGGGAGGGGACCACGGGAGAGCATGCGTACAAAGAGGCGTGGTCCATTGGGAGCCAGTATTGACCAACGACTGCACCAACTCTGATGAATGCTTTCCTATACTTGGGAAACTGTTTTCTGCTTCAGAGCTGAATGGATATCTGAAATCCCAGGACCCACTGGCCAGTGTGACGTGTAAGTGTTAAGAGGCTAATTCAGGAACCATTTTTCTTTTGAGCTGCAACAGGTGTGTGAGTAAAATCCAGCCTGAGTCAGCTTCCAAACAAGGATGAAGTTCAAGTTTACAAAGCTGTCTTGAAGCAGATTATTTTTACTTTTTTTTCTTTTTAACGTTTGCCTTTGAAAGACACATTGGTCTGTAATTTCATAAAATGCTGAGTTGAATATTTAGCAAAAGCAAGCTAAAACGGTTTCAAACTTTTTCCTCCAATTATATCTGGCAGTAGCATCATGGTGACAGTGTTGTCAGTAGAGCGACAGTGTCATCAAAGACAGGAGTCCTGAGACCCCTTTGTACCCAGATGTTAAGGAACTCTTCACCTTGGACAAGTCACTTCATTTTTCTATGTCAGGAAGACACTAACTGACGTATGTTAATTGTTATTGTCATCTGACTACAAGGTTGAGGAATCTGAGCACAGGCAAGACACTGGTTCCCAGGAAAATAGAGTCAGTAGGCTGGGAATGGCCTGCACATTCCCTGTCTCCTAAACTGGGTCTTCTCTCTTCTCTAGTGCTTTCCAGAATGTCGTGGTAAATCTGACCATGACTACAGAAAGTGCTTCATTGCCAGTGCCACCCACGGATAAGCACCTGTGACAAGGGACAGACGCTGGAGCTCCCACAGGTATTCCTAGCATTCAGGTAGGCTTAGCTACTGAACCCCACCTGCCACAGCATCTCTGAAGCACAGTCTACAGGCAAACACAGGATGTAAAGAATAATCCCTTACAAAGAACAAAGATTTCCTCAAACCCTGAACATGCTCAGAGGACCATCACTGGGATTAGTGGATTAAAAGCATGATCCTAAATGATCTTACTAATTTGCAATGTAAAATAACTGAATGCCTCAGAGTGATGGGAATTAGATTGTACAAAAATAGCTGTGACTTTCTAAAGGAAGGTTGAAAGATAAGAGATTGTGATATAAAAGGTATTGAGTCCTTTGGCTATTTAGGGGTTTCTAATGTGATATGAAACACAGCATCCATATGCTCAGGTCAGTGATGATATAGAAAGAGGAACCTGGCACACAGACCTGGGATTCCCTAAGTCACCTTCTTCCAGAGCAGTTTGTGAAGATGGTCTACCTTACTGGGGCTTTGAAAGCCTATCTCTGGTCCCAAGAAGACTTTGGACATAGTAAGGAGCTCAATCAACCACAGATGGAAAGGACTCGTTTTGCCTTTTTTCCATGTCAGGTACATTTTATACCTACTGCAATGTCGGGAGTGAATCAGTTGTGACCTCCAGTGCTCATCCCCCAGGGCAGGACCAGTCTGTGTTTCATTCACTGAGTGGACATCCAGGTTGAGTTCGTAGCTGGCCTGTTTGTACCACAGCCCTGGGATCCTGAGAAGGTACACTTTGTGGATCAGACCTTGCCTATTCCTGGCTTCTGTCTCCCTCCTTTCCACATGTTTTGGGGATCAGTTAACTCCTCTACCAGGCTCAGTATTGCCTCCTCAGGAGTTATTATTATTTTTAACCAAAGCAGCTCAGAACTGTGCCTCAGTCCACTCTGGCCTGGCATTGGCTAATGTTAAAAAGAAAACCACAACCAAACAATTGGGTTCATCCTTGAGTTCAGACCATGAACTCTCTATGGGTTTTGTTTAGCTCCAGAACCTGCTTTTCTCCTGCTAGTTGCTGAGGGTATATGAGCAGATAGGGTTGAAGATGCCTGTGTTCTAGTCTTAGCTTTATGTTTAGTAGCTGAGTGACATTAGGCAGATGTATTTAAATTGTCTTTATTGGTGCATTATAATTGTTTTGTAATAGTGAATGTATTGTGCCTTATTTGTACATACACAAAACATAATTTGGTTAATTTCATTCCCTAGCACTTCCCCTTTCTCTTCCCTCCTTCATCACCCCTGGTCCCCTTCCTCTATTTTCTATTTCCTCTCCCTTCTATTTTCATGAGATTCCCGCTTCTCCTTTTTTTTTTTTTTTTTTTTTTTTTTAATCTCTTTAACTTCCACATATGAGAGAGAACATACAACTGTTGGCTTTCTGGGTCTGGTTTATTTCACTGAAAACAATGTTCTCAAGTCCCTCCATTTTCCTGTAAATAACATAAGTTTGTTCTTCTTTATAGCTAAATAAAACTCCATTAGGTATATATATCACATTTTCTTTGTCCATGTGTCAAGGGACACCTAGGCTATTGTGAACTGCACTGCTATAAACATGGGTATGCGTGTATCGCTATAGAATGCTGTCTTTAATTCTTTTGGATAAATATTGAGGAGGGGTATACCTGGCTTATTTAGTGCTTCCATGCCTAATCTTTTGAGGAGACTCCATACTGATTTTCACAGTGTTTGTACTAATTTATAATCCCACCAACAGTGTATAGGTATTCCTTTCATCTCAGAACCTTGGGAATTATTATTATTTGTTTTCTTGATAATTACCATTCTGACTGGATGAGATGAAATCTCAGTGTATTTTTGATTTGCATTTCTCTGATTGCTACAGATGTTGAACTTTGTTTCATATATTTGTTGGCCATTGACATTTCTTCTTCTGAGAAGTGACTGTTTAGTTCATTCATCCATTTATTGATTGGGTTATTTGTTTTTCTCCTATTCCATAGGCTCTATCTTCATGCTCTTTATTGTTTCCTTTGCTGTGCACAAGCTTTTAAATTGAGAACTATCCCACTTATTAATTCTTGGTTTTATTTCCTGAGCTTTGAGAGTCCTAATGAGGATGTTGTTGCCTGCACCTATATGTTGGAGTGTTTTCCCTAGGTTTTCTTCTAATAGTTGCAAAGTTTCTGTTCTCGTTCCTAAGTCTTTGATCCATTTTGAGTTGTTTTTTGTGCATGATGAGAGATAGGGGTCTAGTTTCACTCTTCTACATACGGGATATCCAGTTTCCCCAGCACCATTGATTAAAAAGACTATCTTTTCTACCATATTTTTATTTTGCACCTTTGTCAAGGATCAGATGACTGTGTAGGTTCGCCTCTGTGTCTTTTATTCTACTGTACTTGTTGATATGTCTGTTTTTATGCTGATACCATGTTGTTTCTGAAACTATGGCTTTGTATTGTAATGTAGAATGGGGTATTATGATGCTTCCAGCATTTTGTTGTGGTTGTTGTTGCTTAGAGTTTCTTTGGGTATTCTGGGTCTTTTAACCTTCCATATGAATTTTAGGACTATTTTTTCCAGTATTATTAAGAATGTTCTTGGTATTTTGATGGGTATTGCATTGAATCTAGAGATCACTTTTGGTAACATGGCCATTATATAAAGCAAATAATAAAATCTATCTCAGAGAGTTGGTATGAAGATTCAGTGAGCTATTGCATGTGTGTTAGCTTTCTGTTAACTAGAAAAAAATACCTGAGATAATGAACTTATAATGAGAAAAGGTTTATTTTTGGCTCATGATTTTGGAGAGTTAGTCTGCAGTTGGGTAGACCCATTGTTTCTAGGCTTGTGGTGTGTATGTGTGTGAAGGGGAAGATACATCATGGCAGCAGCATGTGGTATAGCAAAACATATACTTCATGCATGGGATGTGAAACAGAGAGAAAGGAAGAGACTAAATTCTACTATTCACCACAAGGGCATACCTGAAATGACCTAAGACATTCCACTAGCCCTTACCTCTTAAAGGCTCCATCACCTCATCATAGCACCTACCCCCTTAAAGGTTCTACTTCTGTCTAATAGCACCAAGGTTTAGTGACTACTCCTTTAACACATGGGCCATTGGGGAAAGTTATCCAAACCACCGCATTATGTACCTTACTTAGTACAGATACCTAGAAGCTGTTTGATAAATTTAAGGAATTAATGAGATCAACAAATTGCACAAAATTTAGCAATTCTATTGATCATTGCTTCATTTGCATATGCAGCTTTCTTCCAAACTGGGTTGATTATTTTTTAAGGTCAAGGACTATGATTAAAAGGGTTTTTGGATTTCCTTCAGAACCGAGGCAAATGCAGTGTATGCGTAGGGTTTGGTAGAGTCTTTGATTGATTTGAAATCCTCACAGGTTATAAAATGTCTTATTGCTGGAGCTCAGATTGAAACTTTTTACATGAAGAAAATGCAGAATAAACTAATATTCAGAAAGCAGGAATTGTAAGGCCACTCAATGCAGAACACTGTCACATATGTAATCACATGTGCCAGGGTCACACCAGCTGCAAGAACAGAAGTAGGCCACCCAGTGACTCTCAGTGACCAAACACTCTGTGTAGAAGCTTGCCGTGAAATTAAGCACAAGCAGTCAGCTTCTGCACTCAAAGACAAGTGCCCAGTTTACACACGAAGTAGTCTCCAACATGGTTCCTGGAAAACATTCTGTCCCATCGTTTTGACTCCTAATTATTTGTTAGACTGGACAGCAACTGTAAAAACCCAAAAGGCATACCTTTGTCTCTATCACATATTAACTAGAAAATAGCATTCAGGGAAAGGCATAAGACAGGGATAGTGAAAGTAGCATCCATCAATCAGCAGCAGCAAAAAGCAACCCTATAGGTAGGTGTTCATGGGAAAGGGAAATTTTTTATGTTTAAACACAATATGGTTGATAAACACAGATTTTGAATCCTATTCTTTTGCCAATGAACAATGTCAGGCTTCAAATGCATGGATTCTATCTTTGAGTGTTAAAATTGAAAAGGAAGGCCGGGCATGGTGGCACATGCCTGTAATCTCAGAAGTTTGAGAGGTTAAGGCAGGAGGATCACAAGTTCAAATCAGTCTTAGCAATTTAGTGAGGCCCTGAGCAACTTAGGGAGACCCTGTCTCAAACATAAAATATAAAAAGAGCTGGGGGCATTGCTCAGTGCTTAGGCAGATTCAAAAGGCAGGGAAAAGTCTCAGGGATAGATTCTCAACAATAATCCCAGTTTTTTTACTGGTTTAGAAATTTATACTGGTATTTTTCCCTCATTTGCATTTAGGCATCCAACTGTGTGTGTTTCTTCTAGTCTTTAAACTAAATTAACCTTTATAATCTGTGCAGGGTACTTTGCTATACTGTCATTGAAAGAAAAATTAAAACTTTTAAGCATAGTCTCAATTTTGTAATTAAAAATTTAGAGGACTTGAATATGTCATTAGACTCAACATGATACTAATTATTCTGTATTCTTTGGACTTGGAATTTTGCTTATGAAGTTTGAATAACAACAATGTAAATTATACAGGAAGTAATAGTTTGTTTCTTTTGTGTTTTGTTGCATAGATAGACTGGCTTCAGTCCATATAGGCTTTACTGTTAATTCTGAAAAATGAAAAGTGGATTTTTCCTTTGGTTTTCTTTATTTTGACTATGTGTTCTGTTATTTCCTTTATACTTGCTTTAGTCATTTTTTATGGTAATTTTATATCGTGTTTGTTTCGAGGAACACTGTATTTTCTAGAATCAGGTAAAAGACTGAACTTCTTACTTTCAAGGAAAAAAAAATTTAAGTTCTTGTTCCGAGAAACACATGTTTAGTAGAGATGAAATCGTTGTTTGTTTTGGAGTATCAGGACTCATTACCTGAAAGAAGAGTTTTGCAAACATGGTTCTTTCTGATGTACTTTGTGGGATTGAAAATTTCGATATCATACCCTGACGATGTTTAATGTCATGAAAGAAGAAAAACCTGGAATGCTGGGTTTGGTGGGAAGCCACCTGGTAGGAAATGAATTATATATTCCCAGGAAGCTCCCAGTCGACCCATTCTGTGTTTCTGTGTGTGCCATTGTGTGCATCCAAAATTATACATCCTTTAGAGGCTACGTAGGATTCTGCATGTAAACGATTTCTGTCCAGTCACTTATTTCTTTCTAACCCAGCCTTCTCATTGTAGGATAAAGCTCTAGGTGATGTGGGCAAGCCTGGGATCCTCAGTTGTCATTAGGTGAGTTTGAAGAGGAATGCCACTCAACAGAGTGATACTTCTGGCTTTTTGTTTCATCCCTGCTATCTTCCTTATCCCCTCCTCCCTTCGATTAGTATGGAACATCTATTAGTTAACATTTCTTAATAGGGAAGGAAAGTACAGTAAAAGGCTGTGCATACAGGGATTTCCTCACTTTTCTTTCCTGTCTAAATAGTCTGGTGCACAACCCTGGGTGTGGCTGATATATACTTTCACAAGGCCTAGGTCCATACTGTGGGGTACTGAATGACAAAAACCCATTATTGACTTCATTTTCTCAGACATGTTCTCTAATCTAGTTCTTGCTTAAATTGACTGGTTTTTTCCCCCCCATCTGTCTCCTCTTTCACATATCTAGAACCTAGGCAGGGAAAAGAGATGTTATTTATTGAGCATCCTCAAATCTCAACGATTACTATAACCAGAGTTTCAAGTTCTCTCTCTGATTTATTTAGCTTAGGATTATTTAAGAAAATGAAGTGTTCAAATCAATCTCAAGTTGACATGGCCTCAGTCTTCAGTCTTCAGTAAGAATGAAGTATTTCCTTTTGCTTTCCTACCGTTTCACTAGGAGTCTTTTTTTTTTTTTTTTTTTGTAGCTAAAAAATAGTTCTAGTTTGTAACACCCTATGATTGTTAGTCATTAATTAAAAAAAAAAAATCCCATTTTTTTCTCTTATATAAAATTTGTCAAAATACTTCTAGGATTAAAACTGTATCTTGCTAACATGTGCCTGTGATTAGATTATAAATGATGGCCTGTGTCTGTACTCAGTGAAGCTGATTTTGGACCACCATGGTGTAAGTAATGACTTGGGAAGGAAATGATTTCGAGTCAGGACGCGTGGAGCCCTATCTAACGCATGAACTTGGACACATCACTTAGCTATTCTGAACATGATGACTTTACCTGGTTCTTCATATTAATAACACCTGCCTTTCCCCATAAGACTGCTGTGAAGGCACATGATGTAGAAATTAATGAGAAATAAAGCATGGCACAAGATCCCTTGTCTGTCTAGTCCTATGATTATCACGCAAATAGATGACCCATCCCCCCTTTTCTTAGGCATTCAGAGCAATGATTTTCTGCTTTTCTTCCATCATGTTGACTTCTTTTACATCTCTGAACAGGCTCAGTCAGTCCCTTCTACCAGACTATCTCAGCCTGGGTTTTCCAGAAAGCAGATGAAAGTTTGCAGGTAGTTAGTTTATTTAGGCAGTGATCCCAGGAAGCAGGGTTGAAAAATAGGAGGAATGAAAATAGGATAAGAGGGAAATCAACATGATAATGAATTGGACTCTATTTTGAGCAACTGGTCTTAGATCCTGGAGGAGCTTTGAGGACCCCTCGAAATGCCTCGAGATGTCTGCCTTGGGGTGGAAACAGGAAGCATCTGCCTTCATGCCTTGATCACCTATGGTGATTGCATGGGGGGTAAGTGCTCCTCACTTCCTGATGACACATGCCTGAGTGCTGAGTTGTTCCTGAGAGCGTCCCAGGCAGCACACCAGAGAAGCCCCAGTTTGGGTCACAAGTGACCTTATCTGGTTTCAACTGTGCAAAGGTTGTTGAAGAGCACATGGGATTGGCCTCCATGACAGTGGCTGGAATAAGACAGAAGTCAACCAGACTAAAGTAGTGCAGAAAAAATGCAAATATACAGACATCTGAAGTTGGGGATCCCAGGGCCCTCTTCACTCTTAGGTCAGACTTACTTTGGTGCATGCATTTATTCTTATAAATTATCTTCTATAGGCTCATAATTCCCCAATTTATATTGTTAGCTCAGATCATAGTTCTGAATTCCATATTTATTTTTTCTGTTCTATTCTAGAATATTTCAAGGAATATTTTCTTTCTTTTTTTTTTTTTTTTTTTTTTTTTTTTTGGTACCAGGGATTGAACTCAGGGGCACTCGACCATTGGGCCACATCCCCAGCCCTTTTTTGTATTTTATTAGAGACAGGGTCTTACTGAGTTGGTAATTGCCTCACCATTGCTGAGGCTGGTTTTGAACTTGCAATCCTCCTGCCTCAGCCTCCCAAGTGCTGGGATTACAGGCGTCTGCCACCACACCTGGCTCAAGGAATATTTTCAAGGGCAGTTTTCCATATGTAAATCTAACTTTTATAAGGGTAAGGAGTTAGTTATGGTGTGCTCTTGTACAGGAGGGTGACTCTAGATAGCAATCATGTCCTGTGTATTTCAAAGGCTGGAAGAAAGGGATTTGAATCTTTTCTCCATAAAGAAATGATAAATGTTTAAGGAAATGGATATGCTTAACCTGATTTAAACATTACATGATGTCATCACATGGTACCCCATTAATATGCAAAATTTTTGTTTTTATTTATCAGTTCAAAATAAATTTCATTCAGATAAATTTAAAACACCTAACTAAATCTTTTCTTAATTCATCCTTAGTTTTGAGAAGTTTAGAAAACAGTACCTCCAATTGTTTAAGCAAATGCATGCATTACTTATCTATCGTTATGTGACAGAGTACCACAAAATTGATTGACTTAACATTACAGTGCATTATCTCACAGTTTGGCGGATACAGTTTAGAAGCAGCTGAAGGGCTCAGGGCCCCTCCTGTCATTGCCATCAGGTGTGGGCTGGGGCTCCAATCATCTGAAAGCTTGAGGAGAGTGACAGACTTGCTTCCAGAAGCTAGCCACTCACATGGATTTTGGTAAGAGGCAATTCCTTGATGGAACTATTGGCAAGAGTCCTCAGTGTCCAACTCTGTGGGCCTCTTCCTCGTCTGCTTTCCCCATAGCAAGTGACCTGATGGATCTGGGGAATCACCTGCCATCACTTCTGCCACATCCTGCTGACCACAGACCAGCTCCGTGACAGTGAGGGTGAATTACGGGAGGTGGAGATAATTAAGGGCCATCACAGAGGCTGCATACCATTATAAGACACTTACGAGTGATCTTCTTCCCGGATTTATTGTCTCATCAAGTCCTATTGATGCATCTACTAAATACATCTCACTTCTCCCCGTTTCTGTCTTCACCATCATGACTCTAATCAAATCCACTATAATAGCTTGCTTGGACTGTCATTTCTAACTAGTTTCCTAAGTCTATTCTTGCTTTCCTCTGATCCATTCTTCAGAGAGCACACAGAATGACTTTTTGATAACATCACACATGTTACTCTGAAGATTCTCCAGTTGTTCCCCATCAACCTTAGAATAAAACCCATACTTCTTGATGGGGCCTGGGGGACCCTGCTGGTTCTGACCCCTGCCCATCTCTGACCTCATCTGTTGCTGCTCTTCCCTACCTCCTTATGATGCACACCCCTTCCCTGCCTCCCTATTCACCAGCTAGTATCACCCCCACTCTTCTTTGTTCAACTATGACTAATCTTCAGGCATTAGATTAAAATTTTTTTTTAATTAGATAGATGATCTTTTAATTAAATTATTTATTTATTCTAATTTGTTATATATGACAGCAGAATGCAATTCATTTCATATTACACATATAGAGCACAATTTTTCAAGTCACTAGTTGTACACAAAGTATTTTCACACCATTCATGTCTTCATACATGTACTTAGGGTAATGATGTCTAACTCATTCCACTGTCTTTCCTACCCCCTTCCCCACCTCTTCCCTCCCTCCTCTTGGCCCTATCTAAAGTTCCTCCATTCCATTCCTTCCATGCCTGTCCCCCCATTGCCATTATGAGTCAGCATCCTCATATCAAAGAAAACATTCAGCCTTTGGTTTTTTGAGATTGGCTGATTTCACTTAGCATTATATTCTCCAACTCCATCCATTTACCTGCAAATGATTTTATTCTCTTTTAATGCTGAGTAATATTCCACTGTGTATATGTATCACAGTTTCTTTATCCATGCATCTACTGAAGGGCAACTGGGTTGATTCCACAATTTAGCTATTGTGAATTGTGCTGCTATAAACGTTGATGTGGCTGTGTCCCTGTAGTATGCTGTTTTTAAGTCCTTTGGGTCTAAATCAAGGAGTGGGATAGCTGGGTCAAATGGTGGCTCCATTCCCAGTTTTCCAAGGAATCTCCATACTGCTTTCCAGATTGGCTGCACCATTTTGCAGTCCCACCAGCAATGTCTGACTGTGCTTTTTTCCCCACATCCTCGACAACAATTATTGTTGTTTGTATTCTTGATAGCTGCCATTCTGACTGGAATAAGATGAAATCTTAGAGTAGTTTTGATTTGAATTTCTCTAATTGCTAGAGATGTTGAACATTTTTTCATGTATTTGTTGATTGATTATATATTCTTTTCTGAAAAGTGTCTGTTCAGTTCCTTGGCCCATTTATTGATTGGGTTGTTTGTTTGTTTGTTGGTGTTAAGATTTTTAAGTGCTTTATATATCCGAGAGATTAGTGCTCTATCTGATGTGCTTGTGGTAAAGATTTGCTCCCATCTGTAGGCTCTCTATTCACCTAATTGTTTCTTTTGCTAAGAAGAAGCTTGTTAGTTTGAATCCATCCCATTTTTTGATTCTTGGTTTTAATTCTCATGAGATTAAATTTTAAGGAGATCTTTCCTACTTTTCCCAAATAAATTATGCCCCATCCTCTTATTCTCTAGCCCCAGGCCCTATTTATAATGCTTTTAATATTAATCACTGGAAATGTTGCTATGTATTTGTTTGATATCTGCCTCAGTAGGCAGAGACAATGTCTGTCCATTGACATGCATAATACCTATCATTGAATACTTGTTAAATAATTATTAATACTTACTAAGTAATTGCTGAATAAATGAACATCATACCAAAGAAAGTCTTTATCTTGTCAGAGTTTAAACAAAAAATAGTCCTGTTTCTCTGTGTCAAAATTTCCCACAAATTATAAATGACTGTTTATCAAGGAATGAAGAAGGATTCTACTAAAGGAAATAAAATATGGGTCACTGTCCGCATTGCTATAAACTTAATAGAATGAGATACAAGCAACCAGAAAGATAACAGAGGGAAACAAACAAAAATTGTTTCACATGAGGCCAACAGAGCACAAGAAGTATGTTGTTATAAGTAAAAATCCCAACACAGAATTGCAATATGGTTCAGCAGTTCAAGTCAAACTGAAAAATAAATGACTTTACATGGAATGTTTGACTTTCAGTGTCATTAATCTACTGATAGTGACAAAAACATAAAGATAAAGCTAACATCTTTGGAAAGTTCATCGTTTATCAGCTGTACCCAGAGCTTGATTTATCAAATGTGATTTTTTTTTATACAAAACTATCTTTTTCATTCCTAATAGCATCAAGCTGAAGCTTATTAGACACAAAAGCTAAAGTGTTCACACGTGATCTTCACACAGCAGGCTGCTGCTTCAGATGAGAACATCTCAGTCCTTCACCCAGCTACAGTTTTTTTTTTTAAATGATTTCCCATCTTCTATCATCATTATTTTCCTTTTATATCTAGCAACTGTGTTTAACATCACATAACTTTGACTATTTTTTTCAGGATAACCAATAAGAGATTATTTTTTTCTTCAAAATCCAATTGTCATGTGTCTAAGAACCAGGGGTGTTAAAATATCATTTCCTCTTTCACTGTTCCCTCTCTTCTCCTCATCAACCTGGGGAATTTTAACAAATTTAATTATCATTTTTCAAATCCATCCTGTACACATGGTTACCTCCACAAATATTTAAGAACCCCAGCTGATGAAGGGAGGAAATGAACGGCTTTAAGCATAGCAAGGGCCAGTTATAACTACTTCATACACATAATCAAAAGAGATTTCTCCTTCATTTGCTGAAGTGAGAACTAAGACCTCTTTGAGAATGAGAACTTTCAGTGTTTCCTCTATGATTTCTCTTAGCTGAAAGAAGCAAACTTTTAAAAATTACCTTTCCATGGTCAGTTGAGACCTAACGCCTTGGAGTGAACATATAATTTCTTAGAAGGTGATGAAAGAAACAGTAAAAAGAAAATGAATTTCAGCACTTGGTCATATAAAACATCTCTGGAAGCTCTCACTACATCTGTGAAGTTGATCTGGCCTAAAGAACAAGTAAATGTTTCCTTAAGTAAAAGGAAATATAGTTTTTAAAACCCTATGTATTATTTAAATTCAGTTACATATACCTTGTAGCAACAGGTTGGTGATACAAAACAAGTTTTTCATATGTTTTGGAATTATTGATAGGATGAGACCTTAAAAAATAGCAAGGGGGGATTGTTGATAGAATATACTGTTACCATGGTGATATTTTTGGAGCATACTGTTTGCCAGGAACATGGTGTAATTCTGGCTAATTTCAGCTCAATTAAATGCTGTTGTGACAAAACAGAAATGTCTCTAGGTCACATCAGCATGATTTTCACTGGGAAATTAGATTATCCTTCATTGGAAACATCAGTTACAAGGCATGACCACACAAGATTCATACATCTTTCTGATGTGAGAAATGGAAAATTTGCTCTTGTAATGTAATCATTATTAATAAGTGTTCTACATTCTTGGGATACCACTTCATAATTAGAAAACAACTCAAAGCTTTGCCCTTCTGACTCCTATGCTCACAAGTCCCTATCAGGGCTCCAATTATTAAATGACCAGGTGTGTAGTCCCTGTGGAGCAAGCAGGGATGTATTCTGGATCATGGTTTTCCTGAAGCAGGTGTGTACAGGAGGGCTGGACTGCAGTGTGAATCCCACCATCTCTCCTGACTTTCTCCAACTGCTCTTTCATAATGTACCTTAAGATAGATTCAGTAAAGTCTTGCTTAATTTGATGTCTTTGTGTGTGAATTTGCAAAACACATTCAGGAAATGGGTTTATTGTGTCTGTGTTGTTAAGTGATGACTCAACTGTCTGTCCCCCACTGTGTGACATTTGGTGTCTGTGGATACCTGGGGTCTAACTCCAAAGCACGTGGACCTGATATCAATAGATACTCAGAACATCCAGGTGTTTGAAAAAGGTGGAACAAATGCTTCTTTGATTGATATTTTATAGTTATCTTCCACATATGGACTTTTAAAGTTGTTCCTTTGATTTCTCAAATATAGGCTAACCCAGTACTTCCCAAACTTTTTCAAAAGGAACACAAAGAAAATGCTAAGATTTTGTACAGTACATTGGCATAGGTGAAGGAAGTTTCTTGAGGCAGAAGGTGACCTACTGAAGTCTCCAGGCCCTCGCCATTGCTTGGAGGACTGGGATGGTCCACATCTTGGAGCACCTATAACCTGTGGCTCCTGAGAATGCCCTGGATGAAGGAGTAGGACACTTGATCCACCCACTGTGGCCCCCATTGGTGCTTGCCGCTCTTCCCTTGGGAACTCATCTAAACCACCCAATCAACTTAAAGAGCACAGCTTGGAACTGCATCCAATGTTAGGATAGTAAAGGTATACATTTATTTAGGTATTCAATGTTAGGGTAGTGAAGTTATAAATTTGATTAGATTTTTACCTTTTAATTCTTACCAACGATAGCTCTAGGTCAAACATTTTAGCATACTGTTTCTTTCCTTAAATAACCACAAGAACCAACCAAATAACAACAGAATTACATCTTTTAATTCAGTTTGTTATCCATGATAAACTCTGAATCTTAAGTTAGGTCATATCCCTATAATAATTTTCTGAGAACCAATAAATATTAGATACATTCTTAAGGGTCTAAATTTGGGGAATATATTAAATTCTCTATAAAAAGTAAGGCAAACCATCAATTAGATATTTGACCTCAAAATATAATAATTTCAATATGTGAACTTCTGACTTTTTTTTTTTAGTAAAATGTAATCTATATCTATTTGTGACCATAATTCTCTCTTTACTTGCCAGTTCAGGAGGCTTCATATCTCCAAGGATGAAGTGTTCTCTATCCAACTGTATTTTCCATGAAATATGCAGAGTATACTCTTATTCTTCCCCCTTACCTCCCCTCACACACAAAGGAGTGGGACACTCTAATCCACCCCCTGTGGAAGGGAATTATTTTGCACATCTCTGTGCACCTATGTGTGCATATACCATTCATCCACACTCACACATATATCCTTAATGGAAAGCTATTCTCTAAGCAGAATTTGTGGAAACAAAAACTCTAATTCTAGGTTTCATATGGGTTGGAACTTATAAAATGAACTTTATTTTAAGTATTCTTTCCTTCTTTTAGTATTTTTCCCCGTAGATTAAAATATGATTTAGTACTTAATTTTATTTAGAATAGCTAATTCCATGGCTTTCATCCCCTGAATAAAGTTGAAACCCACCTATAAAACATAGCTTTTGACAAAAGTGTAAAAACAAACCCTGTTTCCCAGATTCTTATAGACAGATTCAATTTTCCCCTCAAAGTACTTTTATCTATGACTATCTTAGACCACATAGTAAAAAATTCACTGCAATGTCACAAAACTAGGAGTTACGGTCAGGGAATGTCAGAGCTGGAAAAACTCCTGGAAGTTAACTTGTTGAACCCCATCATGTAAAAATGAAAACTCAGAAATTAACTTGTTGAAAGGCGCCAAAAATGTACAGTGGAGAAAAGATAGCCTCTTCAACAAATGGTGCTGGGAAAACTGGAAATCCATATGCAATAAAATGAAATTAAACCTCTATCTCTCATCATGCACAAAATTCAACTCAAAGTGGATCAGGAATCTAGGAATTAGACCAGAGACACTACACCTAATAGAAGAAAAAGTAAGCTCTAATCTCCAACATGTTGGATTAGGCCCCAAGTTCCTTAATAAGAATCCTGTAGCACAAGAATTAATACCAAGAATCAATAAATGTGATAGATTCAAATTACAAAGCTTCTTCTCAGTAAAAGAAACAATCAGTGAGGTGAACAGAGAGCCTACTAATTGGGAACAAATTTTTACCACATGCATGTCAGATAGAGCATTAATCTCTAGAATGTATAAAGAACTAAAAAATCTTAACACCAAAAAAAAAAAAAAAAAAAAAAAAATAACCCAATCAATAAATGGGCTAAGGAACTGAACAGACACTTCTCAGAAGAATATATACAATCAATCAAATACATGAAAAAATTCTCAACCTCTCTGGCAACTAGAGAAATGCAAATCAAAACCACTCTAAGATTTCATCTCACACCTGTCAGAATGGCAGCTATTAAGAACACAAATAACAATAAATGTTGGAGAGGATGTGGAGAAAAAGGCACACTCATACATTGTTGGTGGGACTGCAAAATGGTGCAGCCAATATGGAAAGCAGTCTGGAGATACCTTGGAAAACTGGGAATGGAACCACCTTATGACCCAGCTATCCCACTCCTTGGTCTTTACCCAAAAGACTTGAAAACAGCATACTACAGGGACACAGCCACATCAATGTTTATAGCAGCACAATCACAAGAGCTAAACTGTGGAACCAACCTAGATGCCCTTCAGTAGATGAATGGATAAAGAAAATGTGGTATATACACACAATCGAGTATTACTCAGCAATAAGACAGAATAAAATCATGGCATTTGCAGGTAAATGGATGGAGTTAGAGAATATAATGCTAAGTGAAGTTAGCCAATCCCCAAAAGCCAAATGCCAAATGTTTTCTCTGATATAAGGAGGCCAATTCACAGTCGGGTTGGGATGGGGAGCATAGGAGGATTAGAGGAATATTAGAATGGCCAATGGGGAGGGAGGGGAAGGGAGGGGGCAAAAGGGTGAAGAAAAAAAAAGATGGTAGAATGAGATGGATATCATTACCCTAAGTGCATGTATGAAGTCACGAATGGTGTGAATATACTTTGCATACAACCAGAGATACGTAAAAATGTGCTCTATAAGTGTAATATGAAATGTAATGCATTCTGCTGTCATTTATAAACAACTTAGAATAAATAAAATAATAAAATAAAATAAAATAGAATAAAAATTAATTAAAAAATTAACTTGTTGAACCACATCAATTTTTAAGGAGATGGAAACGGACACATGAAATGATTTTCCATCTCAGCCACTCAGTGGCAGAACTAGGACAGGGACTTGGTGTCCTGCTTCCCAGCTCAGTGCTTTTGCTGGTGTACCTGCTATTTCTCATCAGTCAAAAGAAAAAGGATTAAATAAGATGAAAAGAAAATTTAAAAATGATAATTTTGTTTTTTGCTTCATCCTTGTTCCCCAAATGATCTCTAGTAAAAAAGATATTAGTAATGCAAGCCATTGTAGAAAATATGATACAACTTTGTTGCAAAAATACGTCAAAGGCCAAATCCAACAGTTTGTTAGCTTAGTTTGTGCGTGATGATAGGGCATAGAAATTGTATGTTGAAAAAGCTGTGCAAGTTCTCATGGCCATTTAAAAAATTCTCATACAATTTAAAGTATGTTCTAATCTCTTTTTGAAATTCTCTAGTGCCTTTTGTATTCTCTTGATAGTTAATTCTTAGATCCATTCCTGTATACTTTCGCTGGAAACATTTCTCATCCTAAAAAAGCGAGACCTCACAAGATCTCCACAGGTTCTTAACTGGGAGACCCTACATCCTATATGATAAAGCAAAAATACCACTCTCTATATGTCACTCCCTTCCCCTCAACTTAAGAATTGTCTATGGCTCCTTCTTATTTATCAAAGCAAATAAAAATGCCCTAGCTTGGCCTCCACTACCTACCACAAATTGGCTTCACCTAATGTGTTGAAGTTGAGAACTTCTCCTAATATATTCCCCCTCAGCTGGGTGGGTCCTTCACCATCCTCCATTGAAAGTTTGCTTTTTTCTGTTTCTTTCTTTCTTTTTTACACATGCATTTCTACTCAATGGAAAAGCAACCCCTGCCTTATCTCTGTAGATGCATCCAAAACATTCTCAAATTAGCTTGTCCCCATGAAGCTTTTCTGGATTGAAATTAAATTAATGTTGCCACCCCATTAAAAACTACAACAACACTTATCCTACTAATGGAGTTAAATCTATTCTATACTGCATCTTCTCTACTCGAACATGCTTCCCCTTGATGATAGTACACAGGTAATTATTTTCCATAGTGACAATGAAAATCGACAGGGGTATATTAATTTAAATATTTGTATTTATTTGCATTACTTATATATTCACTACCTTAATTGCATCACACAGCACCTCTGAGTGTGGTAGGGAAATTATTATCACATTTATGATTAGGAAAGTTCAATTAAATTAGAAGTTAAATTACTATTAAATAGAAAAGTTGTATTTTATTTTGCCAAGTGTAACATGAAAAACACGTTTACTGTTTGTATTCTTCCTGATTTCCTAAATGAAATGACATTTTGCTGCCTAAGAGCAAGATGTTAAAAATCAGGGGAAATGAAATTTTTGCAAAAACTCATATTTCCCCAGTTTGCCTCCTTCTAATGGAAACCTCAGGACCAGAGAAAAGTTTTAGGGTTTGTCTACTCCTATCATTTCATGACATATTGAATTAAAAAGACAGATAATTTAAGCCTTTTTTTTTTACTTCCCACACTTTTTTTCTTTGACACAAATCTACCTAAGAATAGGCTATCCTGACCACCCATGGAGGACAGAAGGATTTATAGTAGAGCACCCAGGTAACTGATGTTATATGCTGTCATTGCCTTCTAACAAGGAGGTAAAGAAGTAGGCAAGAACTTACATGTAAATGTCTCATGCTATTTAGCCTTTGATTCATTTGCATCCAGTAATTCATAGAAATGATCCAGTCATTAAAAAGATCACTCATGGAAGAGCAAATGTAAGCTCAGTTTGGTTGCAAGGATAGTCTTTCCAGAATCACAAATATATTGTTGTTTATAAAATTCTAGACATTCAACATATACCACTCCTCTGCTTACCTAGAGAAGAGGTGACCTCTTTAAGTGTTGTTTGTTTCAAGGCTGAATGTGTCCTGTGTGGATGTGGGATGGAGGTAGTGGAAAGAAGAGGGCTATGGGCTAGAATATCAGGCTCTGATTTCCATGGTTGCCTGGGTATTTGACCTTGTCCTGAAGTCACATCTGTGTTTAGGCTTTGTAAACACCTGGGTATGTGTTAACATGGGGGTTTAAATTATCTGTCTCTTTAATAAGGTCTGTGCTTGTGTAGCCTATACCTCCTCTTTGGAGGTCGTTTTTGTCTGTTTTGTGTTGCTATAACAGAATACCACAGACTAAGTAATTTATAGTGAACAGAAATCTACTGGCTCATGGTTCTGGAGACTGATAAGTCCAAGGTCAAGGGGTTAGCGTCTGGTGAGGGTCCTTCTTGCTGCATCGTCCCATGGAAGAAGATAGACAGGAAAGAGGGAGAGAGAAAGAGAACAATTGTGCAAGAGAGCATAAAATGGGTTCTGAGGTCATTCTTTGGTAAGAACCCACTCCTGTGGTAGTAGCGTTCCTCCACTCATGAGGACAGAAACCCCCTCTCCTAATCACCTCTCATTAGGTTTCATTTCCCAACCCTGATGCACTGGGGATTAAGTTTCCAATGCCTGCTTTTGAAGGGGACCCTTTCAAACTATAGCAGAGGTAGTCTTCAGGATAGATATTGGAATTTGCAACATACCCATGGATAAACGGAACTATTTTTCTTCTTTGCCTTTGCTGAAAGCTGTTTGCACTGATTCAGGCCCAACGCAAAGTATTTAAAGATTATTTAGCAAACACATAATCAGCCAATTAATTTGGGGGCAAATTTTTTTGAGATTGCGTTACCTTTAATCAGTATTCACTCTATGCTTTTCCCCCTGAAAATGCATTGTTTTTTGCTTCCAAAAGTGATAGAAATTAGGCATATTCCACTGCCACATAAAAGAAATGAAAGCAAGCAGACACAGTTAGGGTTGTGGACGCTCTATTTACTTGAACCTTCAAGGTGTAGAGCCATGTAGCACAAACCTTGCACTAGCCAGGCCTCAGCCAGACTGGGACCATTGCTTGATCTACTCAACGTCCACCAACTCACATGGGCACAGTGATGTGGTAGAAATTGCCCTGAACTAGGAAATGGAGGACCTAGATTCAGACACTGGCTCTGTCCCTTCTCCATTTTGTATTCTTAAGTAAAACATGAGTAGATAGGACCATATGATTTCCATTCTCATTAGCTCTAAAATTCCTTGGTGTTTTAGTCAACTTCTTTGCCACTGTGACCAAAAGGCTTGATAAGAACAATCAGAGGTAGAGAAGTTTATTTGGGGCTCACAGTTTCGGAGGTCTCAGTCCATAGATGGTCAATTCCTTCCTTTGGGACCAAGGTAAGGCAGAACATCATGATGGAAGGGGGTGGCAGAAGGAAGCAGCTAGGACATGGCACCAGGAAACACAGACACAGAGAAGATTCCCCTTCCGCAGACAAGCTATATACCCCAAAGGCATGTCCCCAATGACCCACCTCCACTAGCTAACCCCACCTGCCTACAGTTACCATCCAGTTAATCCCTATCAGGGGATCAACACACTAATTAGGTTGAAGTTTCCATAACCCAATCATTTCACCTCTAAGCCTTCTTTGATTATTTTACACACACACTTTTGGGGGACACCTCAACTGCTAACACTTGGGTTTTACAATCGCAGAGTTTTGCCAGGACTTCAGGAACCCTGATGATGCTCTTCACCTTGAGTCTGGAATCACTGACCAGTTCTGTTCCTTCCTTTTAATCTCAAGCTTCAGCAGCAGTCAGTTGGGGGCATCCGTGGACTTGCTGTGAAGCAGTGGGAACTTGGTGGGGACTCTTCTGCCGCACGGAGTCTTTGCTGCTAATCTGCATCTCTGTTTCTCCCTGCTTTGTCCACTTCAAGGGGCAGAAGTTAATGCAGCATGACTTTGCTTTCACCAAGTGGAACCTGTGCCTACCAAAAAGAAAGCATGGCTATCTGTCTCTGTGTTTAACCTAGCAAGGAGCAACTTGACCGGCGAGTGCTATTTGGAGTGCTCTTCCACTCTGCTCCGTTTCTTCTTCAAATATCAAAGCCAATCACTTACTATCCTGCTGAAGGTGTTTGTGGTATCATTTTTTTTTTTTTTTTTGAGACAGTGACAATGTCAAGGTTAAACTCTCTTTTCTGTTTTACCCTGGGCCTTCCCAGCTCATCCATGCACCAGTACTCATAGTCATCTATAATCTAGTTTCTAAAGAACAACTTCTTAAGATAGATTGCCACTTTTTTCTTTTAAATGTTCTTAATCACATAAACTAGAATGTATATTTGTTATAAGATTTTGGGTCGTTGTGGGTCTTTGTGGGTATTCTTTTGAAGGAACTGTGGATTCCAGTCTCTTTTCCTCTCTCTTTTGCTTCCCTTCCATGAGGTAAATAACTTTGCTCTGCCACATACTCCTTCCACGATGTACCATAAGGGCCCAAAGCAGTGGAGCCAATCAATCATGGACTGAAAGGCTGTGAGCCAAAATAACCCTTTTCTCTCTAGTAAGTTGATTACCTCAGGTATTTGCTACAGTAATGGAAAACTGACTAGCATAAAAAGATACTATAAGATGATGAACTCCAAACCTAAGGCAAATACCAGATTAAAAAAAAAAAAATCCTCTCAACAAATGAGTTTAGGTTTACTATTTTATTGAACTATCCTCTATTACTCAAAGATTAAAATTTCTTTCCCTCTCTCTCTGTCTTTAAGGACTAGGTATGTGGGGGGGGGGGGGGGAAGGATTGACTTGCTAAAAACAAGGCAAGAAATTTGTTGAAAGTAAGTCTCTATAGCTTTAAACTGTGACCATTTTAGCCTCTAGGGTTTTTAAGCACAGCACTTTCCCACATTCCAGAACATCTGTGGTTGAGTTTTAGTTTAAGTTCATAGGGATCTAGGACATTGTGCACCAATTTGAAACCTACAACCTATGTGCTTTTGGAGGAGATATGTCTCCATGAGATATCTTCAGAGAGGGCCCACCCAAGTAGGCAAATAGTTGTAAATGTAAGTGAACTGTATGGTTTAAAAATAAAAAATCCAGATTTCTATGAAGAATACTAGAACCTATTGGCCAGCTCCCTTAATCTATGTGAGTATCAAATAGATTCCCGACTTTGCACTGGAAGAGCAGTGATAAGTTTTGGTTTTCCAACAGTGAGGTATTGAGAGTATTTGGCTATCCTCTCTCCTTAGAACAGAGATCCTTGTCCAGCAGATGTTTCCAGTTGTGTTAATGGTGCTGAGTTTTGAGTGGGGTATGGTGATGCACAAACCCAGAGAATAGTTTGAGACCAGGCCAAACGTCGTTGCTTGTCATTTACTGTGGGCCAAAATGGAACTTATGCCAAGTTTCTCCTAGAAAACACAGTCCACAGGAGAAGAAATCATTGTCAAAAGAAAATTCAGTCGTTTTGATACATGCAGTCGTTAGTACACGAACTCTTTTCCTTTTAAAAATGGAAGGATGCCCTGGTGTGTCAACTTTTCTAAACTCAGAGAGCAAGTTCCTTTTATAGACTGATGAAAATATGTGCTAATGAGACAATATCCTAAAAACATGGTGAGTGTAAAACACACAGTTAAGAGACCTGGTAACACATCCAGTATCTACAGAGAAGATGAAAAAAAACATTTTTTTTTTTTAGCCAAACGGTATCATATTTCTTCTGGGGTTTTCCTCTCTCCTGAGTAGTAGATGGGAACTTGAGGTTTTATCATAAAGGGATAAAATGGCAAGAAAGTATTTACTGGCTTGCAGTCATGGAGAAAAGGCATTCACATCTGTTTCTGGTATTCTGTTGAAGAATCTCTCCAGTTGATAATTTGGATTGGAAGCAAATTGGTTTGTTTTCATAGGTCCTTTTCTTCCAAGTTCAGATAAAACAAACCTATCCTGTGGGTCCAACGGTTTGCATTCTGAATTCTTGGTTTACGTGGCACAAAATCCCTCTATTATATTGCTAACACATTATCCATCTTGAAGAGAACAAAACAGGCTAAGTTTTAGCAGGATTTACATTACATAAACTCCCATGACTGGCTATACATAGTGTGTGTGTTTGTGTGGGTGTGTGTGTGAAATGAGAATTCTTATGGATTTCTAATATAATTCTTTTAATTTTATGTTAGCTTCATGTGACATGCCTGTTATAGTTACTATGACTTCTTGCTTAAAACACTCTTCCCTATTATTTATCTAAGAAGACATAAATCAGCAAGCAATCCAATGAGTAAAGGGGATGACAAAGTCTCTTGTGATGAGGTGGGTAGTTTTCCTTTGATTGATTTCTACTTCTTGAAGAATATGGATTATTTTTCTCTTTTTTAATCAGTCAATAATGAATGAAGACACAACCATATGTAGACAACTTTTTAATCTCAAGTTTTCAAGGTTAAAAAAAATACAAAATTCCTTTCTTCACAGGGTATTAAATACATTTTAAATAGACAAATGTGAAAGTTAATTTAAAAATGCCCCAAAGATACATTTAATGAATAAACACACAAAAAATGCTAAATATGGTTGTTTATTAGTGTTGGTGATAGGCTAAATGATTGGAGCCAAGTAGAAGTAAACTCAGGAGATAACAGGAAGTAGTATTTTTTTCCAAGGACTTTTTTAAAAAAAGAAAAGGCTGTATTCCAGGAAAAAGAGGACAATGTCTTAGATGAAAGATGCTTTAAGAAGTACCTAAGTAATCAGAAAAATTAAGTGTCCTTTTTTTTACATTATTCCTTATGAAATTCTGCTATAGTTTTCATAAAATATAAAATGAAAAGGCCTTACAAAACTATTCCAAACTTAAGTGAAATTATCCAATATGGCTTTGGTTTCTTCAATTAGATTTTGTTTTTTAAAAAAGATCCTAATTGGCTAAATGACTACTCCTTTGAAGTGACAGAACTTTTCAAAATCTTTGCAAAGATAATTTTTTGGAAGTTCTCATACAAGACTGAAAAATGTGAAATCATTTTAGGAAAAAGAAAAAAAAAACAACAAAAAAACCAAACATGTTGTCTCTTTGTCCTTTCCCAAGGCACAGTAATATAAACAAGTAGTGGATTTCCTGTATGGCCTAATGAGACATAAACAGAGATAGTGAAAGAGAAATAAACACCAGAACACGTTGTTAAAAAAAAAATCACATTATAAAACTGGTCACATTCATAGATCCATAGAGGTATACTGTTTGGTATTACTGGGCTTTTCCAGTTAAGAAGAATGTGAAATGGTTCAACCCAGGAGCTGCCCAGTTGGCTGACCACCATTTTGAAGTTGTTTATCGCCTTGCCATTGGTTTGTCAACTCAGCCTGATCCTTTCTCGAATTCTCCATCTTTCCTCTATCGCATATCTCCATAGGATATGTTCTGTTTTCTATGGAAAGAATTGATCCTTTGGATAGTAATAAATAATTTATTTTTAATTTCCTAAACTTTAGAATCTAAAGAACCAAGCAGAAATAAAACTAGTTAAAAAAAAAAAACAATAGAAAAGGAATTTTCTTTGACATAGTTTTATAATAAAATTCTACTTCTAATTGAAACTAATCAACTCCATTTTTTGTTGAAAAACAATAAAACAAAAATGCTTTAAAACTAACAAAGAAGAGATTAAGTGGACAAAAGAGCCATGTTGTGATTTAAATCTGACATTGCTGGGACAAAACAAAAGCAGTTGGTGTTTCAAACAAGTTGTATAATATTTCTGCCTTTTCCTCAGTCCCATCTTAGACCCATGTGAATTGCTTTATTGCTTAATATGGGCAAAAAAGTTGAGTCGGGAGCTTTTAACTGATTATTTTTCATCACTCGGCATTTCAGAGAAAGGAGTAAATCAGAGACCAAAACTGCTATCAGGAATTTATTAGCTAAAAAGAATGAATTTGAAATATGCCTTGGGTTTAGTAAACTCAGAGAACACAAAGGTCTGAAAATACTCCTAAGGACTAAGAGGCCCACCTAAAAATGCACAGTTGGCAGTTAAACTTAGGTTAAAAATCACTCACTTGATTATGTGATTATCATTTAGTTTTTAACCTTACTACCTTGGAGTGACATAGAGATATAAAAATGATTAGAAATGTGTAAATTAGATTTGTAAATGAAATCAGTCTATCAAAGAGTTTGTATAAATAAGGAGGGCTGTGGGGAATAAAGAGGTACACTTAAGTCTCAAGTTGTGTGTTCATCTCAGAGTTGCCTTGATCCTCATGCAGAGGGAATCTGAAGAGGAGAGGACTCAAATAGGGGTGCGATTCCCCGCCATCTTGGAGTCATAGGCAAGTGGGTCCTCCTCAAGGAGAGCCAATTCCTAAGATTCCTTACAGAGGAAGGGACCCACTGTAAAAGCCACATTGGATGCACTTTGTGTTCTGAAAATAATCTTGAAGTTTCAAAACATATAATAAATTTGTGTTAAGATAAAACTGCCTGTGGATCCTATCATCTTTATTACAAGAAAAGCATTGCACTAATTCCTAATGAAACAATTTCAAAAGGTTAAAAGAGGCAGAGAGCTAAGGTAACTGTCAATGTTCAGACTGGTCATACTCTTTGTAAATGAGTTCTTCTGTTCTCATATCTTTAAATAGTGAATTTATCAATTTATAAAATACTTATTAAAACAATATTCTTTCGGGTATATATACCACATTTTCCTTATCCATTCATCTACTGAAGGGCATCTAGGTGGGTTCCACAATTTAGCTATTGTGAATTGTGCTGCTATAAACATTGACGTGGCTGTGTCCCTGTAGTATGCTGTTTTTAAGTTCTTTGGGTATAGAGCAAGGAGTGGGATGGCTGGGTCAAATGGTGGTTCCATTCCCAGTTTTCCAAGAAATCTCCATACTGCTTTCCATATTGGCTGCTCCAATTTGAAGTCCCACCAGCAATGTATGAGTGTGCCTTTTCCCCCACACCCTTGCCAACACTTACTGCTGTTTGTATCCTTAATAGCTGCCATTCTGACTGGAGTGAGATGAAATCTTAGAGTAGTTTTGATTTGCATTTCTCTAATGGCTTGGGATGTTGAACATTTTTTCATATATTTGTTGATTGATTGCATATCATCTTCTGAGAAGTGTCTGTTCAGGTCCTTGGCCCATTTATTGATTAAAAGGGAAAATTTAAAAAAAATGTTCTTACATTTTGTGAAAAATCCAATACTATAGAAATGGATGGGTGTCTTTTAAGAGAGAGTTAAAGAGGCATAAGGTGAGATAACTCATTTTTATTCTTTTTTTTTTTTTTTGTCAGGAGTGATGTTCATAAAATACATTCAGTGGTATTGCCACCATTTATTTAATAATAGAAGGGTTATTAAGACTTAAAATGATTTAAAATTTTTAGAATTTATTTAAAAATGAGGCACTGAAGCAAATTTATGTGGTAACGGATTAATTCAATTTGCATTGTTTTACCTGCCTTAAGAAATTCCTGGCTGATTGAGAATTCTGAAGGCTTTAGAGTTTTATAGAGATGAACTTGAGCTTCAATTGCCACACTTACTGATTATATGGGCTTGGACAAGTTGTTAACTTCTTTAAACGTCAATATTTCTATTTATAAAGTGGAGATAAGTAAGATGTTAGGATATTATGATAAAGAGCTAATTTATTGAATATTTTATAGAGTATACAAAAGGGAATCTATAAATATATCAACATTATGAATTATAAGGATGCAATTTTAAAGTAAAATGGATGTCTCCAAGCTAATATTCTCTAACACAACAGATTTTAAACATATAAGAATGTTATTTTAAAGTGAACAGAATTTGCTAAAGGAATATTGAAAGCATTTTTTAATACACTAGATTCCTAAGACAACAAAACACAATGGATGAATGAACTTTTTATAAATAAAGTATAGAATAATGAGGAATTTTGAAACTGACATAGGAAAACTGAATATTTAGAAGAGAATAAGATTTATCTTCTCTTTGAGTAAAAAGTTACATCTTTTTATTGCTTTTTTTTTGTTCTGTCAATACCCAGGGTACATTTTAACCATTAAATAATATGAAACATCAAATTTAAAATGTAGTAAAACTGCCCTGAATATTGTCAAAGTTTATAACCTTAGTCACTCAGAGGAGAAGAAATTTTACAATGTTTAAAAAAAAAAAAAAAAAGTGCCTTTGCCAATCTAGTCCAATCCAAAATACTTGGGAAATGTTCCAGATGATGAGTATTCATGTATTAAAATTATACACTCAGGGTATGAAATTTAATTTATGAAAACGATGGCAAAGTAAAATATATGTACACTGAATTACAATTGCTCTTCTTGCTGACGTTCATTTAGTAGGTTGGCATAACTAACGTGGACTTTTTGCACTGGGGGGAACCTTTGCTTCATGACTTTGTATATAAAGCAATTCTTCCATGGTGGCAGCTCACTGGAGGCAGTATCCCTAATTATAGAGATGGCATTCTCTTTGGGGGGGCATGCAATCCTGTGATTTTCATTGCTAATTAAGGTAGAGGGAGGGCCTTAGGCAATACCACATTTCATAGTTCTTTTAAAATATTTGACTCATAACTAAATTAGCCTGTTGGAGAAAAATCCCTACCCCTTTCATTTCTCTGATAATGATGGTAATAATAATCATAAATAATGAGGAGGAGGAGAAAAAAAATGGGAGTAAAAGAAAGGAGGAAGGAGAAGAAGAAGGAGGAAGAGGAGAAGGAAGAAGATCTTGATGGCTAAAGGTCAGGTTGCCAGCTCACTACAAAGGATTTTCCTGAGGATAAAAATCCTCAAAGTTTAAGATACATGAGAACTGCCTGGGAGCTCAATTTTAAAATTCATATTTCTAGGTTCCACTTTCAGATGTTCTAATTCAATGTGTCTGAGGTGGAGCTTAGGAATTTACATTTAAAATATAATCCCCATAGGAACTGGGGGTGTGGCTCAGTGGTAAAATGCTCAGTGATAGAATGCACACACAGACCTGGATTTGATCCCTGGCACTGTGATAAATACTTAAAATACATAAATAAATAAAATGTGAATCCCAGGTGTGCAGACAGTACTTAAAACCATGGTGCTCTATTTTAGGAATGAAAATTGTTCTTAAGTTAGCTCCTGGAGACAGCCACTGAGCCTCTGTCTGTGGTTGCAACCCTGCTGAGGGCCACTGCACACCTCATAACTGTGGACCTTCTGGTCCTCCTGGACCCTGAGTCCATCCACAGCTGTGGCTTCACTACCTGTCATCAGTGCAAGGACTACCTCTCCTCTCATGCCCTCCAGCCCTCTCTCTGTTTTTATTCCCTTGCCACACAAAGCTAATACAGGAGGAGGAGTCCCAGACATCAGGGAGGACTGGGGTTCAGGGCTCACAAAGGGAAACTACCACATAGGCTGTAAGGCAAACCACAAGGTTTATAAGATTGTTCTAATAGCTCCTTTGCAGAGGAAAAGGGTCCACATCAAGATTAACCCTCTGTCAGGGGATCCCGTGTGGGCAGATCCTGGTTCCTTCCTGTCCACAGATCCTAGTTTGGGGGAAGTCTTCCTTCTTCAGACTTCCCCCAAAATGTGTGGACTTTTCTTTGGACTAGATGTACATCTCTCCCAGAGGGATTTGGGTACCTGATGACTCATTCTTGTTCCTCAGTGTAACACTCTCAAAGATATAGGATCCCCAGAAATACATTTTTAGCTTCTGAAATGGAATTAGAACGGTGTAGACTGATTGGAGGGGGGCAAGTGAGGAGGAATAGGGGAGGCCCCCAGAAGGATGGCCTGGTGTCTGCTTTGACACTTTAGGTCTAGGTCCTTAAAAGTGCCTCAAAGCAGTTGTAGGTGCAGAGAGACCAATGTGCCTAGTTATCAGAGCATGTATGCACACCACAGACACCACACAGGGGCATGTGTGCACATAGAATTCCCAAGTTGAATCATGCAGACATATAATCTAGCTTCTATACCCCTATGGAAAAAGAAAGAAAATGTCTGTAAGCACTATGACTGTACAAGATTGTATTCCAATAGGGTGATGCCAGTCGGTCCCCTTTCTGATTGGGATTTACTCAGGGGCCTCCCTGCTTTAGAAGTGTACAAGAAATAGTCCTCATTACTAAGACATCTACTCAGGGTTACCAACATAAAGATCCAGCTGAAACTTGAAAAATTACACGTCAGGGCACCTTCCTAGGCTTGCTGTGGGTGGAAGAGATACAGTATGAAGGTCTATGATCTTCTTGCAGATATTTCTTGTCCTTGCTACAAACTCTTTATATTTCTTTAGTGCTTTTCATTTTATTTTTTATTGCTTTAATATATTTTCACAATTAACATACAGTAAACTTGACTTATTTTAGTGTAGATTTCTATGAATTTTAACCATTACCCACAATCAGGAGACCGAGAAGTTCCAACACTCCGAAAACTAACCTCATCTCTGCCTTTGTGGCCAAAATTCATGAACAAGTTTATATTTGAAATATAAAATGTCATGTTTTTAGGTAAATATGTAGAATATGACTGCTGTGTCATTTGGGAAGAATATATTTAAACTTACAAGAAACTGAGAAAATATTTTTTTCTGAATGGCTGTACCATTTTGCCATGCTACCAGCAATATTTGAGCATTCAGTACTCCCCTCGTCACCACTTGGTATGGTCAGTGTTCTTCATTTTTGCTGCTCTAATAGGTGTAGAGTGTAGTTCCTCATCATCTTAATCAGCACTGCAGGCTCTTTTCTTCTATGATATCTTTGAATATATCTTCTACGGCAAATTGTACATTGTTCATTTCAGGGATGCCTCATACTGTTGTCCTATTTTATCTTTGTTATCTGTATGGATTGCTTTCTCTATTTGATTTTTCATTGGCTTTCACTATGATTATTGCAGACTTTTCTGTATGTAAATCAGTTTTCTAGGGTGTTTATTCAGCATTTGTCTATTCATAGTTAATTTATTTTTAACTGAAAAATAAAAATGATACATATTTATATTGTACAACATGATACTTTAAAATATGTACACACTGTGGAATGCTAAATAGAGCTAATTAACATGTGTATAACCTCATATTTCTTGATTTTTGTGGTAAGAACACTTAAAATCTACTCTCTTAGTACTTTCCAAGAATACAATACAGTCAACCCTATGCATCTGTGGGTTCCACATTTCTGGCATCAACCAACTGTGGATCAAAAAATATTGGAAAAAGCTGGATATGGTGGTGCATACCTGTAATCCCAGCACTTGGGATGCTTGAGACAGGAGGATTGCGCGTTCAAAGCCAACCTCAGCAATGGTGAGGCACTTAGCAACTCAGTGAGACCCTGTCTCTAAATAAATTCAAAATGGGGTTGGGGATGTGGCCCAGTGGTCAAGGGCCCCTGAGTTCAATCCTCTGTACAGACTTTTATCTTATCACTATTCCCTCAACAATATAGTATAATAGCTATTTACAAAGCATTTACATTATAGTAGGTATTATAAGTAATACAGACATGTTTTAAAATAGAGGAGAGGATGTATGTAGGTTATACACAAATACTATGCCATTTAATATAAGGAACTTGAGTGTTTATGGATTTGGGTATCTGCAGGTGGTCCTGGGCCAAATCCCCCATGATTTTTAGGGACATGTGTATAGCCAATATGAAACATATGAATCTCTTGAACTATGTAAAATAGATCTCTTGCACTGATTTCTCCTCCTAACTGAAACTGTGTTCACAGACCAGCATCTACCCCTTCCCCACTCTCCTGCCCCAGTCCCTGGTGACCACCATTCTACTCTCTACTTCCATCTGTTCAGCTTTTTAGATTCCACATATAAATGGCATCACACAATATTTGTCTTTCTGTGCCTGGCTTCTTTCACTTAACAGAATGTCCTCCAAGTCCATTCTTTCTGTTGTGTATCACTGGATTTCCTTCTCTTTTAAGGCAAAATGGTATTCCATTGTGTACATATACCACAGTTTCTTTATTAATTCATTCATTGATGAGCACTGAGGTTGATTCCATATCTTGTTATGATATGGGGTTTTTGTTGTTGTTGTTGTTTGTTTGTTTGTTTGTTGCAGAGCTGGACCTAAACCTAGGGCCTCAGGCATGCTAGACAAGCACTCTACCACTAAGCTACTTCCCCATCCTGTATCTTGTTTACAATGAATAAGGCTGCAATAAGTATGGAAGTTCAGACAATTCTTCAATATATTGATTTCCTATCCATTAGGTATAGTCAGTCAGTGGGATTGTTAGTCTAGTAGTTCTATTTTATTGATTGATTGATTGATTGTGGTGCTGAGAATCAGAACCTGTGGCCTTGTGCATTCTAGGTGAGTGCTCCACCACTAAGCTACACACCCAATCCTGATATTGCTATTTTTAATGTTTTGAGGAAACTTTATGCTATTTTCCTTACTCATTTATTTTAAACACTAGATTTGTTGAGGTATAATTTACATACATTAACATTCATCCTTTACATGGGTACAGTTGTACTAATTTCAACAAATATATACAGACATTTAACTACCACCAAAGTTATTGATTTTATGTTGCTTATAGAAGAGTTAATCTCCTCTCCCAACCCTCACTCTCTGGTAACCACTGATCTGATTTTGTCCCCTATAGTTTTATTTACCCCAGAATTTCACATGAACAAAATCATATGTCAGATGGTGCTTTGGTCTGTGTTCTCTGACTTAGCAGAGTGCTTTGGAGATTTATCCATGTAGTTGCATGTATCAGTGTTTGGTTTCCCTGCTAGACTGTACCCTATTATATGAATACCACAATTTATCTATTCATCATACACATTTGAACTGTTTCCAGTTTTTGACTATTATAAACAAGCGGCTATGAACATTCAGGTAAACATCTGTGAAGATATGTTGTTATTTATCTCCGGTAAATATCTTGGAGTGGAATTGCTTAGTCATATGATAACTATGTGCTTAACTTTAAAGAAAAAGCCTAATGCTTTCTAAGTGTCTGAGTGGTCTGAGTGGCGTTGGATTCTCATCAGTAGATATGCTGAATCCTCCTTAGCATTTGATGTTTTCAAGTAAAATGTTACACATTTTACTAGATGGGCAACAGACTATTACTACCATTTTAATTTAATTTTGTCCAAATTATTAATGATGTTAAATATCTTAATTTGTTTATTATGAGTATATCTTCTTTGATGAATAGTATCTGTATATCTTTTTTGGTGAATACATTCTTTGGTGAATATTTGTTCAAATATTCATTTTTAATTGGGTTGTTTGTCTTATATTCTGGATACAACTTAACTGGAAATATGTTTTTCAAAATTTTATTTTTCTAATCTATTGCTTTTCATTTTTTAGGAGAGTGGCTTTTACAGAGAAAAGGTGTTCAATTTTGAAGTCCAAAGTATTTATTTTTTTCTTTTATGTTTTGTCTCTTTTGTATTGAATTTAACAAGTGTTTGTCTAATTCAAGGTCAAAAAGATTTTATTCTATGATGTCTTCTAGAAGTTTTATTTTTAGCCCTTACATTTAGGAGGACTACAGTCATTTTCAATCAGTTTTTCTATAGGCATGATGTAAACACATTTTCCTTTTGCATTAAGTATCCAATTATTCCAACATCATTTTCTGAAAAATATTATCTGTAAACAGAGAGCAAACGTTCTTGATATCTTTGCCAAAATTAAGTTGATCACATATATGTGGAGTTATTTTTATTTTGGGGCTCTGTTTTGGGTGTGATACACACACACACACACACATACATATGCATATATGTATATGTGTGCATATATATATATATATATATACAAAAAAGTATGTAAATTTTTTTTTCAGTTTTAAAGATTATTGCTAGTGTGTAGAAAAGCAATTAATTGTTATGCATTGACCTCTATGTCTGTGTCATGCTAAACTCACTTATTAAAGCATTATGGTAGTATTCTAGTGAGAATTCACATCATCTGTAAATAAAGAGAGCTTTAGTTCTTTAATTACAATCTGTATGCATTTCAATTCTTCCTTTGTTCTACAGACAGGGCCTTCTGGGACATACTGGATAAACATGGCAAAAGCCTGCATTTTTGCATTGTTTAGGATCTTGAGGAGAAAACCTTCAGTCTTCCTCTCTTTTGTCTAATGTTGGAAGTGGTTTTCTTATACATGTCCTCTAGCAATTGAGAGAGTCCATTTCTAGCTTGCTGGGAGTTTTTTTTTTTTTTTTTTTTTTTTTTTTTTTTTTTTTTTTTTTTAATAAAAAATGCATATTGAATTTTGTCAAATGCTTTTTCAGGATATTTTGGGACAAAACTTGGGTAAGTACAGGTATATGTGTTTTCGTGTTCATCTCTACTCTACTATCTTCAACTAATAAACTGGTGAACGTAAGCAAAATATATCTTTGAGTTCTGTGGCTCCTCTAACAAGTTAAAGCCAAGGAGAGTCATTGGAACTCCAATTTATAACCAGATAGTCAGAAGCACAGATCACAACATGGGAGTTTGTGATTGGCATCTGAAGTGGGGGCAGTCTTGAAGAACTGAGCCTCAAACCTATGGGATCTGATGCTAACTCCAGGTAGATAGCATCAACCTTGGATTGAGCTAGAGGACCTACAGCTGGTGTTTGCTGCAGAACTGCTGGATATGTATGTTTTTTGGGGGGAACTCCTCAAACATCCGGCTCCAGAAGAGTTCTGAGTTAAGTGTGAGAGTAGAAAAAAGATGTTGGCTCAATTTTTTTTTTTCTTTTGGCATAGGGGAATTGAACCCAGGAGTGCTTCATTACTGAACTATATCCCCAGATCTTGTTATTTTTTGAGACAGGGACTTGTTAAATTGCTGAGACTGGCCTCCAACGTGAGATCCTCCTTCCTCAGCCTCCTGAGTTGTTGGGATTACAGGAGTGTGCCACCACACCAGGCTTGGTTTCTCCTATTCTTAGGAAAAACTCTTCCTCCTGTTTGCTTATCAATCCTACCACCAAGCCACTTTACTGATCACCATCATCCCTGCCTATGGCCCGTGGCCAGTATTGATTCCATTAATTTCAAGTTTCTGCCTTGGGCTCATACTACTACTCCTTGTGTGATTTTTTTTGTTTGTTTGTTTAATAATCTCTTCATATATTACTCTAGAAAATTTGGGGGATATAATGGGATCATATGGGGAATAAGAACTGAAAAGGAGAAATCTCATACTGTTGCCTGTCATTACTGTACTTTCATCTCTTTACTTTCTCTCAACTTGTCAATCACTCCTCTTTCCCCATCAGGATATGTTCCCTGAGTTTCATTCCACCGCTCCCATCAGGCCTCCAATAATGTGACCTAGTCTCAGCGGAATGTGCAATGGTACCACACTGACTTGGGATGGTGATAAGACATGGGAGCAGGTGGAGACAAGAAAGAAAGACGATGGTAGGGCTGGGAATATACAGGGCAGTGGCAGAGCACCTCCCTAGCGTGGTGAGGCCTTGGGCAATATCCCCAGGACCATGATAAATCAAACCAAGCCAAAACAGTAGGAAAAGGAAAAGCTAGTTCTTTCACTGTCTCCTGGGAATTATGTCAGTTTGTATATTTCAATCTCATTTCCTGAGGACCTTACATCCATTTTTCTCTAGGTCTCTATAGAGTATCGGTCATATATACAAAGTTGGTAGACCAGCTACTCCAGGCTCTTTACTCTAAATTAAAGGTTCCTAGATCCTTTATCTTATAAGGTTCCTATATCCTTTGTCTTATGATCCTTTATCACTATAAGCTGAACATCTATCAGATGCCTGACTCATGAGTGCTTGCTGAGTAAATGAATGAAACAAGGCTTGAGGTGCTAAGTTTTTACTCTATCTGCCTATCCCGAGTGACAGACCATGGTAGGGGATTATTGTCAGCACTTATTGTCTCCCATATCCTCTATTGTGGTTACAATCCATTTGTCCAGAAAAATCAGTTGTTCTGGGAAGCTACCCTTTAAAAAGAGCAGACTTACTCGATACATGCCATAGCAACGTTTTTGAGACTGATCTTCCTAATAAGAACTAATAGGATGATCACAGTGATGATGACTGTCATGAAGCTGCTACTGCTGGCAAATAGTCCTCCAAGATGAAATTGCTTATCAAGAAAAGTTAACTTTGGAGGAAGTGACATCTTCTTCCATTTTAATTCTATGCTGCTTTTTAACAGACTTGGGAGGAGCTCATGCCAAAGAATCTCCTTTTCTTCTCTTCTGTGAAGAGATCTTAACAACATCCTTCCTATTGTCTCAGAGCTCTGTGTTAGCATTCACTGAAACCAGGCTAGTAAACCATGCTTGGTTAATGTATTCCAGAAACTATTCTAAGGTCACCAGTCATCTTTATGTGAACAGTTTAATGTTGATTTCCAAACCTTTTTTTAAAAATCTAAGGCATAATTTACCTACAGTGAAGTTTATGCATACTTTAAGTAAATAGTTGGATCAAATTTGACACACAAACATATCCCACATTCTACCAAGTTATAGAACATTTCTATATTTCCAGAAAGTTCCATTGTTCCTCTCCCAGTCACTTCCCAATGCAGAAGCAGCCAGTGTTCTTTTTCCTATCGTTGGTTGTTTTCCACTTCTTGTCTTAGAACTTCATATAAATAAAGTCACACACTGAATATATTTTTTGTGCCTGTATTTCATAGAATCTGTGTTAAAGATTTAACTATATTTGTCCTTGAGTATCCAGTAGTCCATTCTTTCATGTTGCTAAGTAATATTCCATTACATGAGTATTCCATTGTTTCCTTATACATTGTTCTATGAACCGACCATTGAGATTTTGGCAATTATAAATAAAATTACTGTGAAGTTTTATTTACAAGATTTTCTGTGGATGTAAGTTCCATTTTTCTCAATAAATAATTGGGAGTAGAATGCTGGGTTATAGGATAGATGTATGTTTCACTGCTTAAGAAACTGGCAATTTTATAAAGCAGTTTTAAGCTTTTGTTCCTTTTGTTAGTCAATGTAAAATTTTCTGGCAAATAATATTGTTAATTGTATTTACTTACTAGATACACACATACACACATATCTCTATCTCTATCTCGCTCTCTCTATATATTATTGTATATATTATTGTGAAGTGTCTTTCCAAGTCTTTTGCACTCTACCAACTGAGCTATATCCCCAGCTCCTATCAATATTCTCTTTTATATTTAGTGCTTTTTATATATTTTCTAACAAATCATCACTGACCCTAAAGTTCATGAACATACTCTCTTTTAGAGGCTCAGCTTCTTTATTTGAGTTAGTAATCCATTTGAGTTAATATCATTTATGATTTGAAGAAGAGTTGTTATTTTCCCCATATAAATATTCAGTTATTCCAGCACCATTTGTTACAAAACTTGCATTTCCCATTGATTCCCTTGGTATCCTTGTCAAAAATCATTTCACCCGATATGTGTTGGATATGATGGTATGGATGTGAGGTGTCCCCCAAAGCTCATGTGTGAGACAGTGCAAGAAGGTTCAGAGGAGAAATGATTGGCTTAGGAGAACCTTAACCCAATCAATCAATTAATTACCTGATGGGAATAACTGAGTGGTAACTGAAGGCAAATGGGGTGTGGCTGAGGCAGGTGGGGCTTTGGGGCTGTGGCTTTGTGGTATATATTTGTATCTGGCAAGTGGAGATCTCATTCTCTGCTTCCTGATCATCAGGTGAGCCCCTAAATAAAGCTTTCCTCCTTTACAGTTATTCTGGCCCAGTCTTTTAGTCACATCAGTGAAAAAGCTGACTAAAACATACTTTTCTGGGTTCTCTGTTCTGTTCTTCTGATCTACTTGTCTACCCTTTTGCAACATTTGATTATTGCAGCTTATACTAAATCTAGAAATTAGGCAATATAGACCATCTAATTTTATTCCTCTTTCACTATTGTTATGTAAATTCGAGTTCCTTTTAATTTCTATATTAGATTTATCTCGTCACGTTCTTAAAAAATAAGCCTGCTTGGATTTTGATCCAGATTGCATTAGATCTACACTTTGATTTGGACATAAATGCATCTTAATGATAATAACTCATATTCCATGAATATGGTATATAGGTTATAGATTGATGGTGTCCCCTCAAAAGATATGTTGAATTCCTTGATTCCTAAACCAGAATGTGACCTTTGGAAATAGGAGCAATGTAATTAGCTAAATTCATATGCAATCATACTGGACTAAGGAGATTGCTTAATCATATATATATATATATATATACACATGTATATATACATACATACATACATATATATGTATACATATATATGTAAAGATACATATTGATATGTTGGTATATTTATAAGTGGAAACAGACATATGGAATGATGTGTGATGATGGAGAAAGAAGTTGAAGTGCTTGGGCATTCCAGGTCAACGAATGCCAAAGATAAACACATATATGTGTTAATTTTTTTCCCCTAAAATAAATGAAAAGAACATGTTTGTTCTCTGTTCCTCAACTGAAACTTTTTGCTAGATCATCAAATCCCACTACTTGACTCCTGCCTGGGAGGAGTGACAAAAGAGATCTCTGGAGACTTGGTTCTTTGCTGCTTTTGACACCAGAGATGGACTGGTGTGGGATGCTGTCTAATGGCGTGTCTTCATTGATGTTTTTCTGAGCTGAACTGCAACTATTCCTTCCGAGTGTCACTAGCCACCAGACCACTGCTCTGCGATTTGCTTTAAGCACTTTTAAGATCTGGAGACAGAGAGCCCTGTCGCGGCTTCCTGGTCTGCAGGTGTGCTAATGCATTTAGTTCTCCAATTCATCCCTAGTTAGTTTTTCCTCAGTCTTTTTCTGCTTTCTTCTTGTTCCATATTCAGGCACAAGTCCCCTAGATATTGCTTTACCAAGTCTGGGGCTATGATTTTCTCAATGTTTCTGGTCCTCTATGATTTATGTTTTTTTTTTTTTTCTTTCTAATGTGGCCGTATACTATGTAGTCACTTAAAAAAATCTCTTCTATTTTATCTCTAGGGTTTTGTATATGGAGAAAGATGACATTGTGTTTTTTCCATTGAAACCAAACCATGTTTTGCAAAACATCGCCTACTTCCACCCTGATCCAAGGATGTTTCCAGGGCACCATCAAGGCCGTGCCCAGTGGGCTGACTCCCAAGGCTCAGAGTGGGCACACTGATTTGTCTTCTAAGAATCATATCAGAACCCAGAGATAAAAACCCATTCTGAAACCTGAAACCACCCTACCCATATCATGATCCATATCTCTTCTCTTTTTTGCTGAAAAACATGAACAGCCTAAGTTTTTGCCATTAGTAGTTCCAAACAGTGCAACCAAATATGGAGTTGACAGTTAAACTCAACCATAGTCTTCCTCACTGTTATCTTCTCCTTTCTGGATGTGTGGTGATAGCAGTGTCCTCAGTTTCTCACGGACTCTCGTGGGCCTTATCTGACTTTCTGTACTCCCCTCCGCTGAACTCTGACTTTCTTCAGAGCAAATCAGAGGGAAGGGGCCCTTTTGCATGCTTTCTGGAAACAATAGGTAAAATTGCCAGTGAAACATACTTTATCAAAGAGTGCTGGTTGGAGGTGAAAGCACAATTTGCTTACAGTTAAATTTCTGGTTCAGTGCTCTTTACAAACTATTTCATAATGGAAAACAAATGTGTTTTGAATGTGAAACAAAGGGAGAAGTTACAAACTATTCCCCTAATTAAGGAATGGTTATCAAACATGTGGTGTTTTTCACTGTAAATAAATCTAGGAGATACCTTACTGAGTTGTATTTATTTGTCCTTGCATATCTTGGGTGAATTTGTCTGTGGCAAATAATGAAAATGTATATATATGACTGGAGGTTGACATTGACTTTCTATTTTTACATAGTGATAATCATGATCTCGACTCATTAACATTCCTAGGAACTTCAAACATACAGCAAGATTGTGTTCCACTTCATCAGAGTTTTTCTACACATGGAATGGCCTTTGAAGTTAATTAGAGCCCTCCATGTTGAAGCAAGATGGAGGTTAAATGTGAGAGCAAGTCCTGCCATCCACTAAGGCAGAACCTGTGATAATCTCCACTGCAGGACCAGATATATCAATTGCTGAACTGAGAACTCTGTGCACAGGTAAGTTCTGAAGGCCAGGTATTTATTACAAGACCACAAAACGCTGGTTTCTGTGGATAAGCACAACGACCCAAATGGTAAAGACAAACTTTTTTGTTTCTCTTATAACTCTTGTGAGTATTTGACTTGGAAATAGAAAGGCATCAGAAAATGTTCATTTACATTTAATCTACCTCAGAAATGATACCCACTGTAACAATGGTTTAAAGCCATGAAGTATTTATTATCCCATTCCTCCATTTCTAAGTATTTACTAAACATTATCACATATTCCTTTGAGGAAATGATACCATCTCCAACTACTAGATTATCTTTCTAATTATATTGGGTTTTGTTCTTTGATTAGTAGTTTGTCACATGGACAGATGCTAACTAGTTATAAAACAAGAAGATTTCTTTCATCTTGGGCTGTTCATTCATTAATTCTTCAACAATAATTTTTGAGCATATACTATGTTCTGAGCACTGTATTAGTCCCTGGGAACACAATGCTAAATAAGCAAAAGTAGTCTTTTTCCTTGAATGAAAAGTCAGTAGCCATTTTTTTGGTGAAAAATCATACTGTGGCATTTTTTAGTGATAAAAAATATATTTTGCAGCACTTAACTAAAGACTACTTTTACTTTTGTTACTGTTAATGTGTAAGTGCTTGTAATTTTGAAGAATCCTTCTTACATCATCTCCTTTAATTCTTTCAGGAAGCTTAGGAGACAGGTGTCTTTCTTCACTTTGAGCTGCTGGGGAATAGGAAGGTCAAAGTATCTTGCCTAGGGTCAAATACTTAGTGAGGTGGCAGTTTGGTTTAGGTTATTGAAAGAGAAGAGTAGATTTATGTCTTTGATGTTTATCTATTAGGTAGATGTTCAAATAGATCTCATTGTTCATGCTCATGGTTAAGCAAATTCTGAGTTAGAATACCATTCCTTCATAATCAATGCTCAAATTCAATCCTGCTTCAGTATAAAATTTATCATCCATAGTCTATTAGGGTGCTCTTTAAGGTGAGAAACATAATTTGCAAGACTTTCAAGTCTCATGCTGAGTGGATGGAATATTATTGCATTAAGTAACTGGGTTCTAACAAAGAAGTGCAGAAAAAAAGGACTCTTTTCTCAAAATCTTGCTCTCTTCTTGACATTCGGGGACTCCCATTAGGCAGAGTGTGAAGAGAAATAACACCAACGCACACATTTTCTTTAGCATTTAAGGAAATATTAATTGCTTTGGGGTTCTTTGTTACTTATTATTACTGTTGTTGTAATTGTTATTGTTAGTGTGCTGTTGGGAAGTGCATAAAGTAGATGCTTATCAGGATAGATGCCAGCATATGTCACACTGATGGACTGGCATGAATTTTTGGGTGGCTCTGTCCTCTGCTTCCCTTATCTTATTTTCCACACCCACGTCTCCACACTGATCACAAAATGTTTTCATTTGTGTGTTTGAATGTCAAAAGAGCTGAAATTTGCACATGACATTGAAGAAAATAATCTCCTATACCCTGTTCCTAGATGTGCATTTATATTAAGCATCATCAAATTTACAAATAAAGGAAAGTTTACTGAAGAGAGTTGCAAAGGAAAATTTACATTATATCATGATTTCACATGAGAACTTGTCCTGATGACAAGTCTAAGATATGAAGATTCTTTAATTATATTGTCCATGCAATATTCATAAGCCTCACATAGAACAAGGCAGTGTAGTCACTAAATAAAAATATTACTTTAAATTCCAAAACTTGAATGATTTTCCTCTGATGTTATTATTTTCACCTCTGAATAAATAGCATTGGCTACAAAGTAATGGTTTTCTAACCAGAAAATTTTGCTTTAACCATGAACCTGAAAGATGAATTTAATCTGAGCATCTACCTAACAGGTAAATAAACATTGAAGACATAAATCTGCCTTTTTTCTTTGTCCAGTGAACCCCAAACAAACTGTTACTCATGAGTGAGCTCTAGGGTTGGTGGTATAATCACCTTATTTTGGTGGGGGACATTGATGGGGGGCAAACCAACTCTGATACCCTTCCATACGTTCCGCAGCTTTAATAAAAATGATCATTTTAACAAATATTTTTTCTGAAACTGGAAAATATATCTTTCTCATTTCCCAAGATTCAGTCAAATCTTCTTCTTCATACAGGGCAACTAACTCTAACTGCATAAATTCCATACAGCAGTAGTCTATTTAACATTTGAAAATGAATCTCTGTAACTTCAAGGCGAGATGCCTTTGTTTTCTCACAATTGATGCCTGCCTAGAAGAATACCTAGCATGTATTAGGGAAACAATAAATGTCCATGGAATAAGTGAGTAAACCAGGACAAAAATCTGGGAATGATTTTTGTGTCTCTCCTAAGTTTAAATGATCCTCTAGATAGAGTTATTGAGTGCACACCAAGCACTGGATCAAGTACTTTTGTACATCATCTAATTCAATCCTAACAATAGCTCGAAACATGAGTTGCCCTAGTCCTAGTCTTATGGATGAGGATGTGGGTTGAGATGGATCACCTCTCTGGGAAGAGGTGGAGCCTTGCATCCTACTGAAGTCTGTGTGGGTACCAAGGTCATGCTCACCCCGTGCACACTGGCTTCCTACACATTGTTTGATCTAGAGGTATTCTGTGAGCCAAGAAGATTTAATAACATGGAAAAATAATAATAATGCTGATATAAAAAGGAAAACAAATGATTCAAAACTGGTCCGGACAGTTTTTAATGTTTAATTACCAGACCTAAAATCAATATGGTGAACCAATTTTTTTTTTTTTTTTTAGGTTTTTTTTTTTTTTTTTTTTTTTTTTTTTAGTTTTTAACTATCATCATCACCTGAAGTACATCCAGGGCTCTCCTTTACTTATTAGCCAAAGGAACATACCCCAAGCTTTTCTAAGACCTTCTGATTGGTACCTATCATCTTTGAAAGTTTATCAACAGAACCTACTTTACTCCCCAGAGTCCCACTTTGGATAATGAATCTGATCATCCTCCTCTTCGGGACTCTCAACTTCTACCTTCCAGGAAGTTATGTTGCTTAAGACCCCAGCTCTGTTGTTTGCTTGCTAGGACCTTTGTCTTACCCTATACTCTATTACAATTCCTTGCCCCCAAAACATGCTCTCAATTCTCCCTCTCCTTGGCCAACTATTCTATTCTTTTTAAATTTTTTTAATTCAAAGTTGTTGTATTTATAACAGTAGCATGCATTACAATTCATAATACACACACAGAGCATCTTTTTATATAACACTGTTTGTATACAAAGTATATTTGTACTATTCAAGTCTTCAATCATGTATTTAGGATAATGATACCCATCTTATTCTACCACTTCTTCTTTCCCCCCACCTCCATACCCCCTTGCCAACTATTCTATTCTATGCTCTGCTTGACTTCAAGTTCTGCTCCTTACAGGTGACACATACATGTTTTAAATGGAGCCTCTTAAGACGCACAGATTTTTTTTTTTTAATCCAAGTTTCAATCGACCCTTCTAATGATACCAGGTTATAGCACCTTAACATGGTGGCTGCCTTGGACTCATCCCCAGTTTTCAGAAATTGCAGGTTTTCTGCTCCTATTGCCAAAACTGTGTAAGCCAGTTTTCAGGTTTAAGGGAAAGGGTTATGTCTTCTCTCCTGCAATATGGTCATTTCTTCAGAGTTCCTTCCATTTTAGGCTCACCAGGGTCTTGCAAATGCCTTTGGCAAACACTGGGTTGATGCTTGGTAAATCCACTGGTTTAAAGTGTTACCCACTGTTACCCAGTGTTTGTTTCTTCTGGAAAGAAAAATCAGATTAGCATATCACATTTATGTTTCTTTCCAACTGGTGCTCTATTGCACTCTGTTCTGTGTACTCTAAAGTTTGGTGCCAGTGTAAATGAGTCAAACAGGCTTCTATCATGATTTCTTATGACATAGCAACTCATTTGAGCCATAAATATTTTATTATTTTATTCAGTGTTTTCTAGACAATATAAGCAAAACAGTTAACTTAGAAATTCAAAAGTTTTTTATCAGACTAAAAGTGTTTTTTTTAAACAAAAGATTATGTGCCTAATAGTATAGTTTTCAAAAGAGAATAATTTTCTGTATGCAATAAAGCTGCGATAAGCTAATATTTGAAAAATGCTAATTTAAAAACACACTCAAAATTCTCTGTCACTTCAAAGGACACACTGTTTCCCAAACTGGAAATTTTATAGTTATTCTGACAAATTAGCTCCTTTTAGCACAAATTTGTTAATATTTCCTCTTTTTTTTCCCAGATCAAATTTGAGGATTTTAAAATTAAATTGGTAGCACCTTTTATCCAAAATGGATTTTACAATCTCTTCTATTTTTAAAACTATTTTAAAAAAGAAAAGGCAAAAATGTTGCACACTCAGGTTCTTTGTTCCAATTAGATGGGTCAGAAATCAATGCAAATTAGAAGGATTTGAAGGAGAGAAAGAGAAGTAGTTGGTAACTTTAAAAATAGCATAAGTCTAACTTTGTGTTTTCCTCTCACTAAAAATTTGGAAGTGTGCCTCTGCTGTTTGTTAATTTCAAAACCAGGTAAGAACTGATGTAGACAGTGTCCATCCAAGATTTCCCAGCATCATCAGCATCACTGGGGACTTGTGAGACATGCAGTCTCAGTCTAGATCCCAGAATACCTGAATGAGAAACTGCAGAGGTGAGGCTTAGCAGCCTGTGCTGTAATCACTCCTCCAGGTGACCCTGAGGCACCTAAGTTTGAGAACCATTGACCAGGATGACAGTACCAAGCTAGGCACTGTGACTAGGACAAGGAACCAGGAACCACTATTTCAGATAATTATTTTGTGTCCTAAAATTCATATTCAGAGTCTTTTTAGTCTAACTCTGTTCTCAGGCCCTAATGCCCCTCAGACTTCTTTGTTTACATTGTGGAACTAAATACATTTTCTGAATCATGGTTCTTATAAGAGGTGATATCGCCCCATATGCTACATTTGGCATGGGCCTATTGACATTTTGGTTGTCTCTACTGAGCTAGCACTACAGGTATCTACTGGAAAGATAACCAGGGATCTTGCTAAGCATCTCACAGTGCACACAGCAGACACCACAACAAAGAATTATCTGGCTCCAATTGTCAATAGTCTTGAGATTGAGAGACCCTGCTCTATGATGTTGAGCAAGCATTTTTTGTCTATCCCTTACACTGGGTTCTGTAGTTATTCTGAAACCTTCAAAGACTTTGGGGATTCCTAATGATAAGATGGTTAATAATTGCAATCAGGAACATTCTTAGACTAGCATAGCTTAGTCTTTCACCCATATTTTCTCAGAAAGTAAATTTTGATTGTTTGAGGTAGATCTAGCATTTGTGTAAACCCTCACGAAGCTCTGCCAAGCTTTGAAGAACCAAGACAAGGGTCCTGAGCAGGCTTCCCTCACTAGCTGGCCACCTTGTTGGTGATGTTGTACACAGGCAATGCCAACCAGATGATTTTACCATAATCAAGATTTGTATGAACATGACATTTTGTTTATTCTGCTAGCTTTTTGTTCTTTTGATTCATAAACAGCAATGGAAAGTGGAACAATTGCTCTTTCTTGTTGCAGACACAGATGTGTAAATGCACGGAGCTTTCTGTGGGGCCATTGATGCTGAGAAACAATTCATATTATACCTCATCTTCTGCCCTCCAGGATTTCAGACTACAAAGGTGTACAAAACAGTGAAACCCTCTGTACTGATACTCTCATGGGCTGAATGCCCCCATGGCATTCAGTACAGGCACACACATCCAGCCCTCCTGTTAAAATCAGAGAAAATATTAGCCATGGGCCCCAGTGACAACAGTTTGATTCAACCCCGGTGAATAATGTTCCAACAGATAGTAAAACATAAGTTAAAATATTGATCCAAGAAATTTTGTTTCTGTGTTTTTGGTTCTCCATTCTTTTTTTTTTTTTTTTTTTGCCTTTTTTTTTTTTTAAAATAATTTTTAATGTGTACAACTCATAGTACATTAATTTAGCATCTTTTTACATACAACTGTTTGTATACAAAGTATATTCGTACAATTCAGGTCTTCAATCATGCATTTAGGAATCAGTTCTCCATTCTTTAAAGTGGGGAAGAAGGGCAACGCTCTGAATCCTTAATTTGAATAGAGAGAAAAAAAAAAAAAAAAAAAAAAAACTAAGCATAAGAACTCTACAGTGCAATACTGTGGAAATGCATTTCAACCTATTACCTAAGGCAAGGGCCAGCAAATCTACAAAGGGCCAGCTAAAAAGAATTTTAGACTTTGAGGACTGTATTGTTCACTATTTTAACAACTTAAATCTGCTATGACAGAACCAAAGCAGATAGAAACAATATGTGAATAAATCAGAATGACTGTGCTCCAAAAGAAACTTATTTATGAACTCAGATTTAAAATTCATATAGTTTTCCTGTGTCACAAAATATTATGTTTTCACTTTTTTTTTTTTTTTCAATTGTGTTGGTAGCTCATAGCTAGCATGAGTTGGATGTGCACATTGATCATCGTTTACTGTCTGTCCCCTGACCTAAGGGACATTGTTATGGAGCTGGGGCCTTCCAAGAAACTGAGGTCTACACAGACTCCCTCTTCAAACCCTGATTCTTGCAATCAAGTCAGAAAGATTTCAGACATGTCACTCAGAGTAACAGGAATATCTTGAAGTAATTCACCCATATTTTTGGGGATTTCTAGGGAGTCCAAAGAAGTTTCCAGAGAGTCCCGCCCAGGTCCACCTCTTGACTTTTTTTTTCAGGTTTAAAAATATTTAATAGCAGGCAAAATAGAATTCAATATGAAAAGCGTTATGAGACAAAGGCAATCAATTTCCAAAGACTGAAAAACAATAAGTCCATTAAAAATCATGAATCTTTATGTAACAATAGCTTCAAAATATATAAAACAAGCATGTCTTGAGTTTTGACTAACAGCAGGGTGACATCAGACTTTTAAGTCCCCACTGTCATGGCAACTCTAGGTTACCTTGGTCCATGCTGACCAGTTCTAATTGGATTCTTAACCATACATGCTTACAGATTTTATGGTTAGGAGAAACTATCCTTATCTCCCAAGAGTTTCAGGATCTGGTCACAAAAGTCTCCTCCTTTAGGGTAACTGGGGTTCCTCTTATCAACATTATCTTGGGTCTGCATTTCTCCTGCAGTGAACAGGTAGTTTTCTGAGGAATGTGACATATCTTGTCCACAGAGGACAGGCAAGACTGAAGGTAAATTGCTTCTTGGAAAAGAAAGAATGTGGGGGTCAGCACAGGGGCCCACTTTATAAAATTATTCTCTTAACCTCATGTTCTCACCATTCACACCTGTCTGTCCCTTAAGATTAAGGGACATGACTATTTATGGAAAAAAAACACACAAAATATAACTTCAATCAGAAGGAAGATGATTACAAGAAAGTACCTTATTTCAAATTTTCATCTTTATATCCTAAAGACATTTTGAAGAAATTATTCTAATTCAATAACAAAAATAACTTTAGTTGATGCAAAGCATTTAAAAAAATGGGAGAGCGCTTGCCACTGGTAAATCTACTATCTACTGCTGCTTTTATTGAATTATATATTTTTAAGAAGGCTCAAATTCTTTAATGGTATTCATTTTTTTTCTTTTATGGGAATGATGGTGGCTTTGAATATTTTTTCTAGGGAAACTCAATCAGGAATATTCTCTACATGTCTTAAAGTCATTCACCCATATTTTCTTCGTGCATTGTGTTTTCATAGATTTGGGCTCACAGTACATCTGTGTCACTAACCATAGTAGAACATGTATTCCTTAGTCCATATACTTAAGTGCCTTCCTAGTCATTAATGAGGAATAAAAATTTCAGTCAATGTATTTAGCTTATTTAAATCAGGTGCACATATCCTAAAATATAAAAATTTTATCTGTGAATTCAGGACATAGATCCACATAATGGATTAATACCTTTCTTCTTTTAAAATAACCCAAATAAGCACCTCAAAGAGAAAAACTTGAGTGCACATTCCTTTCATTTTGATGGACTGGTCTCATAAGGTCATTGAGATACATGAAATTAATTTTCTCTTTATTAAAAAGCATCTAATAAATATCACTCCTTCCTTCCAGCTGAATCCTAATGTAGCCAGTACTGAAACCTGAAACCCAATACTATCTGATTCCAAAGTTGGTGATACCCCCATACCATTTGAAGTTAATTCAAATAGTATTACTGTTCATTCCTTGCCCGTTCATTCCTTTCTTGCTCATTCCTTTCCTGCTCCATCGTGATGGGTCTCCTGTTTGGATGCCCTTCTCTTATATTGTTCAAGGAAAACTCAAATAGAATCTCTTTTAAGAGATTTTGGGGGACCCCTGCCTCCACATCCTTTCACTGCTGAGGCATCTATCACATTGTCTACACCATGCAGTGCACTTCCTGTTTACACCTTCTGACTTCCTGTTTTGTGCTGTAAATTTTTTGAAGGCAGAAATTTTTATCCCTTGAGCACCCTGCTTCCACTTGGGTGTAAATGAAGAGTCAATGTTAAATATTTAGGGTATTCTTGGTAGCTCACATGTCCATTGAAGGCTTTCTCTTGTCTGTCTTTGGTATCATCTCTGATGTCTACAGGAAGTAGGCGTCTCCTCTGAAGCTAGTCACTGCCTGTGACTCAGTCTCAGAGCCCTCCAGAGAGCCAAAGACCCCCCTGCCCTGTTGAAGCCAGGGGAGAGCATAGAGCACGCCCCCTTCCCCCAACCCTCAGGCAGCTCTGGAATGCTGCACTGAAGGGGCTTAGAAGTCTGATAAGGAAATGGGAGTGGGAGGGACACTTAAGGAATGTGTCCTGAAATTACTTTTTCAGAGCAGGAATAATATTTTTATTGTGTGTTTATTTGGAGTGACAAATAGGGGCTTTCAGAGATAATAGGGAGATGCTTCTCCAGCCAGCTTTACCACCCACTGCTCCTGCCTCTCTGTCTCTTCTTCTACTAGCATAACATTTCAGTCTGCAAAATTGAAATATCTTGTTCTCTCTAGCAAGTAAAATATCTCTGAACACAAAAACAGGAGAAACAAAATTTCCAGCTAGTTTAGATTTTCCCTTGTGTTGCACCAGGAAGTCTAACACATCAGTGACCAAAAAGGAATTTTTTTGTCCCAATGAAATTGACACATCTACATCTATGGTTTTGGTGATTTTTAATCTTCTTCAACTTTTTTCAAATTCCCCATTTTAAGAAAAAAATCTTAGTTCCTCACTTCTTGACTGTGACTTGCTTCTAATAAACAATATGTTGAGCATTACAGTACGCCAGTTTAGACTTGGTTATAAAAAAACAACAACAACAACAACAAAACTGTGTCCTCCTTTCTGCTCTTTCTCTGGGGCAAGTCAGTTGACATGTGAAAAAAATTCATGCTGTGAAAAAGCTCTCCATGTGGCAAAGAACTAAGAATGTCTACAAATAGCCATGTAAATATGTCTGTCTTTTTTTTTTTTTTTTTTTTTTTGCAGTACTGTGGATTGAATGCAGGGGCATTCTATCACTGAGCTACATCCCCAACCCTTTCATTTTTTATTTTGAGACAGGGCCTCACTAAATTGCCTAGGCTGGCCTTGAACTTGCCTTCTTGCCTTAGTATCCTGAGTTGCTGGAATTATAGGCATGTGTCACCAGGCACAGCTGGAATAAATCATCTTAAAAATGTATCCTTAGCCCTAGTCAAGCCTCCAGATGACTGTAGCCCTGGTCAAATATTTGATTACAGCCTCATGAAAGATTGTGACAGAGAACCATCCAAATTACTGATCCATTAAAACTCTGAGAAAATAAATGTTTATTGATTTAGGCTGTTAAGTTTGGGGAAAAACTGTTCTAGTGTAATAGGTAATTGATACAATACTTCTATCATCTGACTTTCCTATATAACTTTGAAAAATCGGCAGAGTTAGAAGGAGGAAAGGTAGTCTGTGAGCACTAACATCTAATCTAAGGGATCAGTAATTGAATGTGTATTCTGTCCTTGGATAACTAACTACTTAGCAATAAGTCATATAGGTAAATTGAAATGCTTCCTTTTAGTTTCAGAATCGTCTAATTGTCTCCATGATATCTTTACCAGGATGTCTCTAGCAGATTTCTTCTAAAGATAGAGGCAACAATTTTTCTCATCATCCTTTGATTTGTAACTCCTCCCAATGAGAATTAGATTCTACTTCTCTTTCCCTTGAATCTGATCTGGTACGACATTTATTGACCGACAGAATATGGTAAAAGTGCAAGACCCAGGTGTTGGTCCCTGGAGGGCTTGCAGCCTCAGATTTATTTTCTCAGACTGCTAGCCTAACAAATGGCTCCATAAGAAACAGTCTATGTGCCATGCTCCATCCTAAATGCTGCTTTGAACAAGAGAGTGTGCCTGCACACATGAGCCTTCATGATGAGAAGACATTCCAGCTGATTAGAGGATGACAGACCAAGAGGACAACTGAGGTAGCCCAGCCATCAGCAAGTACCAACTGCAAATACATAAATGAAATTATCTCAGGTCTTCCAGGCCATAGATCCTTCAACCAAAAACAGTAATATGAGTGAGGTCCAGTGAGACTGGTCGAAGAACCATCCAACCAGCCCGCAGAATTGGAAGAAATAATAAATAGTTGTTTTAAGCCACTATTTTGGAATAGCTGGTTACAAAATGAAAGATAACTGATATAGTCTCTATAGCAAACTTAACACCAAATTGAACTCTTTATTCCCCCACCCAAATCTGATCCTTATCCTGTATTCTCCCCCTTCATTCCACCCAGTTGCTCAACTAAAAACATATCACCCTTATTTATTTATTTTTTCATATGTTAGGCCTCTGCACTAGCCAGTGTTCTCTAGAGGAACAGAACCAACAGGATATATAAATGTATAATCATAAAAGGGGGTTTATTAGATTGGCTTACATAATCAAAAGCTTGATAGTCCCACAAGGCCATCTGTAGGCTGGAGAGCCAGAGGAATGAGTAACGGCTCAGCCCAAGAAGCTGGAGCCTAAGAACAAGAGACCAATGATGCACCCCAAGTCTGAGACTGAAGGCTTGGAAACTCTGGAGAATTGATGGTCAGAGTCCCCTTTGGAAAAGTGAAGGAGCTGGAGTCTGAGGTCCTCAGGTGATAGCAGCAGCAATTGAAGCACCTGTCCAAGAAGAATGGAGCTTGCATGTGCCTCAGCATCCTTCTTCTTTTAAAGTCATGTAAAAAAATAATAACGATGGGGTGGGTGTTGATTCCAGCTCATAAGCTGACATGAACATTTCTGCTTCAATCTTCCCACCAATGAAAATTGTGGACATCCTGGGTCCTTACTGAAATTTATTTAGTAATCATATCTTTTAAACACAAGCATTACTAATTTTAGACAGAATTATATTGAAGAAATAATCTTTCTCTTCTTTGTAGAACTCTGACCCTTCCCCCACAGACTTTATGACTTCTCATAATTGGATTGAGGAGTAAGTATAAGGCTCTTCCTCCTCTCTCTGTAGACTGGTGGCATCAACCAAGAACTACACTGACTTTTAATCCATTAAGTCTTGTGTTAGTCAACCTTTCATTGCTATAACTAAAGTACCTGACAAGAACAACTTAGAGGAGGAAAAGTTTATTTGAGGACCATGGTTCAGAGGTCTCAGTCCATAGACCACCAACTCCATTGCTCTGGGCCCAAGGTGAAGCAGCACATCATGGTGGAAAGGTGTGGTGGAGAAGCACTACTCCATTTATCACAGCCAGGAATGGGGGGGGGGGAGTGAAAGGGGTCACAGGGCAGATGAAACTGTCCAGAGCATACCCCCAGTAACCCACCTCCTTTAGTCACACCTACCTACCCACTGTTACCACCATGTCAGTCCCTTCAAAGTAGGATGGACTGATTTGATTACAACTCTCACAGTCCAATCATTTCACCTCTGAACATTTCTGCATTAACACAGGAGTCTTGGGGGAACACCTCCAATCCAAACCATAACAAGTTTCAAATTTCCAAATCTATTTTCAAACTATTTTAATGCACCTATGTTAGTTCACAGATGCATTAAAATAGATTGAAAATCATAATTTAAAACATATATATATCATATTATAATATAACCATTCTTATAAGGTAATCATGTTACATATTATATGCATATATATAATTATATCATATACTCTAGTTAAAACTTTATTAAAGTTCCACATCTGGGACAATGAGACAAAGCAGGTTAATGTCTTCTCACTTTGTTAGAAAGGGCATGAGGTTGGTTCCAATTGAATTCTTTTGATACATTCTGTTAAATTTGTGGGGATAGGAGGAATGGAATGGTGCCATTTCTTATCAGAATACCAGTAAGTGTGGTCAGAAGGTAGTTTATCTAGTTTATTCTCTAGATTGCTTTTGGCCTTCAGCCCAATACCATAGTCTTCATTTTTTCTCCCTCATTTTCTGAAGGAGAATCATTAAGAGAAGTAAAAGATGGTGGCCAGTTTTTACTAACTTTAATTAGAGAAATGGGTTACCTTGTATCCTCTTCTCTACCCTAGTCAAAAGTCTGGCCTCATCTTAAAATATCAAACAACATATATTTGTTTTCCTTCTATTCAATGTCTAATATAATATTAATCTAACCTCCATTAATCTAATCTAGAAATCTGGTCCCACCCAGGCCATGGAAAAGGAAACCAAACTCTAGTAACCAGGAAGTCTGCCTAGAAGAAATCGAAGGGTCTGGGGTTTAAAAAGGGAAGATAACACTTTGGGAGAATAAGTATACTATTGTTACATTAAATTTAGGCAAAACACAAACAATTCTTTGTTCCTAATTATGGTAGACCCCACTTTGCAAATAGGTTCAGGTGAAAATGAATGTATAATTAGAGACAGGAAAAAGAAATCAAGCAACTCACCTTTCTAGTTGGAATATGATGCAGAGATGATGGTCATCTGTCTTTCGAGATTGAGTGAAAGAAAGTTATGATAGATCCAATAGGTACACCTTTTAAAAAGTTAATTTAAATTCCTCCTAATGCAGAGAACTATAATTAATCTTGGAAGAAGAGGATCTATACTCATTTCAACTTCATATAAAAATGAGGTGAATGCACAGAAAAGGTTCATGTGTTTTGGTGCCATTTTGGCAGACCAGCCCCAGGTCTCATTACTTACAATATGACAAAGAAACTATCACTGCACCACAGGAGGCCAAAGGCTGCAATGCTATGCAGCACTATTCTAAAGTAGTCAGAGAGAGCTACAATAATGAGGACTCCCAAGTCTTAGGCTTTGGTCAAAGTGGGTAGATGTTAAAATAAATGTTGATCTTTGGGGTTAAAGGGAAACTCGGGAGCTTACTATACAAAACCAAGAAGAGTCCTTGAAGCTTTTAACCTTCTTTTCAGAATCTCGAAGTCACACATATGAGGCTTTAAGTTTACTCTAAACCCTTCAGTCTGTGATGGACAATAATGTGGTTTCTGTTTTTGCTTGCTAGATTGCCTGTCTGTGTTTATTTGCGGGTTGTGGCTAACTGATCACACACCATATCTGTTCCATTGTGGTAGACCAGCACTATTTGCTTTGTTATTTTCCTGGAGCTTGTTTGTAAAGTGTTTCCAGACGTCAAACAACTGGGTTATTCCAAGCACTCTTGTTTTCTAAGTATTTAGGGCATCTCTTCCAGTGACTCGGGTTGAAACTCTGATCTGTTGACTTAGATGGCTAAAGTATTTAGGTGAAAGATGGAAGGAGAGACGATAGATGATGGATAGAAAGATAATGGATACATGAACTTTTGGAGATCATTTCTGTTTATGGAAATCTTGAGAATTAATTTGAGGGTTGTGCATTAGAAAAGAAAGAATGAGAGATTGGGAGTGAGAGAGAGAGAGAGAGAGAGAGAGAGAGGAGAGAAGGGGGGGCATAATGACTGCAAAAGAACATAAAAGGGAGAGAAAAAGAGACAGAGACCAAGAAACAGAGTGAAAGTCACTTCAAGTGGGTGACTGTAACCTCTGGCAAGAGATCAGACACACAAGTTCAACCCAAAGTCAATTTAACTTTATTGGACCACACTGTCTCAGGCAATTAGAAAAATATTTGTAAAACATCAGATGAGAAAAAGGAACGTGGAGCCCAATAATGCAAAACAATGTTTATAAGAGAGAAATCATGAAGTGGGAAGAATAAACACAATTATTCTATCAGCACCTCCTGTTCTTCTAAAGATTACTTAACTCACATGAAGAGAACTCCGAACAAACAGCCAAAATAGTTTCTTGCTAGCATACTCCTACCCCCAAAGTAGTTACTTTTAAGATTAAAAGGAAATAAAAAGCTTGAGCAATTTTCAATTTTGACAAACTAGAGAAAGTCTTCATGGAATTATTAATTATTTTTAGGGCAACTGATAACAGCAAGCTGAAAGGAAAATAAAATTGTCTTTATAGTTCCTATTTGGTAATGCACACAAGTGATAGACACAAAGGTCAGACTATACATATAGGCTAATTTGACTCTATCCAACCAAATGGACTGCTTTATGCTTGGTGTAAGGGTAACTGGACTCAGGGTGGCTGAGTAGTTCAGTTTGCTATGCCAATTCTTACACGTAGCCACAGCTGAGTATCTCCAGGAGCTAGCAAGCTTGGGGCCCCATAATCAGTGATGTTTTCTAGCATGCGCACGCACACCCCCCCCACACACAATGCACACAACCTTTCTCTCCAAAATATTGATGAACTCCAAGTAATTCATTTCAATAAATGGTGATTCTGCACCTGATCCTCGTCCTCCTCTGAATTTCTCTTTTTTTCCAGGCCTCACCCTCTTTACAACACTGTCCCTATTATTCTATGTCTTTTTATCTTTATCAAATCCTCCCTAATTACCAAATTCTGTATACAAAAATGTATACAGTTTCCTTCTCAGGTCACAATAAAATCTACTATTTATATCAAAACAAAATGAGAGTGAAGGGGGGGGCCTTTCATGTCTGCCATGGATATTCCAATTAACTGTCACAAATATGTCAACCCTCAAATTAGTTCTGCTTCTTTAGAACAAAGTAAGATGCATTAAAATCTATGCCAGGTTTCTCATTAAAAAAAAAAACCCAACTATTATGAAATATGCACAAAGATAGTTATCACATGTGGTAACTCTTCAGGAAATTATAAATTAATAATAATTTAAACATCTAAGATTTTTAATACTGAGATTCCTAATACTAGTCTGGGACTTCATTGGTAATAATCATCTTCATTTGAATTCTGATGAGTTTCCTGAATTATTTTAAGGCTTTTAAAGGAGAAAAAGTTCTCTTGTGAGTTTACTATGATTTTGTACAATGATCACTAGGAAGCTCTGGAGAGGCACAGAAGGGGTGGATATATGCCTGTAATGAAAAAAATCCTGGAAAAATAAAATTGCCAATTGGATTATAAGCTGAATCCATACATGTGTGTGTATCCATGGGTGTATTTGTGGGTGGGTGTGTTTCCTTCTGCTCTGAGAAGTTTTAGAATGTGAGGCATTTATTATGCCCTTCAGCCAAAACAGAAGAGAGATGCTTCCCTGGGCATCTGGTCACTTTCTAAGTACTATTATTGAATCAGTATTCTGGGAAGAGACTGATGTGGTAAACCGCTTCTGTTAATTTCCCCTGAAGAATGTCACATTGGGTAATATTCTGTGGGTGGTCATGTAATGAGACACTGGTGTCTGTCTATGACACATACTGTACATGAAAGGAGGCGTAGATAAAGGTAACTTGAATTCCACCCCTTCTGTGTTTATGTGATGCTTATCACCATTCTTTCTAGACACCCAGACTAGAAGCTTTAGGACAAGTCACTTTTCCATCTTCATTCAATTGAAATCAATGGACAATGAGTCTGGGCAGGCTCTGGAAGGGTTAATGTGCACACATGCTTCTGGGGAGTCAGAGATGGGAATGCACTGACCCAAGTGGCAACAATTTCCCCATTTTCAATGATGTAAGCAACTGTTTCAGTGGAATATCACTGGAAATGAATCTTCTATAATAGAAACATATCCTAAGTGCATTTTCAAGCATCCAGTTATTTAAATTGTTTTTACCTAGACTTGTTGCTTTTGTAAAAATATAGTTGTTCATGATCCTAGTTTATTTTGAAGCTTAATAGTATGGAAAATTTCAAATGAAGATATTTGGCAATTTCTTTTCCTGTACAAAAGAGCAAAAGTTATAGCAACTGTGTATGGGTATATGTGTGTGTGTGTGTGTGTGTGTGTACATAATTGTACATACAATATATGCATACATGTACAAAAGTATCAAAAGTACATATTCCTTTCTGCATGTAAACATAATTTTTAAAAAGATTGACCCCTAGTGGTATCTAGGGCTCTTTTACATCATGGAGTTGACACAAGAGTGCATGTTGTTGGTGAAGACCAAACATCACCAAGTCCAATTGGATTTTATACAAACCTAAGTTACGACAATGAGACACTTAGAACATCTGTATTTTCTTTTGGAAAGCCTTTCACTTCCTTCCTCTTTCTCCCCTCTAGCTTCCTTTGTTTTCTTTCCGTTTTGAACTGTAACGGGGCCATTCTGGAACATGGATTTATTCATCTTGACCTCAGCTGTGATTAATCCACCCGAGACAAAGATCAACTTCTGGCAAACACTGGTTCCCTCTATCTTACATCAATAATGCTAGTTCACCTGTTGGGTGTAGTATTTGGCTTAGTTGTGGTTGAAAAAGAAACTTCAGAAAGCAAAGAAACAAAAATTCTCTGAGATGCATTTATCAAACACCTACTGGGTACCACTTATGTTACAGTCACTGGCTAGAAGGCAAATTTAATTAAAAGATTAATTTTACTGCACTTGGAATTCCGAACTGCAAATGGGTTTGGAGAGGATGATAAATAGCTTACAGTCCACATTTGGAAACCCGTTTTTGTTCTACCACCATATGGTATAAAAACAAATTACTATTCTCATTGGGTGGGAGGAGATACCAGTGTCGATTAATCAAATACGCTGGCAATTACAATGAAGGAAAACTTAGTTAATATTAAAACCTCATTGGAACCATTAGTCCTGACCTCGTTATCAAAACTTTTGCCCGGGCTGCTATCCATTAACAAAATTGATGAATACAACTTTCAGTGTTTCGCCTCTTCTTCTACCGGTCATTTGTCAGTCAGTAGCTTTTATTAAGTATTTGCTAACTACAGAACATTATGCAGATTTACAGCCTCCAAACCCTGTTTGGAGGGTAGGGGAAACTACTTGAAGGAATGTCACCAGGGTTCTTGAGACTGAGTTGTCATCTTTGCAAATAATTTAGTTCAATGATTAAGAAATGAGTCTTTTTTTTACAACAGGGCTTTTCAGTCTCTAATGTAATAACACATTGCTAATATCCAAGAGGAAGATTTAATGTTCATCATTCCCCTTTGTTTTTACAGGCAATGATTAATATTGCCTGTAAAGAGTGGTCCACAAATCTCAGTAAATAGGAGTTGTGGTCTTTGCTTTCCAAAAGGAGGTTGATATCACAATTGTAGAGGTTATTATAGAACCATACAATTTTAGAGTAAAGAACATAAAGATCACTTAACCCAGTGGTTCCCAGAACAAAGTGACTAGTAAATTTTCCTTGATAGCCATTAAGAAACACAAATTCTCAAAATCTGGCCCTCCCCCCTGGAATTAGAATTTGGTGGATAAAACTGAAATTCTCAAAGTCCTATGTCAAATCTGTCAGGCTTGGGCAATACTATCCCAGACCAAACTAATCAATGCTCAGGTGAAGTCAAGTCTCCATCAGAATCTCCAGGTCTCACTGCAGAGACAACACTGCTGGAGAACAGATGACCCTGCTTCCCTGCCCTCCGCAGTGTGTCAGAGGCACATTGGACACACATGCTGGCAATGCCAACACCAACAGTGGAGCAGACCGTCCTGCAAGATGAGCTGCACCAGTCCATTCCCTGCAGTATTATATACCAGAAAAGCCAGGAATAATGGGATCCCTGCGCCCAGGGAATCGACATTGAAGATGCATAGCAAAAATTCACGAGACTTGTTAGAACTATTATTGTTTTACAAGTTGAGAAGAGGCAGAAACTAGGAAGAAACGAGTTACAAAACAGAAAAAGAATGAACAGAATAGTTGGAGCAACTAAACCATCCAGAATTTCTCAACCTGAGAGACACACATTTGATACCAAGTCAGATGACTTGGTGGATTGTTCCATGGCAGGAAATATGTGGTCTTCCTTGATTTTATTTATGGTCTTGACTTATCTCTGCAGTTTATTAAAAGTAGAGGTAACAGGGGGAGGACAGTGGTTCTCAGCCTCAGCTGTCCAGTGGAATCACCTGAATGGAGGGGGATGCTTTGAAAATACAGTCCAAGCCCCACTACAAAGCAGCTAATCCCTAGCGTGGCTTCCAGGTGTAAGTGGTTTTGATTTTTTTTTTTTTTTAACAACTTAGGTGATTCTAATACAAAGCCAAGGTTGGAATCCCCAGCTAGGGGAAAGGAGACAAAGAACCTTTGTCAATTTCCTCTGCTCCATCAGGATGAAAATGGAATTGAGCCCTGGGCCGAGGATGCCATGATGCTCATTTGTCCTGTTTTGCAGTAATAAGCTACTGCATGTTTCCCCCCACTTATGGTTAAAATATAGTTTCCTTTTAAGATCATTTTGTTAAGGGGAAAACAACAACAACAAAATTGTGTTGATTTCAGAAAGGTGCTAAGCGACTTAGTCTTAAGAGTAGTCTAACGTGGCAAAAATTTTGATGGTGGAATGCAGATGAGTGGGGTTTGGCAAATTTTGAGCTAGTCTTCATGACAGGGCAAAGGAATAGACATGTGAGGACAGCTGAGTCGCATGAGTGGGGACTCAGGAGACAGAAGATCCTAACGATCCCGGTTCTTAGAGCTCCTATTCTTCTTTTGTTTGGCTTTCCTTGGTTCCTGCACTAAAGGATCCCAGTGATTGCTCTTTCCCTCAATGCCTATAATAACTTGAATGGGTCTCCTTATTTCTTACAAGCAAAAGAAACTTCCTAAAATTTCCTTCGTAATAAAACTATATATGGGGCTCCATGGCCATAGAGTTAATAGATATATTTATTGTTCTCCTTTAAGTATGGGTCCTGATTTTACTACTGTAATATATAAGGATGGAAACGTGCAAATATGTATTCTTAAAGTTCAAAAGGGTTACCTGGCTGCTCCTTTCATTTCCAAGGCTATTCTGGTGAATTGACTGACCACACAAGACTTGGTTTAGACTCTGGAATGGCATTTATGCAAATGGTCTACAGATCATGCTCTTCTAGATTAAAAAAAGAAGCTAGACCAAAAAAAAAAAAAAAAAAAAAAATCCTGTACAATCACACATCACACACACATATACACTATAAAATAAATATAAGCACAACTAAATTGCAGCCATCCAACTGAATAGAACAATGAATGTGTAAGAGTTACTTTGGGGTTTTTTAGTTTGTTTGTTTTTTAACCTGTTGGAAAGACTTCATGGAACAGGTAGGAAATAAATCGTATCCACATAAAGGGGTAAAACAGGCATTAAGGGACAGAACTTCAGTAGTGGGTAGACTTGGAGTAGTAAATGCCCATGCAAATGAGGAGATGCTCTCCTGATTGAAAGAAGAATAAGGAGGCATCAGTTAGTAGATGCTGGCCAGAAAATCCATGACTCAGCTCTTAAATATAGTTTAAGAGCTAATTGGGAAAAAAAATTACCATGTTAAAATGTCATTATTTTGAAGCTAACGTGTATTAAAAACGAACTATGCTTAAGGCGCAGGGCTGAGTCCTTTGTACCCTTTGAGTCATTTCTTCCTCTCAGCACCTCCACGAAGGTGGGAGGGACACAAGACCTGATATGCAGGGAAAGAGATGGGAGCCCAGAGGGGCTAAGTGTTTTGCCCAATGTTTGTTCAAAGACACATCTCAGATTTAAACACAGGCTCTATTTTGTGAGCATTACAAATATTTCTGAGTCATCAAGGATGTGAACAAGAAAGAGAAATGAAATGCCTCATGAATCAACTTTTCATATGCTGAAATTTCTGTTTTGCAATAGTTAATTTTTTTCCGTATTGAAGTTGATACAATAAACATCTGCTAGAACCAAAAATTGGAAAAGAGCCTAACAGTTGTGGACACCACACAATAGAAATGTAGAGGACCTAAGGTGTTGCAATGATTTGAATTTTGTATTGCATAAAACATAACATATAAACTAGGAATGTTTATAGTCTAGCTATAATTCACTAAAACACTGGTATAGGGCACTGTTTTAAGCACATTCCTAAAACACTTTCAGAGACCATGTTTTCATGAAAATGTATAATTAAACCATTATAAAGTACAGGAAAAAGTGACTAAGGAGTGGACACCAATCATTTATCAAATCACATTATCATTTCCAAATGCCCAACAATCTTGCCCTAAGAAAATGCACGTGCTCAGTAAAATTCTCCTTTTCTGGTAGGACCTGTGGGTAGGGGAGTCAGGTCTTCCAGCTAAAGAAAAATAGATTTAACAGCAAACCACACATGATGATGGAAGTTCTGTTAGGGTGCAAACTCTTTGATTTGGGAATGGCACCCCCTTCTTAGCTAAAGGCACAGAAAGATTAAATCCAGGGCAAGAGTTTCCCACTTACACTATTCCTTCACTTTATTTTCAGTTCTCAATTTTTCAGTTCTATCTTCATGTGTCTATTCTGATCTTGCCTATCTTGTCTGAAGTTTTTATAGAGTTGGAAATAAATGTTTAGGAGCATTTTTCCAATCATATATATTTCTGCTAATTTGCATGTTTATGTTAGTGGAAACACACATTCAGAATCTCCCTTCTCTCTCTCTCTCTCTTTTTTTTTTTTTTTTTTTTGTATTTTATTAGAGACAGGGTCTCACTGAGTTGCTAAGTGCCTCGCCATTGCTGAGGCTGGCTTTGAACTCAAGATCCTCCTGCCTCAGCCTCCCAAGTGCTGGGATTATAGGCGTGCACCCCGAGCCCAGCTCCCTTCTCTTTTTTAAGTGGGATATGTAGGAGTCCTGTTTGGGGAGATGGCTTGAATTGTGGTTGACTATGAGCCGTGGAGATTTGGGCATTGTCGCCTTTCGTAGTCTCACGAGACTTGTCCCGGGATCTCGAGTGACTTGGCTGAGATTGCTGATCGGGGTCAGCGCCATTTTGGTGGTGTGTGTGGCGCGTGTTAGTCGTTGCTAGAGTCAGAGAGAAAAGTTATCAGAATAAAAAGCTGTTTGTCTCCAGTTTGCCTCTGAACTTCTTCCCACAGCTTCTTTGCTCCAAGCGGCCATCGCTTCAGACAGCAACAGGGATACACTTCCATGTATTTTTATTCTGGATCATAGGAACTTAAAAAATGAAGGAAACAAGAGAGAAGAACAGAAGTCCTCTGAGAGTCGATATCCCACATGAATTTGGATGATTCCAATTACCTGGTCATGCCTGAATTTATCTATCTATACTCAACAGTCATGCACTTTAAAAAACCTCTGTAATAATATGCTACATAGAATCACAATTACATAATTATACAATATAAAAATGATTACTTAAGTAACATTACCGGTTAACCCTGGTAATTACCTGGACATGTATGTGGGCAAACAGGCATTTTTTGCTTTGGAAGTTGGCTTTGTTTGAAATTGTTTCTTTATGATGAAATTGTGGCAATTCAAAAAAAAAAAAAAAAAAAAAAACCATCAAAACTCAAAACTGAAAAGGCACAGCTTTGATCACTTGGCCTCTGAATAAACTTTCCAGAATGCTTTTCAAATTTGGCAAGGAGAAATGTTGCAAGCCAAAGAACCAAAGATAATTCACTGGAGAAGATTTTGGGGTTTTGTTGATAAATAACTCGGCAAGACTTTTTAATTTTGTTTGAGGCTTTAAACAGCAGATACTTAGGTGAGAATAAAGTTGGAGAAGTAGATATGTGTACAAGTAGAATCATGCTTGCCTCTGCTAATAATAGAGTGAGGTTAGAATCACTGCTTCCCAAAAGCTGGAACCGAAGGAGAACTAAGCCAGGTAGGGACTCGTCTCTAAAGCAGCTCACTCATGCCTAACCCTGACCCGCAGAGCCTTCTAGATGATGCAGACCCTGTAAACCGCTCTGTAGGTTTGTGATCCATTTGGTCCATTTAGTTGTATGAGGTGCCCTTTTTTGCAAGAGAACAAAAGAAGTGTTAAGTTCATTAACTTAGTGAAAAATAAGCCAAATGATTTGATTGAATTGATGTTTACTTAGTCAAAGAGAACTCAAATTGTTGGCTGGGGAGGTAAGACTCAGAAAATAACTGGGGAGATTCTGTGCTCGATTTCCTTGATACTCTCAGTGGCCTCACATTATGAATACTGCTCAGTGTGATTTAGACAAAAGTCAGACCCAAGGATGATTTTATACATGTACGCGCACACATGCACACACACACACACATATCCATCCACACATATACATATAGGGCCAGAAAATGAAATATTGATGGTTGGGTATATGTTAAGAAAGGACACATTTGGTGGAAAGCTTTTTTAAAAAATTATTTTCCATGCTTTTCATAAAAACCTTCCTTAAAATCTGGCTCAAAACTTAATTCAAACTACTTCAAAGTTCTTTGCTCTGAAATTAGTTGAAGAACTGCTCTGTTCTACCTGCAACTATCAATAAAAATCAGTGCACAATAAAAAAAATTTACTAGTCCACTACTGACCTATGTTTCTTAAATGTATGTTTTCCCTCTGATCAGTCAATACTTTATAAGCTTCTTAGAATTTCTCAGCTAAAAGAATGCATAGTAATCTGTATTTTAAGGAGACTGTTTCCTTGTAATAAATGAAGAAAAAGTAGATGAAGCAACAGACAAGTCACATTAAATTTGAGGAGAAGTTTATAAAATAGACATTCACCCCCAAACTAGCCTTTAAATTACTAAAGAGACACAAATGCAAACATCACATTGAGTGAATTACCAATGCTGAGTGTCAGTTCTTTCCAGCTGTTTAGGTATGTGGCAATGAAATGACCCATGGACAAGAAAAATACACACAATGGTTCTATAATATGCATTAAATCCTCAGAAGCCAGGGCAGCCACACAAGTTTCAACACTGTGTACTCACTCACAAGTCCACAGAAAGGGGGTTAAGAAGGCACAGGGGGATAGGTTGATCTTTGGGGAAAAAGGAAAAAAAAAAATGAAAGAATGAGGTTTGAAATTCTCCAGACACCAACAAAGGATCTCCATCCTCCTCTCCCAGGAACAAAAGCCAAACAAAATCATCTTTGTCTTAAAAGCCTTGGAGAACACAACCACTAAACACAGTGATATGCCCCAGAAGACAAAGATAACCCATCAAAATTCACTGAGATATTAGGATTTAAGGGATATTCAGTTTTCCCTTTGATGCTGGAACATTAATTTCTTTACATCTATTTTGAAGAAAAATAAATGGTTCTCAATTCTCAGTTATAGGTAATTTTGTCAGGTTGTTAGGTGAACAATAAAACTTTTTTTTTAATGTTTACTTTTTCCAATGCCATGTGTCATTCAGGTTTCCAAAATTATGACTGTGATGTCAGCATTTGGGGCCAGGCTTCATGTTATAAATTGATATCAAAGGACTTAAAAACAGCATACTTCAGGGACACAGACACTTCAATGTTTATAGCAGCACAGTTCACAATAGCTAAACTGTGAAACCAACCTAGATGCCCTTTGGTAGATGAATGGATAAAGAAAATGTGGTATATATACACAATGAAATATTATTCCGCATTAAAAGAGAATAAAATCATGGCATTTGCAGGTAAATGGATAGAGTTGGAGAAAATAATGCTAAGTGAAGTTAGCCAATCCCAAAAAGCCAAATGCCGAATGTTTTCTCTGATTTAAGGATGCTGATTCATAATGTGCTGTGGGGTGGGGGGAGGATGGGAGGATTAGATGAACTCTAGATAGGGAAAAGGGGAAAACGGGAGGGAGGGGATGGGAGGGGGCATGGGAGTAGAAAAGACAGTAGAATGCAATGGTCATCATTACCCTAAGTACTTATATGAAGACACAAATGATGTGACTCTACTTTGTGTACAACCAGAGATATGAAGAATTGTGCTCCATATGTGTAATATGAATTGTAATGCATTCTGCCGTCATATATAAAAAATAAAATTTTAAAAAATGTATCATGCAGAAATAATCATGATTTGGTTTCTACTGTACTTTATAGCTTTCAAAGGATGTCATATTGATTATCTCTTCTGATGCTCACAAACTCCATTATGTTCGGAAGGGGGACAATCATTTCCACCTTACAAAGGAAGGTGCAGAGTCCAGAATCTAAGCAATTTTCCTCTAATCCTTCAAACCCCTTCCTGGAGTGCAGTGGCACTGGTGTAGTGTGTGGGGCCCAGACAGGAGTCATGGACCCTCTGTGCACCTGGTCAGGCCTCAGACTTGCCTTCAACATTTGGAGGGGATTATAGTTGTAAGCTGCCTGTCATGGCCAGCCATTGCGCTGCGGGAGGAAAACTCGGAGGCAGAGCAAAGCTATTACTACTTTTACTTCTACTTCCTTAGAGAGAGCTTAGAGAGAGAAAGAAAGATAGAGCTTAGCTTAGAGAAAGATTATTTTTTAGAGCTTCTTTCTTCTTTCTTCTTTCTTCCTTCTTCCTCGGGAGCCTCGGCCTGACTGACCAGCAATTACTTCTTCTATCTGGTTTCTCTTCTGTAACCGCTCTGCCTACGTTCTGGCCGCTCTGATTCTTTTCTTCTCCGACCTGAACTCTTCTTCTGACCGACCGAGCGACTGCACGACTGACTGAATGAATTCTCCTAACTCCGACCGCTTTCACCCAGTTATATACCTTTAGCTTTGTGGGTGCCTCATGTGCGTTTACAGGTGCGTCACATACATATCAGGTGGAACTTATGGCTTCCAGCTAGCCGCAATAACCCTTCCTAATTGGGGCTCCTTCATATAGTCATTGTCTTGGTAACTATTATATATTGTTTGCAATGCAAGCAGTCCTTGGATCAGAGTTCATCATAAGGCTTACTTAATAAGGAACATGAGAGCAGTCTGAACTTAGGTTCAGTGAGGCTTGTCTAAGAAATGCAGATACCCAAGACCAGAGGAGTCAGCCTGAAACACACCAAGTCAAATAGAAAAAGACGGTGAACAGGTCAGAATGGAAAGCTTGACTCTGAGACACCATGGGAAGAAACTTTGTTTTGGTTGTAAGGAACTTTTATTTTTGAATGGCTTTACCATTCAAAAATGGAGCTTTTACGTATCAACTCTATTTATAAAACACATGCCACATAGTCAGGCCTGGTGTTCTAACCATAGGGCTGGTAGTATGCTTTTTTACATTAACACAAAGAACGCTTGGGGTGGAAAAAGCTTGGCTATCTGAAAAACTCTTACTATGAAATTATTCAAACATATAATAAAAATAGACCTACTAATATTTGAAAGCTATGTCCCTATAACCTGGATTCAAGCATCACCAGGGCATGGTCTGTCTTATTTCAGATAAACCACCATCCTCCTTTCTATCTCCTGTATTGTTTTAAAGTGAAGCTTTCATCCTGTATCATTTTATCCGCAAATATTTTAGTGTGCATACAGATAATACCTACCTTTTTATTGGGTGTTGGACACTGTGTATACAAAAATATATATGTATCCAGAGATAACTTGAAGTCTAAGGTGAATTCTTCCCAAAAGTGTATATGTTTGCTTCTGGAGAGACAGATTTCACCAGAAAGTTTAGATTTTTCTATGACTACGGAAAGGAAGTTTAAACTCAGGTCCTTTGACTTCAAACTTCCTCTTATTTTCTATCATATGATTGAAAGAAAGAAGAAAGTCAGTGTTTGTTATGGACCTATTATCTACTTTAACCACTGTGTTACCTGCTTTATATACTTTACCCTCCATGTGTCTTTTTTGAAATTAAAGCAAGGATATAAGTGATGAAAGTATATCTTTATATCTTTGTTCTGTGAAGCAAATCATATTTCCTTTTCTCTCTCTCTTTCTTTTTGAATGAGAAAATCTCAGAGAAGTTAGGTAAACTACCCCTAGTTGAGAGGTTCATGATCAGTAAGGTTTGACCTGAGATTGTATCATTTCCATTATCCCTTACAATGTTTTCTAAAACATAAAGCCTGTAAAAAATACATTTCTTTTGGATCTACAATGCACTGAAGAGTTTGATTTGTATCTGTGTGTTGACATATATTTTACCATTCCAATGAGAAAGTTTATTAAATATTTTAATTCTGAAATGTTTTAATTAAATATTTTAATTCTGAAACATCTGTCCTGTGTAAGGAATTTGGGTGCAGAAATCACTGTAACCTGAAATACCAACAGGGAGGTGACTGAAACACAAGGTCACTGTGGGAGCCTGGGCATACCCATTCACTGAATGCTGTCAATTCAGCGAGGCCTCATTGAACCTAACCTGTTTTCTGCCAGATACATGATCTCATTGTACACAGTACTTAAAAATGATTTAGAAAATGTTTTATGGATATTTGTTAATGATGTAGAGAACTGTCCAATTCCCCTGAAATGAGATCTCCTCAAGGAAATTCTTGACGAGTCCATCATGTTAAAATTGTTGGAGCCATGGGTTATGTTTTGTCTACTAAGTCCCAAAGCATGATTTACTGAATAACTATGCATCTGTGTCACATCTCAGAAAGGTTAAGTGTGCGGCTCTGGAATCGAATGGCCTTATATTTGAATCTACTGTGCTACTTGCTCGCTGTGTGGTTTTGGTAAATAACTCAACTTCCCTTTCTTCAGTTTCCTCTTCTAAAAAATGGAAATAATAAAAGGAATGCCTACTTCATGGTGTTTACTCAGGATTAAATAAAACAATCCACATACAGCATTGAGTGGGTGAAGTAATTGCTTAGGATGCTTCTTGGAGACACAAGAAAAATTCTGTTTGTGACAGAATTTAATCATAGCCTGACTTATTTCCTTCCAGACCCAGTGAAGTTCATCTTCTTGGCCCAGGAGGGATGAGACGACATTGGCCCTACATCCACAAACAGTTTTTAGTGATACTCTAGATACTTTTGGCTTTGCTTGCATGTCTTATGCATGGATTCCTAATACTTAAATCTCTTTTTATTTTGCTATAATTATATTGAGGTATAATTTTCACATGATTTAATTTATCCTTTTTAAGTTTTCAATTCAATAATTTTTAGTGAATGTGAAGCCATTGTCATAATCTAGTTTTAGAATATTTTTGTCATTTCAATATGACCCCTTGTACCTATTTATAGTAAATCATTGTTCCCATGTGACACCCAGGCAAATGCCAATTTGCTTTCTGTCTCTTTGGATGGATTTGCCTGGATATTCCACATAAATGCAATTATATAATAACATATGGACTTTTACATCTGGCCTCTTTCTTGTAGCATGTTTTCATAATTTATCCATGAAGTGGATATTAGTACTTCCTTTCTTTTTATGACTAAAAGAAACTCCTTTGTATGGATATAGCATATTTTGTTTATTCATCAGCTGGAGGGCATTTGGCCTGTTTCCATTTTTCTCTGTTATAAATAATGTAGTAATTAATATTCATGCATGAGTTTTTGTGTAAAGATTTTTAATTCTTTTGTGATAAACCTACCTCTTAGAACTGCTGAGTGTTATGGTAACACCATATTTAACCTTTTAGGAACCAACAAGCTATTTTCCAAACTGTCATTGTACCATTTTTTATGCCCACCAGCAGGATGTAAATTTCTCCAAATCCTCACCACCACTTGGGATTGTTCTTTTTAAAAAACTTGTAAATAGGGTTGGGGTTGTAGTTCAGTTGGTAGAGTGCTTGCCTAGCACGTGTGAGGCACTGGGTTCGACCCTCAGTACCACATAAAAATAAAATGGAGGTATTGTGTCCAATTACTATTAAAAAATGGTAAATATTCTAGTAGATGTGAAGTAGTGTCTTACTGTGGTTTTTTTAAAATTATTTTTGATTCTAAGATGATATAAATGACAGCAGAATGCATTACATTTCATATTACACATATAGAGCACTTTTTTTTTTTTTTTTTTTTTTTTTTACAAATCTCTGGTTGTATGCAAAGTATATTCACACCATTCGTGACTTCATACATGCACTTAGGGTAATGATATCCATCTCATTCTACCATCTTTTTTTTTCTTCACCCTTTTGCCCCATCCCATGCCCTCCCTCCCCATTGGCCATTCTAATATTCCTCTAATCCTCCTATGCTCCCCATCCCAACCCAACTGTGAATTGGCCTCCTTATATCAGAGAAAACATTTGGCATTTGTTTTTTTTGGGATTGGCTAACTTCACTTAGCATTATATTCTCTAACTCCATCCATTTACTTGCAAATGCCATGATTTTATTCTCTCTTATTGCTGAGTAATATTCCATTGCGTTTATATACCACATTTTCTTTATCCATTCATCTACTGAAGGGCATCTAGGTTGTTTCCACAGTTTAGCTATTGTGAATTGTGCTGCTATAAACATTGATGTGGCTGTGTCCCTGTAGTATGCTGTTTTCAGGTCTTTTGGGTAAAGACCAAGGAGTGGGATAGCTGGGTCATAAGGTGGTTCCATTCCCAGTTTTCCAAGGTATCTCCAGACTGCTTTCCATATTGGCTGCACCATTTTGCAGTCCCACCAACAATGTATGAGTGTGCCTTTTTCTCCACATCCTCTCCAACATTTATTGTTGTTTGTGTTCTTAATAGCTGGCATTCTGACAGGTGTGAGATAAAATCTTAGAGTGGTTTTGATTTGCATTTCTCTAATTGCCAGAGAGGTTGAGCATTTATTGATTGATTATATATCTTCTTCTGAGAAGTGTCTGTTCAGTTCCTTGGCCCATTTATTGATTGGGTTATTGGTTTTTTTGGTGTTATGATTTTTGAGTTCTTTATATATTCTAGAGATTAGTGCTCTATCTGACGTGCATGTGGTAAAAATTTTTTCCCAATTAGTAGGTTCTCTGTTCACCTCACTGATTGTGTCTTTTGCTGAGAAGAAGCTTTGTAATTTGAGTCTATCCCATTTATTGATTCTTGGTATTAATCCTTGTGCTACAGGATTCTTATTAAGGAACTTGGGCCCTAATCCAACATGTTGGAGATTAGAGCTTACTTTTTCTTCTATTAGGTGTAGTGTCTCTGGTCTAATTCCTAGATCCTTGATCCACTTTGAGTTGAATTTTGTGCATGGTGAGAGGTATAGGTTTAATTTCATTTTATTGCATATGGATTTCCAGTTTTCCCAGCACCATTTATTGAAGAGGCTATCTTTTCTCCAATGTACATTTTTGGCGCCTTTGTCTAATATAAGATAACTGATCTTATATGTGTTAGTCTCTGTGTCCTCTATTCTGTACCATTGGTCTACTGGCCTATTTTGGTGCCAATACCATGCTGTTTTTGTTACTATTGCTCTGTATTATAATTTAAGGTCTGGTATAGTGATGCCACCTGCTTCACTCCTCTTACTAAGGATTGCTTTAGCTATTCTGGGTCTCTTATTTTTCCAGATGAATTTCATGACTGCTTTTTCTATTTCTATGAGGAATGTCATTGGGATTTTGATTGGCATTGCATTAAATCTGTATAGTGCTTTTGGTAGTATGGTCATTTTAATAATATTAGTTCTGCCTATCCAAGAACAGGGTAGATCTTTCCATCTTCTAAGGTCTTCCATAATTTCTTTCTTTAGTGTTCTGTAGTTTTCATTGTAGAGGTCTTTCACGTCTTTGGTTAAGTTGATTCCCAAGTATTTTATTTTATTTTTTATGCTATTGTAAAGGGAGTAGTTTTCCTCATTTTCCTTTCAGAAGATTTGTCACTGATATATAGAAATGCCTTAGATTTATGGGTGTTGATTTTGTATCCTACTACTTTGCTGAATTTATTTATGAGTTCTAGAAGTTTTCTGGTGGAATTTTTTGGGTCTTCTAGGTATAAAATTATATCATCAGCAAATAATGATAATTTGAGTTCTACTTTACCTATCTGTATCCCTTTAATTTCTTTCATCTGTCTTATTGCTCTGGCCAGCATTTCAATTACTATGTTAAATAGAAGTGGTGAAAGAGGGCATCCCTGTCTTGTTCCAGTTTTTAAAGGGAATGCTTTCAATTTTTCTCCATTTAGAATAATGTTGGCCTGGGGATTAGCATATATAGCTTTTATGATGTTGAGATATGTTCCAGTTATCCCTAGTTTTTCTAGTGTTTTGAGCATGAAGGGGTGCTGTATTTTGTCAAATGCTTTTTCTGCATCTGTTGAGATAATCATATGGTTCTTTGAGTCTATTGACGTGGTGAATTATATTTATTGTTTTCCGTATGTTGAACCATCTTTGCATCCCTGGAATGAACCCCACTTGATCGTGGTGTATTATATTTTTGATATGTTTCTGTATCCGTTTTGCTAGAATTTTATTGAGAATTTTTGCATCTATGTTCATTAAAGATATGGGTCTGAAGTTTTTCTTTTTTGGATGTGTCTTTGCCTGGTTTGGGGATCAGGGTGATGCTGGCCTCATAGAATGAGTTTGGAAGTACTCCCTCTTTTTCTATTTCCTGAAATAAATTGAAGAGTATTGGTATCAGTTCTTCTTTGAAGGTCTTGTAGAACTCAGCTGTGTATCCATCTGGTCCTGGGCTTTTCTTGGTTGGTAGGCTTCTGATGGCATCTTCTATTTTGTCGCTTGAAATTGGTCTGTTCAAATTATGTATATCCTCCTGCTTAAGTTTGGGCACATCATACAACTCTAGAAATTTGTCAATGCCTTTGGTGTTTTGTATTTTGTTGGAGTACAGGTTTTCAAAATAATTTCGAATTATTTCCTGTATTTCCGTAGTGTTTGTTGTGATATTTCCTTTTTCATCGCATATATTAGTGATTTGAGTTATCTCTCTCCTTCTCTTTGTTAGCCTGGACAAGGGTCTGTCAATTTTATTTATTTTTTCAAAGAACCAACTTTTTGTTTTGTCAATTTTTTAAATTGTTTCTTTGGTTTCAATTTCATTAATTTCAGCTCTGATTTTAATTATTTCCTGTCTCCTACCACTTTTGGTGTTGGATTGTTCTTCATTTTCTAGAGCTTTGAGATGTAATTTTAAGTCATTTATTTATTGACTTTTTCTTCTTTTGAGGAATGAACTCAATGCAATGAACTTTCCTCTTAGAACTGCCTTCATAGTGTCCCATAGATTTCAATATGTTGAATCTGTATTCTCATTCACCTCTAAGAATTTTTTAATCTCCTCTTTGATGTCATCTGCAACCCATTGTTCATTCAGTAGCATATTATTTAGTCTCCAGTTGTTGGAGTAGCTTTTATTTCTTATTTTATCATTGATTTCTAATTTCATTCCATTATGGTCAGATAGAATGCAGGGTAGAATCTCAACTTTTTTGTATTTGCTCAGAGTTGTTTTGTGGCCTAGTATATGATCTATTTTAGAGAAGGTTCCATGTGCTGCTGAGAAGAAAGTGTATTCACTTGTTGAAGGATGAACTATTCTATATAAGTCAGTTAAGTCTAAGTTGTTTATTGTATTTTTGAGTTCTATAGTTTCTTTGTTCAGCTTTTGTTTGGAAGATCTATCCAGTGGTGAAAGGGGTGTGTTAAAGTCACCCAGAATTATTGTGTTGTGGTCAATTTGACTCTTAAACTTGAGGAGAGTTTGTTTGATGAACATGGATGCTCCATTGTTTGGGGCATATATATTTATAATTGTTAAGTCTTGTTGGTGTATGATTCCCTTGAGCAGTGTATAGTGTCCTTCTTTATCCCTTTTGATTGACTTTAGCTTGAAGTCTATTTGATATGAGGATGGAAACCCCTGCTTGTTTACTCTGTCCATATGAGTGGTAGGATTTTTCCCAACCCTTTACTCTTAGCCTATGGATGTCTTTTCCTATGAGATGAGTCTCTTGGAGGCAGCATATTGTTGGGTCTGTTTTTTTTTTATCCAATCTGATAATCTATGTCTTTTGATTGGTGAGTTTAGGCCATTAACATTCAGAGTTATTATTGAGATGTGTTTTGTATTCCCAGCCATTTTTATTTCTGGTTTTTACCTTGACATGGTTTCTCTTCTGATTGTTTTTTTTCCTTTAGTGTAATACCTCCCTCTGTTGATTTTCATCATTGTTTTTCTTTTCCTCTTCATGGAATATTTTGCCAAGGATGTTCTGTAGTGTTGGTTTTCTACTTGTAAATTCTCTTAACTTTTGTTTATCATGGAAGGTTTTTATTTTGTCCTCAAATCTAAAGCTTAATTTTGCTGGGTATAAGATTCTTGGTTGGCATCCCTTTTCCTTCAGAGCTTGGAATATGTTGTTCCATGATCTCCAAACCTTGAGTGTCTGAATTGAAAAATCTGCTGTGATACGAATTTGTCTCCCCCTATAAGTGATCTGATTCCTCTCTTTTGCGGCCTTTAAAATTCTATCCTTATTCTGTATGCTAGGCATTTTCATTATAATGTGTCTTGGTGAAGATCTGTTGTAATTTTGTACATTTGGTGCCCTATAAACCTCTTGTATTTGGTTTTCCAAATCATTCTTCATGCTTGGAAAATTTTCTGATATTATCTCATTAAAGAGGTTGTACATTCCTTTGGTTTGAAACTCTGTGCCTTCCTCTATCCCAATTATTCTTAGATTTGGTCTTTTGATGCTGTCCCATACTTTTTGGATGTTCTGTTCATGGTTTCTTACTATCTTCATTGTGTGGTCAACTTTATTTTCAAGATTATATACTTTGTCTTCATTATCTGAGGTTCTTTCTTTCAGTTGATCTAGTCTGTTTGTGATGCCTTCAATTGTGTTTTTTATTTGGTTAATTGTTTCCTTCATTTCAAGGATTTCTGACTGTTTTTTTTTTTCAGAGTTTCAATCTCTTTTTTGAAGTAATCTTTTGCTACCTGTATTTGCTCTCTTATATCTTTGTTGTAGTGGTCAATTTTTGCCTGTATATTCTCATTTATGTCATTCACAGATCATTTTAATTATGAACCTTCTGAACTCCTTCTCTGACATTTCGTCAACTTCGCTGAGCATGGGTTCTGTTATTGTAGAATCCTGGTTTTTTGGGGTATTTTCCTCCCCTGTTTTTTCATGATGTCTATTTGCTTTACTTTTTGCAGTGTAGATCTGAGTTATTACAGATTCTTCCCTATATTTTTAATACCCTTGCAGGTTTTCTGTGCCTCCCCTTAGCGCTGGACTATCAGAATCTGTCACTGACCCTCAAAGTATGCTACCTGAAGCTGGGTTCACACTGGTTGGCACGGGCCAAACTGGTTGAGTCTGAGCTCCTGTGGTGGTCTGGGGCTAACCGCAATGGGGTGAAGGTCAGTGGGATTGCCCTGGGCCCGCCTGGGCTCAGGCCAAGTTAGCAGGTCTGTCCTTACTGTCTCCTGCTCTGGGGCGGAGGTCGGTGGGACTGGATGGAGCCTGGGCCTGGCGGCTGTCTGATGTAGGACCCGGGACTGCCTGGGGCCCGCCTGCACTCTAAGCAGAGTTGGCAGGTCTGTCCTTGCTGTGTCCTACTCTGGGGTGGAGGTCAGCGGGGCTGGCTGGAGGCTGGTTGCACACCAGCGGGCGTTGGCGGGACTGACCTGGGGCTGGCCGGCTCGGGTGAAGGTCCGAGGGACTACCCTGGGCCGGCCTGGGCTCAGGCAGAGTTGGCAGGTCTGTCCTTGATGTCTCCTGCTCTGGGGCAGAGGTTGGCAGGACTGGATCTTACTGTGGTTTTGATTTGCATTTCCTTAATGACTAGTGATGCTGAACATCTTGTCATGCGCTCATTGAACTATTTACAAAACTTCTTTGGAGAAATGTCTATTCAAATCCTTTGCAAGTTTAAAAAATTGGGTTGCATTTTATTGTCAAGTTTTAAAAGTTCTTTATGTATCTTGGACACTAGGTCTTTATCAAATACATTATTTGTAAATATATTTCCCATTCTGCGTGTTTTCTTCCGCAAAAGACTTAATAGTATCCTTTGAATTGTAAATGTTATTAGTTTTGACAAAGTATAATTCATTCATCATTGTGTTTTCAGTTTTGGTCTTATATATAAGAAACCACTGCCTAATTGAAGATTGTAGAGATTTACATATATACTTTCTTCTGGAAGTTTTATAGATTTAACTATGTATGACATCTAGGTAGTTGAACAAATTTTTGTTTTAATTTTTATCTTATTTATTTTATTGGTACCAGGGATTGAACTCAAGGGTATCTGATGAGTTTTTAATTAATTTGCATATATTGTATAAGGTAGGAGTCTAATGTCATCTCTTGCATATGGATATTCAGTTGTCTCATCACCGTTTGTTAAAGTCTTTTTTTTTTTCCATTTTGAATTTTCTTTGCACCCTTGTCTAATATTAATTAGCCATGTATAGGTTTATCTTGGACTCTACACTATTCCCAATTAATTTTTATCTCTAGTCTGAGAGAAGAGTATATATTCATCTTTTTGTAAATATCCAAATGTCCTAAGTACCATTTGTTGGAAAGAGGTCTGGTCCTTCCCTACTAAAATTGCTTTTCCCCTTTCATTAACAACCAACTGTTCATAGATATTAGGGTTTCTGGACCCTCAGCTCTGATTCACTGTTCTATTGGTCTGTTCTTTTTTGAATTGGTTATTTTTAAATTTTGTCATTCATGGAATGGGAGAGAACTCATTTAATACTAGGAACTCACATCATCATATTTTCTTCTAAAGAAAATAAAACAAAGCAGAAGATAAACTAAAAAAAAAAAAAAAGTGAAGTAAGACACAGGTTAAACCAAATTCAGACTACTAGAAGAAGAACCTTATAAATTATGAGAATTGAATATGAATTTTAGTTAGCAGAGTATAAGATCAGGGGAATTCCCAGCTGATTGATGTCTTCACAACTTTGCTAAAATGAAAGACTCATTGGAAACATTACAAAAAATAAAAGGTGCAAGGGCTGGGGTTGGGAGAGGGATTACATTAGTACTGATACCAGATTATGTCATGAGCTCCATCCCCCAAATTGATTTTCCTTTCACAAAATACAAACAGCCCTTGGTGGTAAGCTAAATTAAAGAGCAGGTAAAACTAAAGAACTATGGAAAGAATTCTACAAGCACTAAGTGATAGCCAGGGTCTTGGGAAAAGGGACTCTCAAAATATGGCCATTCTTGATGCAATCAATGCATGTGTCATACCCAGGAAGGAATGCAGAGAAAACTCTGGACACTCAGAATAGGATTTACAGTTTAACTGATGGACAGTCAAGTCCCCTGCAACTACCTCCCACATTTAGCAATGCTTGTGGTCAGTCTTTTTATTTTATTTTTATTTATTATTTTTCATTTGTTCTAATTAGTTATCATGACAGCAGACTGCATTTCGATTCATTGTGCACAAATGGAGCACAACTTTTCATTTCTCTGGTTGTACACGATGTAGAGTCACATCACCTGTGCAGTTGTGCATGTACCTAGGGTAATGATGTTCATCTCATTCCACCATCTTCCCTACCCCCATGCCTCTTTCCCTACCCTCCCTCCCCTTGGCCCAAAGTTCCTCCATTCTGGATCAGCAAACACCCAACCCCCCATTCTGGATCAGCATCCACTTATTAGAGAAAACATTTGATCTTTGGTTTTATGGGATTGGCCTTACGGATGCTGCCTGTGGGACTTGGGAGGCTTAGGACAAGCAAACTGAAGGAAATGCAGGAGCAACAAGGTCCTTAGCTCTTCCTGAAGAAATCTAGGGGAGTGCAGATATAGGGAACATTGGGAGAAACAGCTGGAGAGATGAACTAGACCTCACTTGTTCCAGTCCTGGCTACATGTCTAGCCATTTTATTTAATAATGTGATATGAACATACTAGGAAATGTCATAGAATTGAAACTAGAAGCATGTTAATTCAGTAACAAAAGTCAGTGAATATGTAAGAGGCTCATTTTATAATCTAAACCACAAGTTATTGACATTTGCTCCTATACAGAGTGAACTCCCAGGAGCCATGTGACTGCTTAACACATTACCTACTTAAAAAAAAAAAAAAAAAAAAACACTTAAAAATTAAGCTCCTGAAGGCATAAGAATGGAATAAATATATAAACAGGCCAGGGCAAGACTCCCTGGGGTACGAATTCCAGATCTGACACTGGAGCTCTGTGACTCTGGACAAGGATTTAACTTCTCTGGTCTTCCAAGATCTCTTCTGTAAGAAGGGTTAATATTGAAACTATCTTAGAGAGTTGTAATAAAATTTAAATGTGTCATCATGTTTAAAGAAGTTATGAGTAACTGGAACTAAATGCTAAATGCCTTGCTATTATAATATCTAATACACTATTATAATATCTTTCATCATACATTTTAATTCCAGCTGAAAAGCTAGGGGGTCTTTTAGAGCTTTCCCTACTATTTTTATAGTAAAATTAGTATATAAGGTACAATCAATATTATTTGATCATGAGTATAAGAAATATAATGGGATGTTTAAGGACTGGATAGTATGCATGGCAAATACATGGTATTCTTGATTCATGGTAAAATTAGCACTTCTGAAAAGAGCAAGGAAAAGTTTAAAAAAAAACTTTAAAATGGAATTAATCTGTAGTATGCTAGTAATGTGAGTAGAGATAATGAACACATTACTGTTGAGATTTTTGCATGTAAATGATTATGTTTTTATAAGAGTTTTACTCAGAAAAACAGAGCAGATAAAATCAAATTTACATTATTTTTATAATAGGTGTGTTCCTGAAAAGTTAAGTAGTCCAGGCAATATATTTGAAGATTTGAGAGTATGACTGATTCCTGTTGTGAGGTGATAATCCTTTTTGTAATGTGAATTACCTTGTACATTTTAACTTATATATGTATGTGTTTAGAATTTAAAATAACATTAAGAAATATTTGTACAAATGAAGATTAATGTGTTGTAGCCTTTCTAGTTTCTAGATGCCTTGGCATCTATGGATAATTAGGAGACTCAGTACCCCTTAACTCTGTGGCTGTTAAAGCCCCCTGAAACTGCTACATGAGAAACAGATGCCCTCTCAAGCCATGGTCAAGGTCAAGGTCAACACATAGCACGGGAGTGCATAATGTGCCATATAGACTTTGAACCAAAGAAATCCCATCTTCTTTAAGGGAATAGAGACAGGCTGTCTATATCTGACTCATGGGATGATCTTGTTCCTTTCAAGTGAAGGTCGTGACTGTCTCATTCTTAGTTTCACCTATAGTTAAATTTTCTAGTTTTGCATTCAGTTTTTGTCTCTTCTTGTCCTATTTAAATCAGCAGAATTGCCTGTTTAACAATGCTTCTAAAGGTAATTTTAGCCTCTCTGCTTTCTCCCTCCATTCCTCACCATCTTCCTGCTTATTCCATAAAATCAATTTGTATTCACCCCCCTCCACCCCCAATAACCTGGCTGCTATGGTTTCTTGGGGCATCCTGTCAGAGTTTTAAGGTATGTGATACTGTGCAGTTCATTGTGGTTCCTGGGCAGTGGCATGTCATTCAGCCCCCAGGGAATTCCTAAGTCCCCAACACACTCATTCAAGGTCATCCTCCCTTCTGTCCTGCCGTCCAGAAGCAACAGCTGCTGGGTCCCACTTGGCCCATATCGAGACCATTGCTTACCCCCAAAAGCCCCACAAGGCAGGGTGATACTGTTGCTCTGAGGTGACAACCCTGCCAGCTGGATCTGTTTGTGGGCCCAGCAATTCCCCCAGGAGTTCCTTTTCCCCGTGGTTTCTGTTCCCAAGCATGAAGTCACCTGGAGAAACTCAGTGCCACCGCCAAGGAAGCACTTCACTCACTTCACTCCATGCCGTCCTGGGGCCACTCCAGTTTACAGGGTGCAGTGGAGTTCACTGCTGTCCCTCTCCATTGTCAGGGCTTGAGGGAATAAAGCTTTGCTTGGAATGAAGTGCCCACCCCAAGCTCCATTCCTAACAGTCAGTGTCTCATTCAAATGCTCTGTTGGCTGATGAATCACCTGCGCACCTTGCCATGTGTCTACTTTTGCTCACAATGTGCTTGCCTGGGGAGCATCCCCTCTTTCCCCCAACTGCTCCCACTTGCCTTCGTCTAGTCAGCGTTGAAAATCAAGCTCAAGTCTCACACCTCCCATGGACACTGCCTCCCACCAACCAAGGCCTATGAGATTTATCTCACTCTCAATTTCCTTTAGGGCTTTCTTTTTCTACCATTGATTTAACTATTATCACATTTCTATAGAAATCCAATATTTTGGAGGTAGAAATTACCTTAGACAATAATTGGTCTGTTTGTTCTTTCATACTATGAGTCTCAGCTTATGGACGAAGGCCCTGGGAATCTGAGCACTTTTGCAAAAGCCCAACCTCCCTTTCTCAGAAACCAAGGAGATCTGAAGCTCTGTTCTTATAGGACCAGGATCTTGGCATTGAAGACTATGGCACTGGCCAGCAACTTTAAAACGCAAATAAAAGGAAATCTATGTCTCAGGCCTAGTTGAAGGAAAGTGCAAGAAGATAAAAGGTTTCAATTCCAAGAGAATAGGCCAGACCAAAATCAGCCACCAAAGAAAAGGTTACGCATGGTATGCAAGCATACTTGAAGGCTAGTTTTAGGAGTTGATCCAGGATACAGCCACTGTGGCAATGATTTCCAAGGCATTAGAAACCTATGAAAATAATTTAAAATAATTCAAAAATAAGAACCTAGGAAAGAAGTCACAGGAATTATGTGCCAATTCATATGCAAGATTGATATAGTTGCCGGGCGTGGTGGCGCACGCCTGTAATCTCAGCACTTGGGAGGCTGAGGCAGGAGGATCGTGAGTTCAAAGCCAGCCTCAGCAATGGCAAGGCACTTAGCAACTCAGTGAGACCCTGTCTCTAATAAAATACAAAAAAGGGCTGGGGATGTGGCCCAGTGGACAAGGGCCCCTGAGTTCAATACCCAGTACCAAAAAAAAAAAAAAAAAAAAAAAAGATTGATATAGTTGCTGTGTGTGTGTGTGTGTGTGTGTAGAGAGAGGTACAAATATGTATAAGATGTATATGTGTGTATATATATATATGCACACACATATGTTTATGTATATATATGCCATATACATACGTGTGTGTATGCATGCGTGTAAATGTCTTATCTTGTATTTGATTGTTTCTTGAGAGCCATGACTATTTTCAGCATATCAGTACCTGAAATACCTAGCTGTGTCTCTGTTCACGGTAGGTACACAATAAAAGTTTGTTGTCCATGATGGTGAGTTTTATCTGGTTCTTAGGGAATTTTCTTAAGTAACTATGCTAATCAAGATGAGGGAGCTAGCTGGGGGTGTAGCTCAGTGACAGAATGCTTACCTAGCATGCATAAGGCCCTGAGTCTAATGAGGGTCTTCGTAAATTGCTAACTTTGCTAACTGCCCTGGGATTTTTTTTCCCTTGTCTCTTAGTGTTCTAAGTGTTACAGTTCTCCCATCCTATAGTTGCTAACTGAATGTCACACTCAAGCAAAAAATAGAAAGACGAACCCCTGTGACATTATAACAGTGATATCCTACCACTCCCTGATGTTCCAGAGGGTGGTCATTCCAAGACACCTGGTCATCAAGATCTGTCTGAAGCCTTTGGGAGCCACCTCGTATGCTGGTCCACCAGCAAGAGAACTGAGCTGAACCACTTAGTCAGCTCTCTGGGACAGGCCCACATTGGATTTAACCTAACTAGTAGAGACAAGTTAGTCATAGTTTAAAGTTTTTAAGGGCCATTTGCAATTACCATAGCAGAGTTATTAAGAGAGCATGTTGCAACTTTCAGTGCAGGCCTGCCTGAAGTCATCGTCACCACCTGTCTCTCCCAGCCCCCCTCATCCTCTCCTCTATGTCCACAGAGTCTGCACCCATTGGTCCTACGCCCCTGCCTGCCAAGGTGGAGCTGCCTCAGCAGACTCTCAGCTCAGTCTCATTTATTCTCCTATAAAAACTAGCCTCCTTCCAGGCCAAAATCCAATGACAAAAATACTGCGAATTAAGTGTGAAGCAAGTTGTCTACCGCTCAGGAAGGAACAGCAAGACCAGACCTGTCCTGAGACCAGCTGAACTTGAGTAGGAAGGGAAAAGTGAAATCTTAGCACTCACACCTCTTTTAGAAAATATGCATGAGAAGACATTCCTGTTCTGAAATACCAGGGGCGTGCAAATGGATCATTAGGGAAATTCGATAGGCATGAGAAACCACTTACCGGGCCTCTCTGACCTCTGATGTTCTAGCCCATCAGACCCCAGGAAGTGGTGTGACTCCAGTCAACTGTTGCTTACCCATGGGGCTGGGGGTGAGGGAGCATGGCTAATGGAGGCTCTCTGTGGATTCCTAAGCCTCGTTTTCAGTCATTACTTTCATCCTCTTCCCACCAAACCTTTACAGCCACTAAATGGCCAGAATTAAGTGTGAAGCAAGTTGTCTACCGCTCAGGAAGGAACAGCAAGCCCACCTTCTGTTGAGGTACTGAGGTGCTGAGCTGGGAACAGTGGTCCCGGCTCAGATCCAAGGACTGCAGTAAGTTAATGAACAGAAACCCTGAAAGATTCTGAAGAATAAAAGAATTCCCAGCTTCCTGAGTAAAGCTGTGATAACTGAAAGAAGAGGGAGCTATGCCTACTAGAGGTGGACCACATCATGTCAGGACTTAGCTGCGTTTCCTAATCTAGCCTCTTGTGCATCCTGGGAGCCCCCATCAGTTTGATTATGAGCAGAAGTACCTTTTCCTTGCTCCTAAATTAATTAGTTCTTTGGGTATATTCAGTGTTGCTGGCAAAAGAGGGATAGAAGCATTCATTTCTATAAATTTAAGCTGAGCAGAAGAGACAGGATCGAAGCTGAGACCCCTGGGGAAATGGTATGCTGTGCTGTAGCATTGGCTTCTGTGTTCACCTGGCTAGAGCCCCTGACAGCTGTTGGCATGACGGCGTGAAAATGCTCAAAAACTAGATCATTGAATCTTTTGCATATGCATTGGATTTGCAGAGTCCTCAGCTACTACCACAGTTGGAGGTCCTTAGAGATTATCAATGCTCATACCTTCTCCCAACCTCTTCATTGTAGATACCTTTTCACAAGCAGAAATGAACTTGGTGTTTTGCTTCCCTCACAGCTGCCACTTCCTAAGCTTGCATAAGTGCTGACTTTGTGGGGGACCAAATGATGTCCTATTAGTCATGGAATCATTTTTCATCTGCTGAAAAAAAAATCTCCCCACACCTGTAAAAATAAAAGCGGTATCATTTTTCCATACATTTTAATATCATGTCTTAAGGAAAGGAGTCCATCACACCCAAACTCTTGACTGGTTGGATATCACTTCATCCAGTGGCTGAAAAATAATGCTATGACCAGGCTATCATTCTCCCTCCCCAAGAGACTGAGATTTAGGGAGAAAGCAGCTCTGCAGGAAAACATCTTCCCATCTACCTTCCCCAAAGAGGAAGGATACTTTTAAATTAAATGCTGAAATAATGATATTTAAAATTCCTTTCAACCTTGAACACGGAAGAATTCCCCCCAAATAGAAAACATCTCCATTTTTCTTTTCTTTTTTCTTTTTGGGTACCAGGGATTGAACTCAGGGGCACTTGACCACTGAGCCACATCCCCAGCTCTATTTTGTATTTTATTTAGAGACAGGTTCTCACTGAGTTACTTAGCATCTCGCTTTTGCTGAGGCTGGCTTTGAATTCTCAATCCTCCTGTCTCAGCCTCCCGAGCAGAGGGGATTACAGGCATGCCACCACAACTGGCTTCCAAAATGTTTTTACATCATTGCTCTTTTCCATATTAGGTAACTACATGAGTATGGAATGACCTCTTCCCTTGTTTTACATGTTGCCTATTTTGTTAGCTATGAACTGATACTCATTTTAACAGCATTGACAACAATCCTGCATTTTTTGTTGATGTTAAATATTTTTTATGGTTATAATGAATGCATCTAAAGTAGTTATAATACTTCTTTTGTGTCCTTGGATTTCATTTATTGTTGATACAGTGAGAGAAGATGAAAAGGCAGACTTTTTCAGGATCTACAATTTCCTCCAGCTGCAGTGGGGAAAAGCTAAGTCCAGGGGCAAGTAACAGAATTAGATACCAACTACCTCACTCTGGAAAATTAACCAGATGTGGCAAAGTTAGTTTTGACAAGCTTAAGAAAAAATATTGGAACAGAATCTCCAAGTATTGATAGGTGGAAACTTTTCATTGTTCCTACAAAAAAAGTAATGGTGGGTGAAAAGAACTTTCAAATTTCAAACTACCAGTATTCTCAGTATGAAAACCAGGTTGGAAGAAATAATCTATGCATATTTTGGGCAGTCTGTGGCCAATCTGGCTGAAAGCTCACAACCAAACCACCAGGATTTTACCAAGTTCAAAACAAATTTTCAAGGTCAATTTCTTTTGAAAATACACAAAAGCCTTTTACTTAAACATTGTAGTTCACTGATTCAGTCAAGGACAAGGTAAAAGTTTTCCTTCCATGGCAAACCAAATCCAGATTTTAAACCAGTTTGTAGGACTTTTCACAGAATAATTTTGGAAAAATAAATCACTGTTCTTTTTATTCTTTTGTATGTTTATTGTTTGTTTCTTTGCTAGAATTTGCTCCTATGTGACCCTATCTGTTCTTAATATGTATATATAATTCCTTTTTCAGTGTACATGCCACTATCTTCTTGGCAGAATAGAGGTTTTATAAGATACTCATTTTTTTTCCCTTAAAGACCTAGTCCTGAGTGCAAATCAATTGAATTCAAGATGCATTAAAGAGTGACAACAGTTTTATTTTCAGAGGGAAGTAACAGACAGAGACCCAATTAGATCCTCAAATTGGTTTCATATTTGGGGGCAGTAAAATCAGATCTGATGTATATCTCATATCCCAGGAGAAACAAGTTTTATTCCAATTATCCATGCCTCCTCTTAACTTGTAATAAGAATTGGGAAAGATCCAAGTGTGTTAATTCTCTCTTGGTACCAAAAATGTTTGGGAATGTACCAATAAGTGCATATTGGGTAGAACCATTGATCTGACATCCCTCTTGCAGCCAAGTTCTCGTGCAAAGTATGTTCTGCTGTCTCCTTGCCTACTGTGGCTCCCACCTAGACTGAATTTATGCTCTATTATATGCCTTATCTTTTCTAAATTCTGTTGCATCATTAAAATCTCCCTGCCCCCCCCCAAAAAAAAACCAATCTCCCTGCCCTAGGTTGTCTTCTTCCAGGGTCTGATAGAGAATTAAGGCTTTACCTCTCTCATCTCCTGAAAGTTCTGCATAATTTGGAAGAAGATGCTGGGGATCAGATGGCAATGTGTGCCTTTGGGACTAGGCTTTCAAGAATAGAAATTTCTCTTCCATCATAAATACAATTTCGGGAGGGGGAAGGACTGGGATTGAACCCTTGGGGGTGCTTAACCCCTGGGCCACTTCCTCAGCCCTTTTTTCTCTTTTATTTAGAGACAGGGTCTTGCTAAGTTGCTTAGGGACTTGATAAATTGCTGGCTTTGAACTCGCGATCCTCCTGCCTCAGCCTCCCAAGCCACTGGGATTACAGGTGTGGGCCCGGCCATAAACACAATTTTTTAAAACTAATTATATTAATAGCTTCACTTTGGTTACCATAAAATCTTGCAGGTGTGGGAGCTATTTATTGTATTTCTATAGTAACTTTCCAAACCTATCCTCTGGCCCATTTGCAGATTTTCTCACTTAACCTTCAGAAAGAAATCTATATCTTCTACTTGGGGGAAAAAAATCTCACTATAATTCCCCATCTCCCATTTTTTTCTTCCAAAAACAAATTAGGAATATGTAAAGAACTAAATTAGCCTATGAGCAAGTAACTATTCAAGGTTAGTATGAATTTGCTACTAATGAGATTAGTTTGGACTATTCTATAACCTCTAAGATTCTTGGTAATTCTAGGCATCTGTAATTCCCAAACATTTTTTCATAAGCATAAATCCTCATATAATAATCTCAGCATAGATAATAAAATCTCACTGGACAAGACCTTGAACAACTCATTTAACATTTACCCAAATCTCCTCACTTTATAGAAAAAAATAATTGAATACTTAGGCTCCACAACTAGTAATTCAACTTAGATCTATTTCTCTTGTTGAACACATTCCATATTTCCCCTAAAAATGTTACAGAAGCATTTCAGAAGTTAAACATTTGAAATTTTAATTTTAATGGCCACCATTAAGTTTTTAACATGAATACATGACATTAAATTTCTTGTACCTGCATTCCATTCTAACATTCATCTTTTTTTCTTCTGGAAAGAAAGAAACTTTTTCCTTAGTATTTGTTTGTTTGTTGTTATAGTGATGGTGTGTCTGTGAGAGATAAAAATTCTTAGTGTTTATCTAAAATATCTTATTTTACTCATTAATAAATGATAATTTCATTGTGCTTAACTCCTTAATTAAAAAAATACTTTTTCCTTAAAAATATTTTCCCTTAGAATTTAAATTCTATAAACCTAACAGACACTTTTTGTGTGGGTAATTTACCTTTCCTCTCAGGTGTCTTTTGCAATTCTTGCTCATGCTTATTTATTATCTCTTTGAATAGTACTTTTCCCAGATTTTTTTCTATTTCCTCCCCTTATTGAATTCTTTTTAAACATAAACATAAGTTGTATTTTTTTATGTTTGTTGCCTTTCTTTATTTGGGGGTGGAGGGTACCAGGGATTGAACTCAAAGGCACTCAACCACTGAGCCACATCCCCAGCCCTATTTTGGATTTTATTTAGAGACAGGGTCTCTCTGAGTTGCTTAGCACCTCACTTTTGCTGAGGCTGGCTTTGAACTCATGATCCTCCTGCTTCAGCCTCCCAAGCCGCATCTTTCTTTTATATTCTTCATCTTTGTGTTTCTCTGTTTTAAAAATTATGTATAATTTTATTTTCTTTCTTTCTTTTTATTCATTTTTTTGTTTGTTAGTTTAGTTTTGTTTTGCTACTGGGGATTAACCCAGGGGCATTCTACCTGCTGAACTACATCCCCAGCGGGGCTTGCTAAAGTACTGAGGCTAAGCTTGAACTTGGGGTCCTCCTGCCTCAAGCTTTGGAGTTGATGAGATTACAGGTGTGCACCATTGTGCCAGTGGATTGATGAAAGTGTGTGTGTGCATGTGTGTGTGTGTGTGATGCTGGAGATAAAACCCAAGTCCTCATGCATGCCAGGCAAATACTCTATCACTGAGCCCTAAAATTATGTGTAATTTTTAAAGATCTATCTTCCAGTTCACAAATTCCCTCTTCAGCTTTACCTAATCTACTTCTTTATTTGTATGACAAGGTTTTTTACTTTCAATGACTATCTTTTTAAAGAGAATTTCTTTGTCCCTGATTTTATATTTATTCTTAAGGGTTTATTTCCACAGATGGTACAAAATTTGATCTTACTAGTTCACACCAAACCTTAATATGAAATTTTCTTAGTTTCTTTTGAATCAAAGTCTGTTGCTTCAAAGTTATTCATTCTCCATTTTAATTATCTTATCTCTGGTATTTATCCATATTACTGAATAGACAGAAGTGAGAAGGAGAGGATATCCATATACAGTAATTAAACATCCTGTGACCTTAGCTTATATATTTTTTATTATGGGTTCCCCTTTGGCTTAGCAATAATTCCAAAAATTTACATTTTAATGAGTACTGTTAAAAATAATTTTACTGAAATAATCTGGAATCAGTTTGGTAGATCTGCTCCTTGAATTTTGCTTTGCTTTCCTGTAATGGTGTGGAAGGCATGTGCACAGTGAATAGATGTCTCAATTTACATTTGATAATTCTGAAAGATGGCGGGTGATAACCTGCTTCTGTTTTCTTACCTGGGATCAAAGTAACTAACATTTTTCTCTCAAAAAATCAGGAGGTGAGATTCTTACTGATGAAATGTGTTGGTTCATGAGCAACTAGGAAAGGAGAACTCATTTGTATCTCAAGGGGAGTGGAGATCCAGGCTGCTCCCACTGGTTACTTGGTGTAACAGATGGGCACTAGCCATGGCCTGTCTGTGGCATGCACAAAGCCACTAAGCTCTAGACATGGGAGAACAATGGAAACAGAAAAAATATATACATTAAGTTACCAGGAAATATGTGCAGAAAGTAGAGGTTGAACATTCTTGCTATAAAATAGATAGTGCTTTGATTTCTCTTGCTATGGTTGTTTTGCTATTTATTGTGTGTTATAAATAAAGAAAATTATTTGATATGTTAATATTTGGTGTATCATTCCAGAGACAGGTACCACACTAGTTAACTGAAGAGGAATTTATTTAAATATAAAGATTTGGTAAGTAAATATAAGTTGTTAACTAAGTTACTGAATGGATTAAGAAAACGTACAAAACTATAAGAACACAGAGATAGCAATTTTAAAAAATTGCCTACCTTAAAGCTAAAAGAACAATGGGAAGTGATTGGAAATGCTAAAACATTTAGAAAAGGGACTCCCATGAGCCGAAACTCAACCCTCTGAGGAGGAGCCTCCTTTCAATTTATACTGTTCATGATGAGGAACTCAGGTTACAGGGTCACTTGTCCTGTGATTAGGTACACAGGCTCTGCCCAGTCCTACTTTAAGCCAGGAGTTTCTCAAAAGTACTTAACTGTAGAAAAGAGCATGGGTTGGCTTCCAAACCCAGAGGCTTGTGAAGTGACCCTTCTATGTATCCTTGCCAGAAGCTCACACAGCAACGTTATTGCCACAAGATGTTCCAGATGTTGGAAGTGCTGAGTTATAAAGCCTACATGGTCAAGTACCTTGCACTTCAGTCAGCACTTACTGCAGCAGCTTGTTCTGGCTTCTACTCAGAACTGCTAATGTTCTGAATTAATTGACAAATTAGTCAGAATAGCACATAGCACACTTAGGTTTTAAAAATCCAACCAAATATTGTGCCTCCTTTTAGTGGTAAATGGTACAAGGTATAGCTAATTGTCTTTCACTTTAGAGAGAATATATGAACATGTTTCATATCTTAGACCTCAGCAAACTTCACTGAGACTGGAAGATGCTTAACTTTCTCAGGGCTGATCACCACCCCCATCCTTTGTATTACATATGTCTAACTAAGGCATCTAACATACTTTTTACAGCCTTCTCATTAGATGCAATCAGAATAATGTCATCACTATACTGGGGCAGTGGGATATTACATGGAATATAAAGATGATCAAGATCTCAGACTATGTTATGGTAGAAAGTAGAAAAAAAAAAAATGATAAACCCCTATGACAAGGTGATAAAGGTGTATTGTTAGCCATGCCAGGTAAAATAAAACTACCCTTTGAGTTCCTTACACATTGGTGTGGGGAAAAAAGCATTTCCCATCAATAACTTCATATCATGTGCCTGAGACTGCACAATTTGCTCCAGAAAACACGTCGGATCTATAGCATAATGGCAATTGGAGTTATCCCAAGTTTATGATAATCTACAGATATTTTCTAAGGTTTACCTGCCTTCTTCCCAAAACAGATAACAAGTAAAATAAGATCATGGTAGATAGACCTTTATCTATCATGTAGCCCTCATTTTTGCTCCCAGGAATATCATATTACTTTTGATTTACTGCACTGATAGGAAGAAGTAGTTCAGGGCCTTTCTCTTGGCTCTTCCTGGGCCAGAGGGCTAATGTAGGAATTCAAATATATCTATTCCAGTTACTAATCCAGACTGAGACAAGAGTTACGGATAGCTTTGAGGGACTAGTAGATCTACATTTGGGTTAAGATTCCTTTTAGTCACTTGATCACCATAATTCCTTATTGTGATTAAAGGACCAGAGTGGTATTTTAGGTTTTAAGAAATTACCATTATTTCAGAGTTGGTATAGAGTGATCGATGACAGATATACTTTTTCTTTTATAGTAACTCTAGCAAATAGGTAGCATTTCCTAAGAAGATGATTTATGGTATATACTTGTAGCAATGTTCTAGTTTCCTTTCTTATCAAAAAGAAGAGCCTGCAAGTAAGCTGGCTTAGGTCTAAAAACTAGAAGAAAGGTCATGATCTTCATTGTAGTAACCCAAGTTGAGTTTTGGTCACTAGATTTGGAATGTGCCTTGTAACATACATAAAGAAATATTTTAGAAGGTTATACATCAATATCATTGCCAAGGAAACTGTGACATATTAGCTCACGCCAGAGATTTCCATAGGCCAAAACATTTTGATCACACTACATGCCTAATGCCTTTTATTTGAAATGCACCCATCTTGTCTTTGGCTTTTAAGTGCTTTTGATCTCTGCTTCCTTGGATTGAAATCAGAATGTCCATCTTGATGGAAACATTCTCCACTATCATATCTAGATGAGACAAATACCAGGAACTATTTCAAAGGACTGCTACTCACCTCAGTAATTTCTTTTTCCTCAGTGTCTTACTGAAAGAGGCATCCTCTGGGCCTTTTCATATGCTGGGATAGAGGAATATAAATGAAGATTGCACATAATGAATCCATTCCAAAATTTCTATCTCCCTTGAAGGAGCCCTAATTGGGAAGGGCTGTTGTAGCTAGCTGGAAGCCATATGTGATGCACCTGTAGGCACCCGCAAAGCTGAAGGTATATAACCGGGTGAAAGCGGTCCGAGTTAAGAGAACGAATTCATTCGGTCAGTCGGGCAGTCACTCGGTCGGTCAGAAGAATCATAGCGGCCAGAACGTAGGCAGAGCGGTTACAGAAGAGAAACCAGATAGAAGACAGAAGAGAAACCAGATAGAAGAAGTAATGACTGGTCAGAGTTAGGCCGAGGCTCCTGAGGAAGACAGAAGACAGAAGAAAGAAGAAGGAAGAAAGAAGAGAGAAGAAAGAAGCTCTAATCTTTCTCTAAGCTAAGCTCTATCTTTCTTTACTCTAAGCTACTCTACTCTAAGCTAAGAAGAAAAATCTTTCTTTCCCTCTCTAAGAAAAATCTTTCTTTCCCTCTCTAAGCTCTAAGAAAGTAGAAGTAAAAGTAGTAAAAGCTTAACTCTGCCTCCGAGAGTTTTTATCCCGGTTTTCGGTACCAGGCAGCTTACACTCCCTAAGTCTTTAAATTCCTCTATTCTACATTACACCAGGGAAGTTCTAGCATAGACCATTATTAAGCATAAAGCATAGTAAACTACCTAAACAAATGGCTAGAGCTATTTTCATGTGCTTTATTTTATCAGTCAGGCTTCAATAAGCAAAATAAAACCAGTAAGAATGATATGAAATGTGAGATTTATTATGGAACCTTGACCTGATGCAATTGTGTTAGCTAATTAAGTAATTTATATGTGACTGTTTTGCATCTGACAGTGGTCCTGAAAACAAATAGGGCAGGGAGTCAGAAAGGAAAGGTGAACATTGAAGCAGGGAAGAACAAGAAAAAGTTGGAGTCTGCCAAAATGACTGGGAATCCGTGCTGATTTATGTGGTAGTGCAATGATAGCACTCCTGAAGATGTCAAAACACTAACACCTGTAACCTGTGACTGTGTCACATTACATGGCAAATGATAATTAGTTTTCCAGGTGGAATTAAAGTTGTTCGTCTGCTGATCTTAAGATAGAAAGGTGTAGTGGGAGAAGATGGGAGAGATGAAGCGTGTGGGACCTAACCCACTGTTTTTGGCTTCAAAGATGGAGGAAAGGGACTATAAGCAAGGAATCAGGGCAGCCTTTGGAGGCTAGGAATGTGTCTCACCTGGCAACCAGCAAGGAAATAAGGACCTCGATACTATGATAGCTCAGAACTGAACTAGGGCAGCCACCTGAATAAGTGAGGCTCTTTTTCTGGAGCTTTCAGAAAAGGATGTAGTCTACCCAACACTTCTGACCTGCAGAATGATGAATAATATATTTGTGTTCGAAGACCTTGAGTTTGTGATAATTTGTTATGGAAGCAACAAAGTGATACAGTTTCTCACGGCTTCGATGTTCCCAGCTTTGATCATGAGTGTGGCCTGCAGAAAAAGATGTGCCCTTCTCATGGCAGCTAGTCCAGAATTCAGAGATGCTGAAGGAGGAGATAAAGCTGAAGCTTGAGGAGCTGTGTCCCGTGCCAGCAAGGTGACCTAGCAGTCCAGTGACGGTGTGAGAGCTACAGTAGCCCCAGTGATCTGCACAACATCTCCTAGCATAAAAAGAATAGGCTGCTGATATGTCTTGTGGCCCAGTCTAACCCAGAACTATTCATGGAAAGGAATTTTGATCAATATAGTTCCAGTCTATCTACCTAAATTAATGTAGTATAAATCTTCCAGTAAGGGCTGATACATTCAGTCTGGAATCATTGGTAAGTCAGTCCAACCAAACAATTTGACCCAATCTGATGTTAGATTCTGTCCTTCTGAGTCTCACACCTTGAGAATTGATTGCCTCATCTGTTCTCCCAGATTTCTGCCAATATAAAATTTCTAATTCTTTTGGTATATAAGTTATTTGTTTCAAGGTCAAAATTGGTAATTTGCTCTCTGGGGCATAATTAAATTCAACCCTAGACATAAGCATAATGGCAACAGAGATTGCATGGATGGGTTGTGTAAGGAGACAGAGCATCACCTTGTCACCACAAATTCCCAGAGTGAAGTCACTGCAGGCTTTTCAAGCAAAGGCAAGAATGTTATCCTCAGCCACCAGAGGAAAGCTATTCCCTTAACAAAAAAGGCCCAGATTGACTCAGGGGTTCCCATTTCCTAGTTTCTTCTGGGTCCAACCACATATGCTACTGCAAATTTTGGGGTCCTTGTGCTGTTCAGTCAGGGTTTTAACTTTTACATAACATATCTGGAAAAGCTGTGAGATTCAATAATTTTGCTATCTACACAATTAAATTTTGAGCAGGGCATGGTGGCACATTCCTGTAATCCCAGCTTCTCGGGAGGCTGAGGCAGGAGGATTGCAAATTCAAAGCCAGCCTCAGCAACAGCAAGTCACTAAGCAACCCAGTGAGACCCTGTCTCTAAATAAAATACAAAATAAGGCTGGGCACATAAATACAGTTATCTCATACTAGACAAAGGTGTCAAAAACATACATTGGAGAAAAGATAGCCTCTTCAACAAATGGTGCTGGAAATCCATATGGGTCAAAATGAAACTAAACCCCCATCTCTCACCATATACAAAACTCAACTCAAAGTGGATCAAGGACCTAAAAATTAGATCAGATACCCTATGCCTAATAGAAGAAAAAGTAGGCCCAAATCTTCATCGTGTCAGATTAGGCCCTAATTTCTTTAATAAGACTCATAAGGAAATAAATGAAATCAAGAATCAATAAAGGGGATGGACTCAAACTAAAAAGTTTCTTTTCAGCAAAAGAAACAATCAATGAGGTGAAGATACAGCCTACATTTTGGGAGCAAATTTTTGCACATGCATGACAGATAGAGCACTAATCTCCAGGATATATAAAGAACTCAATTGGTGGTTGAATGAGATGGATATCATTATCCTAAATGCATGACTGAAGATCTGAATGGTACTTATATACTTTGTATACAAGCAGTTGTATGTAAAAAGATACTATACTTGTGCATGATGAATAAGTAAATAAATAATAAAAAAATTAAAAAAAAAAGAACTCAAAAACAAAACAAAATAAGATAAACCAATCAAGCTAAGGAGCTGAACAGACACTTCTCTGAGGAAGATATACAATCAATCAACAAATATATGAAAAAATTTTCAACAGAGAAATGCAAATAAAAACTACTCTTAAGATTTCATCTCATATCCAGCCAGAATGGCAGTTATCAAGAATACAAACAACAATAAGTGTTGGTGAGGATGTGGGGGAAAATGCACACTGATACATTGCTAGTAGGACTGCAAATTGGTACAACCAATCTGGAAAGCAGTATGGAGATTCCTTAGAAAACTTGGAATGGAACCACCATTTGACCCAGCTATCCTACTCCTCAGTTTATACCTAAACGACTTAAAATCAGCATACTACAGGGATACAGCCACTTCAATGTTTATAGCAGCACAATTCACAATTGCTAAACTGTGAAACCAACCTAGGTATCCTTCAATAGATAAATTGATAAAGAAACTGTAGTACATATACACAATGGAATATTACTTGGCATTAAAAGAGAATAAAATTATAGCATTTGCAGGTAAATGGCTGGTGTTGGAGAACATCATGCTAAGCAATATAAGCCAATCCCCAAAACCAGGGCCAAATGTTTTCTCTGATAAGTGGGTGCTAATCCATAATGGGGGGGGCATGGGATGATTAGAGGAACTTTGGATGGGGCAAAAGAGGGGGAGAGGGCACAAGGGGGTAGGAAAGATGGTGGAATGAGATGGATGGACATGATTACCCTAGGTACATGTATGATTACACAAATGGTGGGACTCCATGTACAACAGAAAAGTGAAAAATTCTGCTCTATTTGTGTACAATGAATCAAAGAGCTTTCAATTGTCATGTATAACTAATTAGAACTAATAAAAAAAAAGTAGGGGTGGGGATGGGACTCAGTGGTTGAGTGCCCCTGAGTTCAATCCCTGGTACTCCCCCCAAAAAAAATTAATTAAATTTTGAGTCTAATTTCTAACAATATTGGTTATATTGCTATAAAAAATAAGAAAGAGAAAAAATTTTAGGGCTTTCAGAGAAAAGAATTTTTTTTTTTTAAATTTGAGCTGAGAACTTAAAGACCTGAACTTATCAAATTTTAGAATTACTAATCTGCACTCAGAAGAATCCATCCCACACTAGAGACTTTATAATCATCACTATTGCAATAATGGTCAAGTAAAGCAGTCATTTTACCTCTAAATACTTACTTAAGTAGGAATATTATTATAACTAACCACATACTGATTAATGGCCACTAGTTGCAATGAATTAATAGCATCCTATTTCACAGTGGTCAGAAGCTCAACATCGAGATCAAGTCCAAAAACACAGTCAATCCATTTACCAAATCCCATGTTTAAAGGTCAGTTTTCTGAGTCTAACTCTCATAGTAATTATTTTACCAGTCAGGGTCCTGTTAAGAAAAGGAAACCATAGCAATGATTTGAAAAGGGAGAACTTCACATAAATAATTTGTAACTAGATACAGAATGTTAAATGAGTCATTTAATAGGTGAAAAGAAAACTAAGTAACTAATAGGCAAAAATTACATTTAGGTATCATAGAACCCGCCCCTGAAGGAAGCAGTTATTACTGCTTTGACTGAGGAAAGAATCTGGTTTATTTTCCAAATGTTGGAAAAACTGAAAACTAGATTCATCTGCTGCCGGGCTGTTGGTGCAGATGTCTTGCTACAATGCTGCTCACAGAAATCAAAAGCAGACAGGAACCCGAAAAGCAAAGTTTCTTCTTCATCCAAATGTTAAGGCTTCCTCTCCCTGTTACCAGAGCCTGATCAGGAACTAACTATGAAAATTTGGGTTTTTAAAATCCAGACAAAAGGGGTATAGAAAAGGGGATTAAGAGTAAAATTACTTGAAAATTGACAAATTTGATAAATGTCAATTTTTTTCTTTTGCAATCAGTTTTTTAGCACCAATAAGTTACAATGAGCAATTAATTACCAAAGCCCCATTTTTCAAGAGAATTGATGGCAAACATGTAAATTGCACAAAATATCTTAACTTTATGGAGGGTGTAGAGATATCACTGTTAACATAAAAATGGGAAGAAACAAATATGCTGAAGATAACAGCATCTATGTAAAAGTTATTGACTATTTTTTTAAAATTGCTAAAATATACCAATATCACAGGAGCATTTGCAGAAAGCGTGTTTACGTATTACTCTGAAATATTACTTTTCATTTGGATCAAATAACTCTTTCTAGCCAGGTGCGGTGGCCCATGCCTGTAATCCCAAGGGCTTGGGAGGTTGAGAGAGGAAGATCAAGAGTTCAACACAAGCAACAATAAATGTTGGAGAGGATGTGGGGAAAAAGGCACACTCATACATTGCTGGTGGGACTGCAAAATGGTGCAACCGTTATGGAAAGCAGTATGGAGATTTCTTGGAAAACTGGGAATGGAACCATCCTATGACCCAGCCATCCCACTCCTGGGTCTATTCCCAAAGGACCTAAAACAGCATATTACAGTGACACAGCTATCTCAATGTTTGTAGCTGCACAATTCACAATAGCTAGGTTGTGGAACCAACCTAGATGTCCCTCAGTAAATGAGTGGATTAAGAAAATGTGGCATATACGAACAATGGAATTTTACTCAGCAATAAAAGAAAACAAATTAATGGCATTTGCAGGTAAATGGATGAAGTTGGAAGACATAATGCTAAGTGAAGTTAGTCAGTCTCAAAAATCCAAGTACCAAATGTTCTCTCTTATATAAGGAGGCTATTTCAAAGTATTGTTGGATGGGGGTACATAGGAGGATTAGAGGAACACTAGAATGGTCAAGGGAAGGGAGGGTAAGGGAGGGAGCAAGAGGGGAGGGAGGGGGAGAAAAAAAAGGGGGTTTGAATGAGACGGATATCATTTTCCTTAATGCATGATTGAAGACCTGAATTGTACGAATATACTTTGTATACAAACAGTTGTATGTAAAAAGATACTAAATATATGCACTATGAGTTGTACATATTAAAAATTATAAAAATAAAATTAAAAAAAAAAAAAGAGTTCAAAGCCAGCCTCAGCAAAAGTGAAGTGCTAAGCAACTCAGTGAAACCCTGTTTCTAAATAAAATTAAAAAATAGTACTGGGGATGTAGCTCAGTGTTTGAATGCCCCTGAGTTCAATCGGTGGTACAAACAAACAAACAAAAAACTTTTTATAAATTGATTTTATTCAAATTTGGATATGAATGGTTTTTGCACACCCACGAATAGAGAAGTAATAGTTATAATATGTCGGATTAAGAGGCAAAGGAAAATGTCTGTGTCTCTTTGGGATAATGAATAAAATGCCTTAGACTGGGAAGTTTGTATAGAATAGGCATTTATTTCTCATTGCTTTGGAGGCTGGCAAGTCTAAGATCATGGCACCTGCAGACCCATAGTCTTGTGAGGGCCTGTTTCCCTTGCAGTGTCATCACATTGAAGAAGGACAGGACAGCCTTCCTGGGTCTCTTACAAGGGCACTAAGCCCATCCATGAGGGTTTTGCCCTCATGAATTCCTCACCTCACCAAGGCCCCGCCCCTACTACCTTCCCATTGGAGGTTAGGTTTCCACATAGGTATTTCAGGAGGACACAAATGTCCAGCAAAAATCAGTAAGCTGTTCAAGGATGCCATTTTATGAAAGTTTAATCTGGTGCTACTCATAGAGGATTCGCTATTTCTATTATGGGTTGAAATTCTTCCATCAAATTCACCTAACATAGTAAGCTTTTGGAAAATCATTTGTTGAAAATGCATCTATTGTAAGTTCACTTAAAGATGAAACCTTGACTACACAATTATTTGTTTTTGCAGTATTAACATGGACACAAATCTGGCAGAACACAACACATAAAATAAGCTTAGAGAACCAAGTTCTTGGAATTGGCTCTGGTATACAAGTAGGTTATAACTATGTATAACAAACTGTAGTAGTTTCCCATTTAAAACAGAAATGGTTGCTATTAAAATTTATAAACATTTGAGTGACATGACTGACTACAAAAATGTTATGATAAAACTTAAATACAAAACAAAACAAGACACAAATAACAGGCCACCTTTTGCAAGATTACATATGTTTTCTCTCTTTAATCAGATTTTAGAAATGTTTCTGCATTTAGGAGAACTACATTGTAAATCATCTACAAGCCTCTGTTGGTACTGAACAACTCTTCATTTAAAAGATAATTGGTTGGAAATCTTTTATCAATGCATTGGAAGCCAGAAAGCTTCAAGTTTTGCAATAATTACAAAGGCAAATTTATCCACACAAAAAAGGGAGATGAACAAATTAAATGATGAGACCTCAAACTGTGTGCAAGATTTAATTTTAAAATTCTGTAAATGACTTGTAAGAAAAAATCTTTTGATCAAACTCCATCTTTGTAATTGGATTATATCGTGTACTGGAATGGAATGAAATTGAAAAGTCCTATGATTTTGTAGCATCTATTTGGCAAAACATTAAAAAGAATTATGAAAAGAGAATTTATTTTATGTGTTTTGCTTTATAAAATACTTCATGGAAAAAAGAAAAGCTCTAAATTGAGACAAAGAGACAGTATCTATAAAAATATATGAGCCGGTACATGTACACATTTCATAAAAATTAGAATGGAGAATATTTTCCACTTTGCAGAATTTTTTCTGAGCTTACTAGGTGCATTGACACCTACAACTAGTGTATTTTCTCAATTAAAATGTTATATACAACAGAGAAAAGTAAATATGTGTCCATTTCAAATAAAATGCAACTTTGAAGATTGGAAAAATTTTAAAAAGAATAAAATTTAGAATAAGAACACACTTAAATAATAATACATCATTATTATATATGATGTTACATAAAATTTCAATGAATCAGTAAAGAGAAAAATGTGATTTGTGCTATTTTTTGTGTTTAGATAACAAATGAATTTTTTGTATTTTATTTTAGGAATAGTGCTATTTTTTACAATATTTTTGCAAAAAAGCTATTTTATAAGTCAATCAATGTAAATAGTTAAGTTGTTCATTAATAAGTACTTCTAAAAATGTAATTCGAATTAATTTCAAAATCTCCCTTCATTCACAAAAGTGCCTTGGCTGGGTGTCTTAGTCTGCTTGGGTTGCCATAACAAGACACCACCAAAGACCGATAAGGTGGCTAAAACAACAGGACTTCATTTTCTCACAGTTTTTGAGGCTGGAAGTACAGGAATGGGATGTTAGCATGGTCTGTTTCTGGTGAGGGTTCTCTTCCTAGCTTGTAGAAGTCACTTACGGTATGGTATGGCATGAAATCCCATCTTAAGATGCCAGAGAGCAAGCCCCAACACTCTGGTCTCTCTCACCAGAGCACTGATCCCATCATGAGGACTCCATCTCCATAACCTCATCTAACTCTAATTTCCTCCCAAGGCCTCATCTCCAAATACTATCATGTTGGAGGTTCCTGTTTCAACATGTAAATCTTTTTTTTTTTTTTTTTCCTTGGCACCGGTGATTGAACTCAGGGGCACTTGACCACTGGGCCACATCCCCAGCCCTTTTTTGTATTTTATTAGAGACAGGGTCTCACTGAGTTGCTAAGTGCCTCGCCATTGCTGAGGCTGGCTTTGAACTCATGATCCTCCTGCCTCAGCCTCCCAAGTGCTGGGATTACAGGCGTGCGCCACCACGCCCACCTTCAATATGTAAATCTTGAGAAGACAAAAGTCAGTTGAAAGTACATGGACAACGAGCTTTTTGGCACTATTCTTATGAATTTTGTTTTCAGGAGTGAGAGACAATTGTTCCATTGCCATTGAATTCCAAATGCAGGGTCCTTGCTTGTCTTCCGTCATCGACATCCACTCCACAGCATCTAAATCAAAATGCAGGTTCCCTTTAATATCCGTTCCATGAACAAGTCATCCTTTATCATCTTCTCCCTCCTTAGCCACTTCTGAGTTCCCCTTGAGGATTCAGTTCTGTTGTACCTCTTGCTGGGGGTATGGAATTCTGTGAGGGGACCCTCAAGGCAGAAGCCTTGGCGAATGTTGCTTTTTTTGTGAGGCTTACAACCTCCTTGGGAAGCTAGTCAATGGTTCGCTGTGGTCTGAAGCAGCCCCCAAATAATCTGAGGTTGTTATTGTTTCTCCCCACTCCAATCACTTGCCTGAAACGTTGGGCAATGGGCAACGTTCCAGGGACTCATCACCATCTAAGGCCCAGTCACATCCCTTCTGAATTTCCCCTCCCAGAAAGTCAACTTTATCTCTTTTTGGTAAAGAACTAGCTCTTAAGTGATGCCACATTATTTACATAGACATAGTTTAAATTTTGATTCTCATATTCTTACAAAATGTTTTTGGAACCTTCCACCAAATAGCTCAAACTTGCAATCAAATGCCTTGGGTCTCAAGATTATTGTGGCTAATGTGAGTTTAAAAATAACAATAAGAATGCAAATGACTTCATTGCTTACCATATCTACCCTTGTCCTAAATAACGAAAGCTATGGCGGGAAGGCAACAGCAAGATTTCTGGAAGGAAAACCTTAGTTATTACCTCAAAATATCCTGCCAAAAATGATAGAATTTTAAGACTAAAAGATATCTTTATCATCAAGTAAACTCTTTGGTTTTATAGATGCCCAATGTAAGGGTGAGATCCAGCTGGTTAAATGACTTTCTTTTCAGGGTACACAGTTTTGAACAAACAGAACAACTATAATGAAATTCACTTCCAGCAAGTATGGAATTCCTTCCGCTGTTTTATAGTTTCTGTCTCGATGTATTTCAGTTTTTCTGAATTACTTTCAAAACACGGCATTAAGCATTTCTAGTAGTCTGCTGAGTTTGGGAGAATCGCTTCTGTTGGTGCAGGCTGATTGTCTTGTTCTGAGTTTTGATGGTCTCAGTGTTTTTTATCATGATTATGTGCTTTTATGCTCTCTAGACATCTCTCCTCTTTCTGCATCACCTGCTTCATTTGTGAAATTGCATCAAACTCCAGAACATCCGAGGGTCGTGGAATCAAGTTGCTTTAATAATTCACATTACTGAGGGAAAGGAAAATGATTTATACTCCAGTTAGTGTATGATCTAAACCTTACTGCTATTAACAACATGTTTCTAACAGTTGGACCAAGTTGTCTTTTCAAAATTTTTCTGTTTTAAGTACAACTTAGATGCAGATGCTTTGTTGTTGTTTTTTCTTTTGTTGTTATTTTTAGATATACATGACAGTAGAGTATGTGTGTGTGCATGTATATATATATATATATATATATATATATATATATATATTTTTTTTTTTTTTTTAGTGCTGGGGATTGAACTCAGGGGCACTTGACCACTGGGCCATATCCCCAGCCCCTTTTTTGTATTTTATTAGAGACAGGGTCTCACTGAGTTGCTAAGTACCTCGTCATTGCTGAAGGCTGGCTTTGAACTCGTGATCCTCCTGCCTCTGCCTCCCAAGTGCTGGGATTACAGGCATGCGCCACCGCACCCGGCATATTTTGACATATTACACATACATGGAATATCACTTATTCTAATTAGGATCCCATTCTGATGGTTGTACATGATGTGGAGTTTCACTCTCAATTCACAATAGCTAAGCTATGGAACCAACCTAGGTGCCTTTCAACAGATGAATACAGATGCTTTTTTTTTTTTTTTTTTTTTTTTTTGGTACCGGGGATTGAACTCAGGGGCACTCGACCACTGGGTCACATCCCCAGCCCATTTTTGTATTTTATTAGAGACAGGGTCTCACTGAGCTGCTAAGTGCCTCGCCATGGCTGAGGCTGGCTTTGAACTCTCGATCCTCCTGCCTCAGCCTCCCAAGTACTGGGATTACAGGCGTGCGCCACCCGCGCCCGGCTTGCAGATGCTTTTTGAACACATCTTTTCTACCACGAGAATGCCAGTATTTTAACTTGTCCTAGGAGATGCCTTCACACTTGGCAAAACTATACAAACCATATCAGAACTTTAAGGAAACCCATTCTAAAACCATCTTATGATAGGGTCAATGGTATGGCTACATATGAACAAAAGTTTAACGGTCTTTTTAGACATGATTATTTTCCCGTGTGACACTTTATTTTTCCCGTTGGCTTGTCACCTTACTCAGACTTTAATAGGGATTGTGATCTCTGTCATCAGATCATTCTTCTTCTCTATGAGGTTACAGCTGCAATAAGCAAGCAATAACATTCTAATCTTAAGAAATGCAGGTCCCAGGCTGCAAAGGAACCTTTATCATTTTTATTATCTAAGTAGGAGAGTTGTCATATTTATTCCAGATTAATCACATTGTTTTATTTTTTCTGCTCTCAACATTCATCAAGACCCTCTTAGACAATAAGATCATGAAATGCATTTGATACACACAAAATGTACTTTAATAGTCCAAAGTAAATTCTTCATTTTCATAAACTTTTAGTCTAATATGACAAAAAATATAACTAGATCTGTTAAAGACATTATTATAATTCAGGAGACTGAACATCCTTTTTTAAAAAGAATATGGAAATACAAAATGAGAAATAATAGAAAATGTAATGCAAATGTAAAATAATTTATATAATTATTTCCTGCAACGCTTCATCTCAGAATTCAGTATTTATAAGGGTGCCTTGCTTTAAAAAACAACAATACATTGTATATAAACCAGAAAGCAAGCATAGCTGCTCTGTTTAGAAAACAGCAAAGCACCGTGTAGAAGACCTCTGTTTAGCTAGCCCACCCACCAACTAGGGGGGAAAGTTAACATGAAAAAAGGAGGGCTGAACACATGGAATTGTTGCCACTGGGTCAAACATAGGGTTTTATTTTCTAAACAGTGCTCACCAAGTGGGGTCTTCAAGCAATTATTCAATATATTTATTCAGTGAATATTTAATTTGAAAATCCAATCCAACATCGTTTGGATTGTTTTTTGTTTTGTTTTTAAGGATTTGATTTTTTTTTCCTGACATTATGAGAAAACTAGAGAGATAGTAATAATAACCACCCTTTACTTTTTCAATCCACTTTCTTACTTCTACATTTTTTCCCCCTTTCATCCTTATTACAACCTTCTGTGGAAGAGAGGGTCGATGAGGAAATTTAGGCCTCCCAAATGTAACAACCAGCACAAGTTCACACAGTTTGTGACACAACCTAGACAATTATCTAGGTTTTTTCCAACTCTCTGATCTTTTTCTGTTTTTCTATTTGATGACACATGTAATATGGATTTTATTTGCTATCACTGCTGTGAAACTGTATATATTTAATAAAATCATCACGAGAAGTTTTTATCCATTCTCTTGTGGAAATTGAGATGCCTTAAAGTCTCTTAAGCCCCCCAGTTGTGCATTTCTTCCTCCTGCTTGGGATCCTGTGAATGTCCTCAAAGTGAACTCTTGGAAATCTAAATCCATGGTCTCCTGGGGCCCCTGGGAACCTGTTCTGTGTGTCTCGCCCAGGTTGAACACAGCGGCCAACTGTGCCCTTCTGCAGCAGAAGCTGCAGTGCAGGCCAGTGGTAGAAGGGCCACATCAGGGACAAGTGCTGCCCTGCCCTGCGGGTGGAGCTCTGCTCTGTTGGCATCCCCTGGCAAGGACCCAGAGTCCCCTCTGCTGCCCTGCCCATACCGCCTCCAACCCCTGTGACTTTAAATTTTAACCCTTCCATGCCTCTTTCTCCCTTCTAAGCCCCTACATACAGTCCCCGTCTTGGTCCAACTCTTCCTGATATCAAAGGGCTGTTTTCACGGCAGGAAACTCTCATTAACCTGGATCCAGGACCTCACCCTGGTGGAAAATGACACCACTCCATGTCCTTCCCTGTAGCTCCTGAGGACTAGAGAGACAGGGCTTGTTTCTCCCTCCTCACTCTCCACATTCAATGGATGGTTTGATTTGGTTAACTCCATCATCCTTTCCGATCACCCCAGAGGTTAAACCCCCATTTTCCCCTGCCTAGGAGTGAATGGAAGTACAACCTGCTATTTTAACTTTATGACACATGAAAAAAAAAAATGCAAGTTTGGGTGATTACCCGAGATCACCTCATCTTTTTAATAGCTAATTGTGTGCATCTTCTAAGTTTAAAGGAACTCAAGAGCATTTCCTGACACTCTCCACTGTGTCTCTTTTTGGTCCGTGCAGAGACCACCTCACATGGACAACCAGAACGCTCTCACTCCTGCCTCCTCCTCTCTTTCTACCCTTACCACTGGAGGCCTCCACCTCTATCATTTTGCTGGAAAAGGCCAGAATCCAGTCGGTAATTTTCACCCTTGTGGCTAAAGCCGACAGGACTTCTTACCATGGATTTTTATACTTTCTGGAGTGAATCTCTTGCACAAACATCTCCCTTGCTAGTATGAATCTCATCCTCCATGTGGTAGGATGAATAACGCCCCCCACCAACATGTCCGCCCTCTAACCACAGAACCGTTTATGGCTATAGGATTTAACAGAGCTGACTAAATTAAGGATCTTGAAATGCGGAAATCATTCTGAATTATTTGGGTGTGGCAAATACGGTCACAATGACTCTTTTGAACCAAAGATTGATTGATTCCTTTGCTATGATGATACTGAATTATAGTGGCAAGGGAGGGGGGACGAGAGGAATGAAGGAATGTTAAATAGAAAAAAGGGAGGAGGGGAGGGAAAGGGGCAAGGGGATAGAAACAATGGCAGAATGAGTTGGACATCAATACACTAAGTGCATGTATAAAAACTCAAATGGTATGAAAATACTTTGTGTAAAACCAGTGACTTGGAAAACTGTGCTCTTTATATGTAATATGAAAGGAATTGCACTCTAAAAGCATGTATAACAAATTAAATTAAAAATTTAAATTAAAAAATTTTAAAAGTAAATGAAAATTAAAAGAACAAAACAAAACAAACATAGGTGAAGACAGAGGAGATGGCCATGTGATGGTGGAAGGAGGAACTAGAGTGTCACACTTTGAAGACGGGGCAAGAGACAGTATGCCAAGGATGCAGGTAGCTTCTTCTAAATGGAATTGGCCCCGTGGACACCTTGACTTTAGCTCAGTGAAATTGATTTCAAACTCTTACTCCCAGAATGGTGAGATAATAAGTTTATGTAGTTTTAAGTGATTTAAGTTTGATGGTTAAGTTTGTCATGATTTGTTACAGCAGCAATAGAGATCTAATACTCCCATTTCTAATCTGAGGCAACATCCTGTTGACCTTACCTTCAGTAGGTCCAGAATGGACCCCCTCCTCTATCTTTGCTACCCTACCATCATAAGGTAAGCAGCTCCTTCTGCCCTAATGTACTGTTCTGCCACAGGCCCAAAATAAAGGGGCCAGGAGACCTGGACTGAAACCTCTGAAACCATAAGTCAAGTTCAATTTCTCAGGTATTTTGTTACAGTAACAGAAGGCTGGCTGACATACTTCCCTGCCACCAGCAAGGAAAAGAGGAACTCCTACCTGCCACATAGTTAGGAGACAACTTGATGGCCTTATTATAATGCTGTCTTCAGTTCATGCTGTCACTCATATCTTATCTGTTGAGGTATGGAGAGGTGTGGTTAGGCGTGGGTGGGGGGTTACAGGGGAGATAAGGATACCTGGCAGCTGTCCTGGGTATCTCAAGCAGGAAATACCTTTCATCCTGGAAAGTGAAAAAGCTTGGGTCGGAATCTAATAGAAGAGAGGGAGTGATATTTACTGGAACCCTTTGAATTGCTCTTCTGACTGTTTACAGTCAATATCTTAATTGGTCACTGCTACTGCTAGGTACTGTTAATTATTTTGGATACTCGACCTGAGAAGGGGCCTCTTCACTAATCCAGAGCTACAATTTCAAAGGGTCAAAGTGGTAAGGAAGCCCTGGGGCAGAAAGGGGGATGTGAAATGCAAGCATCAAAGAACATCAAGTTGTGGGTTGAGGGGATGATGGGGAAGCCCGGGTCTGGGTAAATGCCCAAGATGAGATCAGTTCTCTGTAGACCTTTTGATGTTTTTCTGCAGCATGATGTGCTGATCGATTGGGTAGGTGTAGGGACCTAGGAAAGAGCACATAAGCAAGAGACCTTACAACTGCCTTATGAGATCTTTTCAATTTCCATCCACTATTCAGAACCTACAAAGGGAAAACTTGCCTGGTGACCATCATGATGCAGATTCCATCTACGTCAGGTGGGTAAGGGACACTTGTCCATTTCTTCTTTAGGAGTTGTGGGTGCCTCGGGGCTCATTTTGTCCTTTTTTTTTTTTTTTTTTTTTGGACCCACCAAGAAGCATCTCTGCCATGTAAAGATAGGATCAGAATTCCCCTCACCTCTGCTAAATTTTGTCAGAATCTCTTTAGGCCTGATGTTACTTTTTCTTCTTCGTCTAAGCCGGTCCTCATTTTTCCAAGGTGCCTGGGTGAAAGCATGGGCTAATTTCATGACCGATAATGATGACAGTTAGCGCTGTGGTAACTGAACACAGAGAAACAAAGTGCAAAAGAGGGAGTAATGAAAAACAGACCCCTTGAGTCCTGCACTGGGACTTCTACTAGATGGTGAGGGTTAGAGACAAAGAAGCCCAAGGTGGAGATAATGAAGTCCAGGATAAAGGGCTGTCACAGGCATGCCTTATTGCTCCAGATAAGTTAAAACAGCTTCCAATGGTATAAAACATCACTTTGAATTCTCATCAAAGTGAGGAAGCCACTGTCTCAGGCTGAAGCTTGACCAGCATAGCTTCCCGGCCATGACCGTGTCCAAAACTGAGAGATGACTTTTCCAGCTGTTCTCACAGGATGGTTTCAACGCGATGAGAATGTAATATGGAAAGGCTAGAGCTGAAAAATGGAATATATATTCTCTTTAGAATAAAAGGAAATGACTACAAGCCCAGTAATAAATGTGGCAGCTTACTAGAAAGGCAGGCTTAAAGAATAAGGAAGCTCACGTAAGAGCTTAAATTGAAAACAGGTGCTGGCCCGATGCCCTGGAGCCATGGAAGCTCAGAACAGGAGGATACCCAGAGGTGACGCGCCCAGTTCCCACATTTGATGCATCAGGAAACCCAGGTCACGAAAAATGAAGTGACTTTTCAATGCCACACACAGTGTCAGATTTATCTACTCGTTTGAAATTCAGTCTTCTTTTCAGCTATTTGAACACCTCTGGCCAAGATTAATAAATCTGCTTCTTTTTCTAAGGCCTATTATAGATTTGAGTTCCAAATAATCTTACCTACCTGATATTTTCCCAACTGCCATATCCTCTAAAACTTCACGCTTGGACCATATTTTCATCAGTGCTGATAGGCTTTCCCAGGATCTTACGGGCTCAGAAGCTCGGCTCTCTTTTTGGATATTTTTCTTCATGGGACACTTCCCTTTGCTCTCTCCAGCCAAAGCACCAGTGAAAGCCCTCGACATCCAACTCTATTTGCCTCCAATACTTCCCTTCTATTCTCTCTCACCCTTAAACATTGGGAAAGTCATTATGTCATTTTCTAATTCCAAAATCTCTACTAATTTTTTTTTATAACCAGAAGTACAAGTCTGATCTCTTCAATGAATAATCTCTATCATCTAATCATATCTTCCTTTGTGTATTAATAAAAAAACTACCATTGCTCACCAAGTGTAAGTCACCAAAGCCTCCCATCTTCTTACTGTTTCAAAAACACACTCCAAATGCACCTTCCACCCAGGCTCCTCCTACACTCACACCTCCCCCAACAGAAGCACCTTTGCATTTTTTTCTACCTCGTAGATAGAGAAAGCCACCTGATTTTTAAAGCCCAGCGAAAACAAAACAGAGCAAAAATGAAAGACAAACATTTCTGGTTACTTGAGCTCATGTGGATTTTTCACTTCTCTGAATCCCCGAGTGTATATTTTATTGCTTTAATGGTTTTTTAACTGCTCTGTATGGATATGTCTTAGAAAGCACCCTAACCCTAACTTCACAGCTAACAACCTCATTGAAACCTTTGTGTGTTTTTCAACAGCTGCTGTACAAGATGCTCAGGAAGAGCCTGCTGAAGAAAGAAAGAAGGAAGGACACAACAGATTACCTGAGGATTTTGCTGTATACCTGAAATCTTTATTATATATTCATGTAGGGTCAGTATTTTAAATAGTGTGTTGCTTTCAGGTTGTGGCCAGAAAGGACATCCTCTAAGAATGTGCTTGCGGAAGTCTCTCACCCAGACCGTCCACAGACATTTGTCTTAGCAATTCCCTTATTGTGTCCATGTGAAGCAAAGGGGACAGCAAGATAATCTCCAAAACCCACCCCCCTGAGATGATAGCAATGCAGTCAGTCCGTCCATCCATCAGTCAGTCAAAATGCTCATGATTCAACTAACAAATACCATTTGAAATCTACTAGGTGCTCAGCATTTTCTGGGAGTAATTAAGAATTCTTCTTCCTCAGACCGCTCTGGTTTCTGGGAGAGAATTACTTCCTCCCCTGGTCAAAGTTTCACTTGGTAAACATTTTTCACTTGAGGAACATTTTTCACTTTAGCAAGTTACAAGTTAGAAATGAACTGCTTCCATTCCCTAGCTCAATCTTGTCTTCTGTAGTTTCCTGGCTCCCTGAAGAATTAAAATCAAAGTGTGTGATTCTCACTGTACGAACTGTACATCAGTCTAATCAGCTGACCTGGCACCTTACTAAGCCCTGATGCCTCTTTTTTTGCCCATGGGAAATCGTTGGACTAATTTTTCACCTGATGGTGAATATATCTAGCATCTTACTCAGTTTCTTTGATTTGAGTCACCAAACTGCATCAGAACATTTTGTGGAGTTTTTAACTCCCTTTAGATCCCCACCTCCCACCCCCACCACCCCCTGGTTTTCTTCCTGATTTTTCCAGAAACTCTTTACTCTTAAGGCTTTATTCTAATAGCTGTTCCATCAAGTCTCTTTGCTTATTTCCAGTCTAATCATAGTAGTAATGATAACACTAATAATAATAGTTATGATAACATAATAATAATAATAATAATAATAACTAGCGTTAATTCAGCAAATACTGTGTGCTAAATACTGTGCTAAGTGCACATGTATTCTTTCATTCGGTCCTTACAAGTAGGCATTATTATTATCTTTTCACTTTGCAAAGGAGGAAACTTATGCCCACTGATCGTCTGTTTATTTTAGCCAATTTTTAAATGCCCTCTAGGAGCATCTAGCAGCTCAAATCACCATGTACCCAACTAAATGATATTTCCCATCCACCCCTGCCAGCAAATTGTCTTCTGCCTCACACATATAACTTCATGTTAAACAGATATTATCTTTTTAAAAATATCATTGTCTTCCTTATAAATTTAATAAGCCTAAGTTCATGCACACTGCAGAAAATCTACTTTCACTATAACTATACTCTGGAATATTTAGAACATGTTTAACTTTGAACATTAAGGAGCAAGATAGAACATAAAAATAAATTTTCTAACACTAAAGTTTCATTAGAACTTCAGCTTAAGTCCATGCTACTGAAACTATTTATCCAGTTATTGTATCTTAAGTACATCAATTACCCATAAATATCAGAAAAAAATGAATGAACCAGAAGAGATATAGCATTCTGAACTAGCAAAAACTCATGGATACCTCCCCCATCACTCCCCATATACGGTCCAATGAGACTCATAATGGGTCACCATAATAGGGAAGAGAGGGAAGAGGAACAAGATTAAACATTTCAAATTAAACTAGAGTTGGACATAATGGCCCACGCCTGTAAACCCAGTGGTTCAGGAGGCTGAGACAGGAGGATCATGAGTTCAAAGCCAGCCTCAGCAACTTAGCAAGGATCTGAGCAACTTAGCAAGACCCTGTCTCAAAATAAAAAAAATAGAAAGGGTTGAGGATGTGGTTCCGTGGTTAAGTGCCCCTGGATTCAATCCCCAATACCAAAAATTATTTAATTAATTAATTAATATTAAATTATACTAGAAATCAAATTCTCATCTTTCTGATTTTGGCCACTCTCTCTGTGCTATCTAACTTTGTCAGTTGTGAGACCACTGTAGTAAGTCAGGGCCTAAAGAACTCCCACATGTAAGCTGTCCTTCTGAAGGCCAAGCAGGAATCAGAAGAGATCCAAATGGAAAACTTACAGACTTGCTGCCTGGGCCTCTCCCTCACTTGGATTTTGTGCTAAAGGCTCAAGGAGCTCAAGCAGGTTTCTTCCCAGAAAATCACAAAGTAAACTATGCTCCTGACATCCTTAGTAGTAATGAATGAATGTGAGGGACTGAACACCCACAATGACACACACTTTTGCTTGGTGTATTCTATTTCACAAACCATTGAGAAATGGAATGCAGAGATGGGATTGATAATCAAGATCCTGGCCCTTTCTTTCCACGTGTCAGGACACACACTGAAGGCACTAATCATACTATTAGCAATGACTGATGAAGGCTGATCATGTGAATCCTCTTTTCTCAGGGCATTGAAAGTAGATGACAATACTGCTATGATTTTCCCCCAACGCTAAGAGGTCGCGCATTCAATGTGCTGTAATATTATTCTTTGGTGAACTTCCTTTTAGATTATAGTTCAGAAATTAACTAAAGACACATACTCTCATTCATGAATTCTAAACATTTTCCAACCGGCACAACTGTCCTCAATTTCTTCTATTTAAAGTCGCTGAACATGGATATGCTCTTTCTCTTGCCTTTTTAAACACTTAACACTGAAAGCTTAACCAACTCCATTCAGAACTAAAGAAAGGAACAATGTGGTTTTGTACTTCATAACAGCAATTCCTCTGTTTATAAGGAACAGCTTTTCTACAGCCTTTTAGGAGACCCATCCATCCCCGGCCCCCATCTCCTCTTCTCTGCCTTTCGTAAGATTCGTCTCTTCATGTTTATTGCCCTACCACAAGAAGGAGAAGGGAAAGTTTTGCTCCCAGTTAAAGGGGGAAAAAAGTGTCCTTTTTTTTTTTTTTTTTTTTTTTTTTTTCCTAGTGAAAGAAGCAAGAAGGAACTAAGTAGTGGCACAATAATGTATTCAGGCACATTGCCCAGCCGCTGTCCCTGAGCTTTTCATAAAAGGAACCATGTCAAGGAAAAAAGGAAGCTTCTGGTCCTAGACCCTCTGAGTACGGGTTACAGAATCACAGAGGTGGTGATTTAGTGCTGGGGTTCCTGCCTGGCACAGCCTACAGCTCCTGTCCCTGTGCTTGTGCCAGGCAAATCCTAGCCTTTGGATTTTTGTCCCCCAGGAGGGCCTTTCATTTCGTGAGGAGGAAGCAGGAAAAGGTGGATCTCGTTGTAGTCAATCGCAAAACTAGAAAGTTCTATTTCATCAGTTACGTAATGATTCTTTATACAGGACAAAGCTCCAGTACCTGTACTCAATATCTACTAATCATGTGATCCATTGAGTCTGAGTCACAGTTGTTCAACTACTTAAACACATAAATTTAATGTTTTGTTTTAACCCAAGGCCTTGCACATGGTAGGCGAGTGCTGTACCACTGAGCTATATTCCCAGGCCCTGAAATGCCATTGAATAACATGATCTGATGGGAGGAGGGGGAGTCACTTCCAACACCAAAGGCTCTTAAGAACAGATGCCAGAAAATGGCAGTGAAAATGCTGGAAATCACTACTTTTGAGTGATTTGCTTAAAAACATTCCTTTTGTTTGAAAGTAAGTTGGCAATGAGGATGGAGTGAGATAACATAGAAAATTTGTGTAAAATTTATTAAAGAACAAGAAACTACATATATAATTTATATATTTTTTACACTTTCATATCATTTAGTCATTTATAACTTCAACTGGAGCATTTTAAAATACCTTCTGAAGTCTAAATTCCTTTTGAATAGGTTTCATAGATGTGTCACTGAGTAATGCAGTTGTCATCAATAACATACTTTTCCTACCAAAACCATGGCTGTCATAACAGGTATGAAACCCCCAGCAAAGATACAGCCAGCCAGTGGGAAAGGACATGTTTTGGTGGTCTAACTGCCAAGTCAGACTCTATTCTGATGCTTCCTAATATTGAAGGACCCTGGGAAAAGTACTTGCTGAGACCTGGATGTTTGCAGGTGTTGTTCATCTATAAAAATGTTGATGTTACCAACTGTCTCTTAGGTTGTCAAAAGGATTAGATTAGGCCGGGCGCGGTGGTACACTCCTGTAAGGAGGCTGAAGCAGGAGGATCAGAAGTTCAAAGCCAGCCTCAGCAATAGCGAGGCACTTAGCAACTCAGTGAGACCCAGTCTCTAATAAAATACAAAAAAGGGCTGGGGATGTGGCCCAGTGGTCGAGTGCCCCTGAGTTCAATCCCCGGTACCAAAAAAAAAAAAAAAAAAAGATTAGATTAGATTAGATTAGGCAGTTTAGACGAGTGGCTAGCATAGCAAACATAATAAGTCTCTATTTTATTAGAATATACTTCTCAATCTCCCACATGGTGCTTCAGATTGGTAAACAAGAGAAAGATTCTTGAGACAAAACTGAAGCAGAGAATCCTTCTGAAGGGCTCGCGCAGCTCATTGATGGTTTTGAAATAAAAATCGTAGCTCATTGTGTGGCTCCCCCTGGAATGTCATGGTGCGAAAAGGAAAAGCAGAAGAATGGAATTTCTCTCTGTGACCAGGAAAATTTCTCTTGGGAGAACTTAACAAGATAGTAAAGAAAAGGCACAGAGTGAATAGAGGCAAAGTCAGTGAGTCACATCTGGAAGAGACTTGTCACATGTAACAGTGACAGCTATTGCTAAGGAAAGGAGGAGTCTAGAGAAGGAATATGCCATGCAGTATGACAGATGAGTATTAAAACAGAAGGTTGTAAGAAGAAAAATGAAGACATACAGTAAATCACTCACATCAACACCATTCACAGTAACTAGTGGAAGTGTCTCAGAAATGCGCATGCTCTTTTAACAACTTAGTCCTCACTACTGCTGAAAGACTGGAACTTCACCTAATAATGGGGACAAAGCATAAGCTATACAAGAATGCTAAAACACTCTTTCAAGAATCAAGAACTTCCATGTATATAATTTTACTGTCCTCAATTTTTGGTCACCAGCTATTGTAGAATAAATTAATACTCACATCTATATTTGGATCACTGAAAACATAGAAAATGGTACAGAATTTAAAATGTACAAAGAAATAGAAATTATCCAGTTCAGAATAATCAAATATCAAAGCAAGCATTTTCCTTAACAAACTAATGATAAGAAAGCATTCAAGTTGGTTGTATATCTGCTAATTTGATAAATGGATGGGATTAACTAAATTGTCTAGCTTCTTACTTACTGTTTTTGGTCATGTTCTAGTCACACAATGGAAAAATGCAACTGGCTCAGAATACGAGAACAGAGATAGGTAGAACTGGGGCCAGCTGGGTACTACACTGAAGCCAGGCGCTGACTTAGAGTAATGAAACCAAGAATATCCAGTTCTAGCATCAGATATCATACTAACAGCTGTGGCTTTGGAAGAGTCTCATAGCCAAGACTTTCAGATAGGCAAAGCCAGGAGCTCACTGGAGGTGATTTCTCAGGTTCTTCCCAGCCCCTACCATTCTGTAATTCTGACTATTCCTTTTCTTGCCTGTGTTATTCTTTGTAGTACATGTTTCCTTACTCTCTTCATTTCTCCAGAGCTATGAAGATAGAGAAAAGGACTGGGCTGGGAAAGGGATGTGGTTGATGTGTTGAATGTTTCCATCTCCCAGAAATTCGTGTTGAAATCTAATGGCCAATGTGATGATATTCAGAGGTACAGCCTTTGGAAGGTAGAAACTTCACGAATGTTATTATTGCCCTTATGAAAGAGACCCAGAGAGGTGCCTCCTCCTTCTACCATGCGAGGACAAAACTAGTGGACGCCACCTATGAAGCAGAAAGCAGGCCCTTACCAGATGTCAACTCTGTTAGAGCAACAACCTTGGATTTTCCATTCTCTAGAACTGTGAGAAAAAAAATTCCTATTATTTATAAGCTACTGAGTTTATGGTAGTTTGCCACTGCAACTCAAATGAACTAGGGCAGGCCTTATAAAGATTATGTGTGGATAAAGGATGTAAAGTAAAAGCCACTTTGTTGAATAATTGCCCCCTTTGGTGGCCTCACTTTTTTTTTTTTTTTTTTTTTTTGCATCTTTGAGGTGTTCAGCAGTGTCATAAATACAGTTGTTTGAAAATATAAGCAATGATCAATGTATAATTGTCTACCTAATGATTGAATGGCAGATATAACTCAAGTGGATTCATTCATTTCCTAATTTGTACATCATACAGTTTCCTGAATTTAGTACTGTTGAAAGTTACATGTTTCTCATTCCATAAGTCAAGTACCTTTCTCATGTCCCTCAAGTTTCATCTCATCCAACAGCTTGGGTCTTGGTTGGAACAGTTACAGAAATAATTCTATAAATTACCCATCCACCAAAAGTGTAGAGAGTGATATATTCCCATTATGGCTCTGATTCACAAATGGATTCTGCTAGGATTCTGCCTGCCTTTGCTCAAAATTATCACTTCTTTAGGCTCCCCATATTTTTGTTGTTGTTGTTTGTTTTTGTTTTTTGTTTTTTGCAACAGTTCTTAGGTTATTTTTTTTTCTGGGCTAATTTTTCATAAAGAAAGTAATTTCTTATTAATTCATGAAAGTTCATCAGTATGTAGAAAAGAACAAAAAATAAAGGTATAAATATGCATTTGTGCTACAGATACTGACCCAAATCCATGTTTGTTCACTCACAAACTTAGTGCCCTACAGCAGATGCAGTTCATTTTATACTTTCTTTACATTTTTTTTCCCCTGTGCACTAAACATAAATCACTGTACTAAGCATTTTGTCTTGGATTTCATAAACTCAGACTTCATTATAATCTTATGGGAAGTCCATTATTAACCCATTTTACAGATAAGGGAACAGTCTTAGAAAGGTTTAATAATTTGTTCAAGGGTACTCTTCACTGGTAACAAAGTAAATATTTGACTTTAGCTCCAACTCCAAAGTCTCTTAAACACACCCTTTAGCAAAATTAGGGATTACTGCTGGGCATGGAGGCTGAGGCAGGAGGATCACAAGTTCAAGGCCAGCCTTAGCAACTTTGAGAGGCCCTATGCAACTTAGCAAGACCCTGCCTTGGCTCAGTGGTTAAGTACCCCTGGGTTCAATCCCTGGTACCAGAAAAACAAAAAATCAAAAATTAGGGATTACTGCCTGTCATGAACTCCATGAATAACTTTGAAATGTTTCATATTGCAAAACCACATTCACAAATGCTGAAATATACAGGTTACTCCTCTTTGTGTTGGAAATAATGCTATAGATGACAATAAACTCAGAGGTGGACCTGAAAGCAATAATGTATGAAAACATACTCTGACAGTGTCTGTTAAGTAAATGCAAAAGCTGTTTCTTTCCTTGCTGAATAATAGACTAGATTATGGCTGGACTTATCCATTCATTACAAATAATAAAAATTTCATTTCATTTTTTTTCCTTTTTTTAATTCGAACCTTAAAGTTCAAATTTACCCCACTAGAAAACTGTTTCCTCTTTGGTTTTGACATGCTTGTCCAATGATTGGTACCTTTAATTGTGGCCTCGAATAAAGCATCTACTGTACCATGCCATCTAGACCTTGGCAAAGAATGAAAACATGCAATTATTAAAACAAGATTCTAATTTCGGTGCCAGGTGGTACCATTTGTTTTGCTTGCAGAAAAAAAAAAAAAATTGTTTCCTTTGTAGAAAAGTATGAAAAATTTAAAAGGTATCAGGTTAAATTTTCTTAAAGTACAAAAAAGCAGTTCTATTTTCACTCTTCATTGCTGGGTTTAGAAACTGGGATAAAAACACCTTCAGGTTTCAACCATCCTACTACTTGAGTCTTATTAACAAGTGGATAAGACATTTATTTTTCTTAATAGAGTTAACTATCTGGGATTTATTTAGTGGTTTTGAGGGAAAAAACAGGATTGCAAATAGGGTGGGAAAAACCAAGATAATTTCTAGTTGAATTATGATCTCAACTAGGTTCCGGAGAATGGAATCTCCATAACTCACAACATTATTATTGGTTATTTCTGGAGCCTTTGGGACTGAGGGCAACATTCCCTGTAGAATCCGGAGCCTAGTTCCTGTTCTGTTTGTCTTTATTCTCTATTCCCCATTTCACTAATTAATTATGTTTTATATGTTAGCTTCCTAAAAGGAATTGAGGTGGCTCATTCCAGATGCCAAACAATAGAATTATTAACTCAAGAAGGAAGAAAGAAGAAAGGAACTGTTATTAAAAAACGAAAGGGTTGTGACATGATGCTAGCCCAAGAATAATCACGACAACTGAGCAGCAATCCATATTCCCAGCAGTCTCTGAAAATATGTTTACCCCACCTAATGAGAACAAGTAAGAGTGAAAAAATTCAGGCAAGCCCTGAAGAGCAATGGCCAAAAAAGAACAGGGTCAGATCCTAGAAGATCTGGCGGAAGCAAGAGGAAACAGTGACAACACTCCAAACTGAAGGAGGAAAAAGAATTTTGTTAAAAAGAAAAAGAAAGGATTCAAGTACCAGAGAAGTTAACACAACTGGAAATGTATGTTCCCTATGAATAAGCTCTCCCTGGAGAGGTTTCTGGATGCAATATTAATTCCAGACTGGGGCAGGAAATAACCAAATGTCACCCAAATGATCTGAAAGTTAATGTAACCTCCTAATATGTGACTTACTTTCAGGAAAACAATTTACTCACGGATAGATTCTGCCCAGAAAATTCAGTTAAAAAAAAAGGAGGAGAGTGAATAAAAAGTAAATATGCACAAACAGCTCAACCACACAGGCCTGACGGAGTCAGGGTCAATTACAGATAGAAAGAGCAGGAACTGCTACTTTGAATATTTGCTGCCTATCTGGTGCTGCCGCCAATTAATGGTGGGAGAAAGACCCCAGGAGCTCTTGGTGCGATGCTGGCCTGCTTGGAGGTGCCTTTCCTTGTCTTGGGTGGGTCCCGCCCCCGCCCCCGCCCCCGCCCCCGCCCCCGCCCCCGTCCCCGCCCCCACCCCCGCCTCTCGCAAACACATCTGGCAGGCACTGTCTGGCACTGGGCTTCGAGAGGCAGCCCATTGGACCTGTCTGCAGCCTCCACCTGGGGACAAGGCTGCTTTTCTTAACTGTCCATTCCCTTGGCTTCCAAGCTGCCACACTGCGTCCACACATCATTCTCTGCTAAGTGAAAGACGAGCAGACAGGATGACATGTCCCAACACAGGTCTGGTGTCCTAGAACTCCTCCGATGGCATGCTATTTCCACACAATGAGAACACATGGGTCTTTGTGCAACGTGCATCTGGAAAACTTCCCAGATCATGCATCTGCCCTCTGATTTACACCTTGCAGAATAAGGCTGACCGGCAGGAAAGCGACCAAATCTATGAGCAGTGGGTGGGCTGGGCTCCCTCCCCCAACCGCTGCCTACTTCTTATTCTGAGAAACAATCGTGGGTGTTCCCACCTCCCCAAAACTCCCTCCCCTGAAAAAAAAGAAGGGGGAAAAGCTGCTTCCTGGCTGAATAAAGCTGAAACACCTGTGTGCCAGAAACACACAGATGCCGACAGGCCCAGCGCGGCGCTGATCCATCTGCCCAGCGTGCTGCACTCGGGTGGTTTGGGGTGGTGACCAATTAGGGTGGGAAACCCACACCAGAGGGAAAGATTCCTTTGGTCCTCATTATCCCCATTCCCTTGCAATTCTTCTTCTCACATTTCTCTCTCTCACTCGAGCTCTGCCCAAGTATGAATATACAATGCCAAAAACAACCCTTGGCTTAAGACGGCCTGAAAGGCAGTTGGACTCCAGGTGGTATCGTCCTCCATCATTACTCATCCTGCCTTCTTGATCTGGGCTGGAAGGACCAACGGAAAGAACAACAACACAACAGTCAGCACCAACCAAACCTTTGTCATAGAGTTGGTCCTTTATGTGACAGCTGGGAATTCCTGCTCCTGCGAAATGTGTGCTGAGCTTCATTCATTCCCAGTTTACGGAGCACTGATGTGGCTCGTTCTGTGCTGAATATGGGAGATATGGTACCTGCCAAATGACCACACCAGAGCCCACTGATCAATGCAGTAAAAATGCTAGCGCTGTGCTGAGATGGGACTTGGATGGCAGATGGTGATGCCTTGTCTTGGATCCATGCTGCATATTGTAAAAAGCAATGTAACATTTAATCTGGTCACCATTTGCATACTGCTTCTTTTAACCCATTACCTGGTTCTCTTTTCCTTTCATAGTGGGTGCTGTTCCTACAGAACAGAGAATGGGTCTAAATTGCTCTGCATAATATCTAGCATGGTGCAGGCAACCTGTGACCATTGAGGGAGAATAATAAGACACTCAGAGTTGGAGGCTTTGGTTGCCTAAACTCTGGGTGTTACACACATGAGTTTTCCATACAGTTCTGGGAGGTGGGAGTGGGTGCTAGAAGGGAGAAGAGGGAGGTGATCAATCAGGACCTCAAATAAATCAGTCTTTGGACAATAGGTGTTTGTTATTTTATTTTGATCCATTTTTGTTTTGAGATTCTATCAGACTTACAGAGAGTTGTTAGTACAAAGAGTTCCTGTGGTCCCTCCCTCGGTGGCTCCTAATATCCACATCTTACATAACCAAGGCATATCGGTCCAAACTAAGAAATTCACACTGGTACAATAGTAGTAACTAAATGGCAGGCTCCACTCCTGTTTCACCAGTTTTTCCACTAACCTCCTTTTTCCATTCTAAGATCTAATCCAGGGTATTACATCAAATTTACATTTTGCTCAGTTTTAAATGAAGTATCTATCTTTTCTCAGTAGATGCTCTACCAATATGTCACCCTTTTTGGACAGAAGTTATATTTGGATCTGTCAAATGCAGAAAAGGAGATAGGAAACAAGGTGAAGTGGGAAAAGGGGAAAGTTTTCAAGATTTTCTAAAACAGTTTTTAGTCTACCTGCTGGGGGCATAGAATGACTTAGAAAAGTAGTTTTCCTGATCTTGTCTCTCTGCTCAGTCCTGGGAAGACAAAAGGTCAAGTGCTTTCTGTCCATAACTTTGTTAATCTCTAGGGACTCAATTGTCATTCCATAGGATGCAGCCCTGGATGACAGTATCCATTTCATAGATGGGGAAAATGAAGCCCTGTCTTGCTGAATGATTATTTAGAACCACAAAGCCCTGTCTAACATAGAAGACTAAGACTAAGGCTTTAAAAGGAATCAAGCTTAGCCCTGAAGTCTGTCTCAGGGGCTAGCCCTTATTATAAGAAATAACACTGATTTGCTGGGATACGAGGAAAATGTTTTTACAAGGAAATCTTTGGAACAGAAACTGAAAATGAAGCTGGGGAGCAAAGGAGGGGTCCCCTGTTAATGTAGTCATGAACTCTGGCTGGCACAGAGCTAAATTGTACTAATTTTCAATTGGTTTAAGCTGCTAACGCCACGCAACTAAGTAATGCAGGGCTTTCATACGTGGTGTGATGTTTGCAAGTCAGTGACTTGGACCAGCTGGGCTGTTCTCTCTGGACCTTGAAGTCTTAAAACATCTTGGAGGAACATTCTAAAAGGGTTAGTCGCATTTTGGACCCAGGAACCTGAGCCCCAGACTTCAAAAGGCTTCGCTTCTCAATTTTGTACATTTGCAAAGTCCCCCAGAAGCAAATGTGCTGGAACTTCAACAGCAGGTATTATACTGACTGTAAAGATCATTCATCTTAGTCAAAATTGCAAACAGGTCTCCTTGCCTCCTTCTTCCCTCCTCCATCCATCCCCTTCCCTCACAGTAAAAGAATTAACATGGAACAAAATATGTTCATTCCTTTGCACCAATAATGATGCTGTCAGGGAGGGGGACGGCTCACTGGATCAAAGAGGCCTCTCCAGCAGGGCAGTGATTCCACAGCCTGTCTCTCTCTCTCTCTCTCTTTCTCTCTCTCTCTCTCACACACACACATACACTTTCCCCCTCTCTCTCAGCATCAGGCATTCTTTTATCGTTTCTAATTAACATTAAAGAACAATAACATAGTGATTCATGGTCGTGATAAACAACAAGGGAAAAAAAAAATAGGGCTACCTCCACAAAAAAAAAAAAAAAAAAAAAAAAACTCTATAAAATGCACAAACTGGCACGTTTTAAATGACTCTTTAGTAACAGAGGGGAGGGGGGAAAAAAAAGCGAATGAGGTAAATCCTTCACCGAGTAACTCACCAGGGAGACTGGTAAAAATAAATTGCACAGCTCTAATTTTTCTAGCAGCTTCCATGCTATTCTTTGAAACTGAGTACGAACCCTTTGGCCTAATCCCAAGAGCCGATCTATAGTAAATAGTGCACACTTAATGCCTAAGTTCCTTTTTAGCACCATTCAGACAGTGACTTCAGCCGCAGAGCTTAGTCATAGCAGACATTTTTGTGGTGAAAGCATTAAACCCACATGCAGCTCCCTTTCTGTGGCCACTGGGGGTCATGCTCCCTCCCATTAGCTGAATAAATCATAAAGTCGGCTTGGACCACCCAAGGAGCACAACCAGCAAGCCACAGGCGATGCCTACAGCCGGTTATTTCTTTTCAGAATCTAAAGGAAAAAAAAAAAAAAAAGAAGCAGAAAAAGAAAAACAAGGGGAAAAGAAAAAACACTGCAAAACAGACTGGCTGTAGGAAATCATTTGATTTTTTAAAAATGTGATTTCTTTGAGAACAACCCAGCGTTTTGTTGTTGTTGTTGTTGTTTAGTTATTTATTTTGTTAAAACCAAGGGAGCCTTACTTAAAAAGGAAAGTAGTCAGAAAATAAAGCCATATGCGTGCTTTTTGTCATAAACTGGAGTTTGCTTTAAAAAAAATTTTTTTTTCCGTCTCTGCGGATTTTAAATTAAGGAAGGCCACCCTGTGTGGCCGGGCTCTTCAGGTGGTTCTGATAAGACACAATGCAGACGCTACTGGGGGGGCTGCGCATCCGGCTCCTGACTTGGCCAAACAGGATTTAACAAGGAGGACCACGTGTTGTCTAATGTCCCCAGTGTCAAGTGATTCACTCGGCCCTGGGGAGGGATGTTCGGGGAGGAAGGTCTTCCAAGTCACGTTCCCATCAATCAGTAAATACGATAAGAAACAGGAATTTTAAACACAACTATTAGCAGGCAACTGCTATCACATCAACAAACCGCAGCTCATTATGTTAAACAGTCTCTTTGCAGGCGGGGGAGGGGGCCAGGGAGGGAAGCCAGGGTTGTGTGTTTTTACATGCATTTTTTTAAAAGGGTGCTCAACTTTAAACAACTGCAGAAGTCCAAGAGGCAACTGAAATGGTGACCCTTCTATTATTCCTTTAAAGTTTGGCCTAAAGGGAGGAATAATCAAGGTGGGTTCCAGTGATTTCCCAAAGGCTCCTGAAGGCATTTAAAACCAAGTGGTCAGTGGCTTGTCTTCATGAAAAGCCTCTCTGGTGTCTAATAAACTTGGGAACTTGTTAGTAAGTTTGCACTGCTTATTCAGGAGAATGACATTCTTAAGTTAATTAAATCTATTTACCCTTTGCTTAAAGTCAGAACAGTTCAGGGAATTTTTCCATGAGTGTCCACACAAAGCTCTGCCTAAAAATCTTCAAAGCCCTTATCTGCAAGAAACCTCTTGCTGCTCAAGGAAAAACAGCCCATCAGTCCCCACTGGGCCATGTTACATGGTGATTTTGTGACTCTTACCCACCAAGGTGGAGGGCAAGTTCACTTAGATCACCTAACATTTGTGACTTAATATGGTGGGTTATAAGGTCACTTTCAATCAGAGCAGTCAGGTATTGAAACCATTTCAACCTCAGCAGCCCCTGTCCTAAAAATCTCAGCAAGAAGGCGAGTGTCTTCCTATTAAAGACCTACAGTTGGATTGTGAATTGGCTAAATAAAATTTGCATTTGCTAAGTTGTTACATAGAACTTTTACTACATAATAAAAAGCTGCTTCTAGTACATAATAAAAAAGCACGCTTCCAGAGCCTGGCTAACAAAGCATTCCCTCACAAGCTTTCACTCTCCCTTATGCAATGACTTTCATTTCTTTCTTCATGCATGTATTTTCCACATCATTGAGAACATTAAATATTCTTAAGCAGATGTACCAAAGCATCTTTCCTGAGGCACAGTACTTGGAAGAAACCAGCCAACTGTTGCATCTTGGCCAACTGCTTATCTGTGACCCACCGACTTCTCTTGGAAACAGGGCCATGTCCCTCTAATCAGAATGGACAAAACATAGACAAAATGGCATGCCTCTGCATCTGTGGGGTCTCTGTATTGCAGAAGAAGGTAAACAATTCCAAAGAAAACAGTCCAAAAGCAATAGAAACTCGACTGAAAACAGATGAGATTTAAGAAATAAATTTGGAAACGACTCCTTTCATTATTAATAGGCATCAGTCACATGGGAGGTTAGCTCTGGTGCTCTGTAATTTGCAACTCTTTTCGTTTACACAACCTCTGCCAGAATTGTGTGTGTGTGTTGCTAAAGCTGTGTGTGCCTACCACAGGACGTGTGTATAAACTATTCATACTTGGATGCACATAGATCAGGAATTTTTTCCTCCCATAGGTGGGAAAAAAAAAAAAAAAAGAAGAAGCTGAACTTTAAGTCTGGAAATTAAGATAATATCATTGAAAGGTATTACTTTACTTTATGAACAACACTGTTAAATATAAGTTACTTACTTGTAGCTCAACCTGATCACATTTCCCAGGAAGGATCTGGGACCACTATCTGTCTCTTTCCTTCCAGGTCCTACTTTCTTCAGTCATCTCTATCCAGGCTGTCTCCTCCTAATTTTCCTTTGTCCTCTCCCCAAAGTTAATCTGTCCTCCCTTGACAGGTTGAACTCTATCATAAGATAAGCAGCTACTATAATACCAATTATAGACTATGGGCAAAATACCAATTCACCACAAAATCAACAGACATTCCCTCCCTAATCTAAAGACTAAAATTAATGGGCAATAATATCTTCACTAACAGGAATTACCATCACTCCCCCAAAGCATGTATCAGGCAACTATTTTGGTTTACCTATGATTTATCCTTATATGGAGAACCTCCTGGGTACCTGGTACTGTTAGAGACAGAAGGCATGGTACTAAAAAAAAAAAAAAAAAAAAAAAAAAAAAAAAAAAAAAAAAAACAGAAAATAATAAAGCATTGAATTCCCCTTTAACACTAGCTATGTAATGTGGAGTAAGATTCTTAACCTTTTAGTGACTCAGGGGTCTTATCTACAAATACAGATCAATCATGATCCTCAATAAATATTAACAGGGGCCAAAGCATGATGAAGACCATAGTGAGGAAATTAGTATGCAAGCATGTACTGTTCATATGAATTCCATATGAGTTTCTGGGCTGTGGTTTACACGATGGCTTTGAATTAATTAATCACATTAAGCAGTCCCAGGGAGGGCTAAGACTGAGGTGGGCACAGGGTGCTGTGATGTAGCAGGCAACTTGGAGAGCTTCCTTTAAAGCGACACTAGACCTTCTTTGCCTTGCTCCAGGCTTAGAACATAAGCAAAGAAATTAACTTAAAGCCAGCTCATTGAATGTAGAGCATCCTCAACTTATGTGTGCCCCTGAAGTAGGAGCAGCTCCCCCATGAGTGGAGTATGGGCATTTCTTTCCCTTCCTTCTTTCATAGTGCTACAGATGTAGGCTTCTTAGTATCCCCATGCCCACTAACCAAGCTTCTGCTTCTCCCTGGCCTCCACGTTGGTCCTGGACACTCAAGTTTTCCCACAAAGGACTTTGGGGAGCAAGTAGCCATGTCCCGTACACAGCTCCCCAGCAGGTTGTCACCTCTTCACCATGTCCACAGGCCTCCGCAGGGGCAACTCATCCCAGTCCTGGCATTTGGTTTTACCTCTGATGTAGATGGACCCCTAAAATACTCTGAGACGATCATTACTTTCTAAATAAATCCTTCCTGCCAGACCTGAGGATTCCCTCTCTGCTTCTTGTTTGATTGGTCTAAATGCAACCTCATAACCCTCTTTTAAACATAAGAAGGAAATGTCACCTGCTGTTCTGTTACAGAATGGCCTGGAGAGTAGAGGAAGCCCTGCTCGGAGAGACAGATGATGTCCTTTGACAGAAAAGAAGGTGAACCAAAACGGTCCCTACCTTTGATGAGCAAATAGCCCACTGGGCAAGACAGACATGGAAACACATGATTCCTGACACTGTGATGCAGGATACGAGGCCATTATTAACACCATATAGGAACAGAATAGGAGTGGTAGGCAGGCTAAAGATGTGGAGGAATGAAGGATAGATGCAGGAGCAAGCAGTGAGAAAATGGTCCCAAGGGAAAGTGGAGAAATGGGTGTTAAGTAGGGAAATGACTCCCAACACTGGGATGGAAGAAAGGAGATAACTGTGGGAGTGAAGCTACCAATTCAATTCCTGCTTCGGTGGAGTGTGGGTGTGATACCGAGAAGGTCCTGCCCACTCACCTTGCTCCTCTTGGGACAGAGCCATTGGTGGCTTGGAGTAGGAATAAGGAAATAGAAGCTCAGAAAGGATGGATGAGCCTTGGAATGTCCACTGCAAGGAATGAAAAAGCAAACTCAGGAGGAGCCAAGAGATTGGAAAGTGGCAGGAAAATTCCAATCGAGTGTGGAAAGCAAGAGATTAAAATGCAGCCAATCATCCTGGCTGTGTGATTTCCCTCAATGGCACCAAACTACCAATAAAAAGAGGCAGAAGAGGCAAATTTTAATTTCATCCAGGTTTGTGGTTCAAAGATGTTATACATACTGGTAAAAGAGTAACTTATAAGATGGATGGGAGGTCTAGATTGGGCAAAACCCTTTATTGTTGTTAAAATCAAGTTCAAAATTCTTAAACACTGCCCCATTAGCTCCTACTCCTGCTCTCTCAGTCTTCATTCTTTGGAGTAATTCTCACCCTCCAGACTTGGATACTTCAGTCCTTTTGTACTTATTGGAAGTGTGACTATCTCAAGCCACAGAGCTTTGGTATATACTGATCTTTCTGCAGTAGTATCTTTCTTCACGCTGACTGGCTAGCTTCTCAGTATTCGGTTTCAACTTGAGTGTGTCAGTTGTCTCGAGAAACATGCTCAGGTTCTCTGACTTGGTAAACTCTGCACCTACACTCCACTGTCTAAGGTTCATCACATTGCAATTACTCAGCCACTCTCTTTCTTCCTCTACACTGCAAATCATTAAATACCTTTCTCGTTTTTTACTGCTACACCCTCTGTCTCCATCAGGGCTCTGCTCAGAGTAGATGCTTATAATCTTCAATACACTCACACGGACACAAGGTAGGAAATCCGAGAGTGAGACCTAGGAAGGCGAGGTATGCTAGAGATTTGGATTCTAGAGTTGAAGAGATTTTTCACAATGACCTGGCTCAAGATGGTGCCAGGAGGAAAGGATTGTTCAAGTTGAGCAGTTGTCTTTGGCAATGGGGACATCAAAGAACTGGAAGGCTGGTGTGTTAAATGATTTCTTCTTGTTCAGATGACGACTGAAAGCTCTCATGATATTGGTGAGACTGAGGTTGGAAAGTGGCGTAAAAATCTAGGGTCCAAAATCTTTAGTTGATAATAGAGAATTATGGAAAATCTGTAGTTAAGTAACCTAAGAAGTGGGTGCAAAAACTCAATGGCTTGAAATTCAAGGGCAAAAGGAGGTTTCTCATTATCACTGGATGTCTGCCCTCAGGATTTCCATCTTGTGAGAGCAGGGCCAGATTGACTAGGGGGATTAGCACGGTATCACTGTGCTGTCATTAAACATTTGTTGAAAGTACAGTGGATATAATTTAGAAAGATTTTCAACACGACGCTTAAAGTAGCCTTTTCTGATTAGCAAAAGATTAGTTGAATAATTAATCAGAAATCTGTATTTTTCAAACATTCTCATTTTTCCCCCTGTTTAGCACTTGAAGCTAACTCTCTCCTAATCATGGCAATCTCCTAGAAATGGACATTTAAAAAAAATTCTTTTTAGTTATAGATGGACACAATACCTTTATTTATTTATATGTGGTGCTGAGGACCGAACCCAGTACCTCACATGTACACGGCAAGCGCTCTACCACTGAGCCACAACCCCAGTCCCTAGAAATGGACATTTTGATGTGTTTTCTTCGTTGCTATGTCCTTAGTGCTGAAGCAGGGACTGGAGTATAAGGAACATTCAACCAACATTCGTTAAATGAAGCAATTTCATTTGCTTAAGCATTTGTTTTCTTCAGTTAATTTTCAGACTCATTCACCTAGACTTGGTGAATGGGTTATATCCAGTTTTTAAAATCACCTCTACAACTATTTTAGGAATATTTTATGCCTATTAAAGATGTGGGAGTTTTGCCTTTTTTCTTTTTTCAGGAAAAGATCTAAAGCGAATCTTTCTGAGGTAGAATGATTAAGTCTCAAGCCCTGAAATATCAGCATGTGATACTGAGCACATCTCTGTAATAGACCTGGGTTATAAATGGGAGGTTTAATGATTGCTTTCCATCCCTCTCATCAACACACAGATTTAATATGCTTATGTGGACTTGAAAACTCACTGTTCATGAATCACTTCTCAAAGGTGTTGACTTCTTCAGTGGCACTTCCAGTAATTTCCTTAGAATTCAAGCTCAGTTAAAAAAAAAAAAAACTTGGGTTATGTTGCTAAATACTCAGATCCTTATTTTCCTATGAGATTTTGTATTTAAAAAATTGGTTCAAGTATCTTTTGAGTTAGGGAAACAATTTTTTTCATGTATTTATGAGTTAAGTAATACATATTATCAAATCCAATTATTATCAGAAGCAGTGCTCTAGAGTTTGCTCATTTTTATTCACAATTAAAATATTGCATGAGAAATGATACTTCTGTGGGACTACTTTGAGACAGGAATCATTCTCTTCTGTTCTCCACACAGAGCTGCAGTTGAGAAGATCAAGATAACAAATAATCTTCTGACATCACTCCAACGTCTTCCTCCATGACAGAAGCAACAACCAGGAGAGAGTGGGATGTGTCTTCAGAGCACCTGCTGTACAAAACGCTGGCTTACCTGGGATCATCGTGAAAAACCAGGCTTCAAAGATCTTAAATAAGGTACCCAGGATTGCCAGAGTAAGCCAATAAAAATTCAGAATGGCCATTTAAATTAGAATTTCAGATAGACCATGAATAATTTTTTTTGTATAAGTATGTCCCAAATATTGCATAGGACATACTTATAACTAAAAAATAAAACAAAATGTCATTTATCTGAAATTCAAATTTAACTGGTTGTCTCTTATTAAATCTGGCAATCTTAAATATATCCCAGTTTTCCTGTGATAGGTCAGAGCAGTGAGACTCCTACAAGATGTGAACAATGAACCGTGGGGGTATCTCTACTACACCCCTTTGCCAGTGTTGGAAGGGGTGAAAAGAAATGGATTCTGAAAGAGTGGGTGGGCTTAGGAGTAGAGCGATTCTCATTGCTAGCCCTTGCTTTTGATTCAGTCAATTAGGCGAAGGTAAAAATGAGGCTTTGACAGTGCAAACAGAAAGGGCTTTCACAGATGTACTTGGTAATGATACAAAGCACCAGGAGGAGTCAGCCAGCTGATTCTGAGGGAGCCAGCTGCCCCTCCCCTCTGCCCACTGACTTCTCATGCCTATGTATTAAGGGAAGTGGAGCAAGATTTGAGAGACTTGACTTGTAAGCATATCTCTGACAGTTTACTTTTAATAACGTTGTTTGTATTGTGGAAATGAATAGAAAAAGCAATCATCAGTGGCAGTTTTAATGCTATTAAATGCCACCAGCCAACTAAACTCTGCAAGAAGCTTCACTTTGAAAGCTCACCAACTCTGAGTTGCATTTGTAAACCAGGGGGAAGGAACCATAAATAGTAGGAAATTGAATAGTCGGTGAACAATGGAGGCCAAACAAATTTACACAGCAATTCCTATAAAAATGCTGGCTCTGATAATGTTTCCTTTGCTGATTCACAAAAAAAATCTGAGTACAGAAAATCTAGATGTATATTACTGATTATTATATTTTATATCAAATTATAGTCTTCAGTGATGTTGAGAATGGAAAATACAGGCCCTATGCCCAGCCTGGCCTCGGACTAGTTACATATCCTTAGACAAAGCATTTAATATCTTTGAGCTTCACATTCCCATCTTTAAAATGCAAATAATCACATCTGTTCTGCCATTCTCAGGGAGTTACTGTGAGCTAAATTGTAATAATAAAGTCAAATGCTTTGAGAAACACCATAAAAAGCATCGAAATTTGTTCCTGCTGGTTAATATTCACTAATGGCACAAGTGATTTTGATGAATTACTAAAGGGCCTGAATCAACTCTTGTAGTAGGTCCAAGTGTTATGGTAAAGCAGCAAAAAGTATTGGCAAAACTACCAGTTGAGGGGGGAGCACTTTTGGTTTTAAGAGAAATGATTGATAGAACATTCATAGCTCTATCCTAGGTGTCCTGTAAAGTACAAAAGACATTCAGACTGGATCCTCAGCCTTGTGAGGGTTAGAATTCATTTTGAGGAGGGGGAAACGGACATGCTTCCTGCTATAGAAAAATGCAATATAGTTTATGATTTAGTGCCGATGAATGGTGATGACAGTGGGTTTCTTTAGAGATCACAGCAGAACATGATCAGCATAGGGAAATTATTTCATAGAGTTAGTCTTTGGGGTGGTTAGTGAGGGATTTAAGGAAATGAAGAGAAGCAAGCAGGGCATTCTAGCCAGGGACAGAACATTGGGAAGGTCCTGACCAGAGTGTGTGTGTGTGGCCTTTTGATGACAGTAAGGCCGCTAGTATGAGTGGATTGAGAATTCACGCTGGGAAGAGCACATCAGACAATAGCATATAAAACAAAATCGTAGTGCACGAAAGATAAGGCTGAATAGGTAGATTGATTAAAGATGATGTCTAGTCTGGAATACCAGGCTAGAGCATTTGAACCCTTGGAAGTAACATGTTTATTTTAAAAATACACAGATACCATGCACATAAATGTATTTACACATACTCTGTACATATACATAATATATACATTTTCTGTATTATTAAAATAATATACAAATCATATATGTGCATTCTCTATATTATTCCCAAGTCTTCTCCATTTGAAGACAGAACATCTGACATCTACCTAGAATATGACTCCAATAATTTGCTACTCCACCACAGGGAACCCTAAAGGCCGACCTGTGTTTTGAAACTGAAGCTACCATCAGCATAACCTATTATAGCTGGTGACACTTCTATCTAATTTTGCAGGGTCCAGAGTATCTGTAATAATAATTTTTCAGATTGCTCCATCCCCTATTATTGATCTGCTTCTCTACTTTGAAATTCTGTTGTAGACATTTCCGTTTCTTCCTCTTCTAGGCTGTGTCAACGTGATTTGATATACAGACAATGGCCACCGTGGTTTCTGCTGTCACCCCTTCTCCATATATGTCTCATCCAGGGAACAATCTCCATCTCAATGCTGCTAGACTGGCTGCATTACAGACTCATGTTAATTCACTCCTGCTAGTTAATGTTAACTAATGGCATAAGTGATTTTGATGAATTACTAAAGACCCTGCATCGATTCCTTTAGCAAGTCCAGATCTTGGAGCGGCAAAAAAAAGATTGGCATGAATAGTGGTTTGGGAAAAGCTTTGATTTTCAGAGCGATGCTTGAGAGAATGGTGTCTCATTCTGTCCGCCAGCCTCCTGAAAGACATCCTAGCCTTATGGATTTAATTTTCTGCGTCATGGTCAATCAGCACACTGTTAGATACAGTGCTGCCAAAGAAAGAAAATTCAGTGATGATTTTTAGCCATGTTGCCAATGAAAATCTTACATTGACTGAGTCTCATTTTCTTTGTTGAGCCTTTGAACATGGCTGTGAAATATGGATTTAATAAAAACTGACCTATGACACAATTCTGTTTTAGTCCATTGATAATGAGGAATGGATTGGCCATGATGATATCGATGGGGACACAATTGAACGAAGCTTCATTAAGTAGCTCAGAGATCTTCATAAACACTTCTTGGGAAGCCAAGGTTTTTAAAAAGTTGCTAAGGTCTGTGTTCTCAGATGCTTATGAGCATTGCCTCTAGTCCTGGTGTCTTCTTTACTTCTGTGTCCATCAAGATCACATCCAGGGCTGGAGATATAGCTCAGTGGGTAGAGTGCTTGCCTTGCATGCCCTGGGTTTGATCCCCAGCACCACAAATAAATAAATAAAATAACTCAAAAAAAAAAAAAAAAAAAAAGATTATATCCAGTTTGCATTGCTAAGGTCAAACCTGCCTGTGGTTTTACGAATTGTGCTCAGGTTTCTGATCAGAACACCACCCAGGAAGACTCAAAAGGATGTCATTTGAAAACATGTATCGTGGGCTGGACACAGTGGTGCATGCCTATAATCCCAGAGGATTGGGAGGCAGAGGCAAGACGATCATGAGTTCAAAGCCAGCCTCTGCAACAGCGAGGTGCTAACTCAGTGAGACCCTGTCTCTAAATAAAATACAAAATAGGGAATGGGGATGTGGCTCAGTGGTCAAGTGGCCCTGAGTTCAATCCCTGGTACCCCCCGCCCCCCCCAAAGAAAACATGTATCATTGTCTCATTCTCAAGTATTATAGAAAAACTTCTTCAGACATCAAAGTACATCTTCCACCAAGACTTAATGTATATAAAGCTTAGAGCTCAGCACATAATACATGTTATGAGAATGTTTGCTGTTATGAATATAATTGCTATTATTGAAGGGCAAAAATCACACCGGAGACAACCGTGCAGCCAAGAGATTTATTCATCAGCCTTTACGGCTGGTCAGAGGTAGAAGAAGTACGGGGAGAGAGGAGTCAGGGAGAGGGACGTGTGCAAGCTCTGGACGGAGGGTCAGTGCCTGGTCGTGCTGGCTGTGGTCTCTGGAGCTGTCGGCTGGGGCAGCTGCCATTGGGTTGGAGGCAGTGAGTCTGGAGCTGTTGCAGCGGCTGCTTCTTCTCTACAGGGACGAGCTGTTGTGCCTGAGCTCTGGGCAGGCAGGGACTTAAGTAGGGATTTCTGGTGGGGGGGGGTGTGCCTGAGCGACCTTTAACACTATTGGCTCTTTTCCAGTAAACAGGGCGACCTTTAAGCTGATTGGCTCCTGCCTGGGGAAAATGAAACCAAGTTGCTCCTAATGGAAATTTCCATGGGGGAGGTGGTCTGTCGGCCCAAGCCTATCTATCAATTATTATCATTTACCATAAAATATCTCAGTACATATGTTGTGTCTTAAGGCTCAGGGACTATCTTCTTTTGTAGATCTACCTCAGGAGACTAGTTCCTTTGAATAGGTTTAAAACCAGGCACATGGCAATTTCTCTAAGCCCTAGAGGTGTCACAGAGCTGGGGCCTTCTGAGAAACTGAGGCAGTGCGAAGTCCCCCTCTTCAAACCCTGATTCCTGCAATCAAGTCAGAAAGATTTCAGACATGTCACTCAGAGTAACAGGAATGAGTTTATTGAAGCAATAGGAAATTGGGAAAGGGGACACTCTCAAGGGAGAGAATGGGTCCTCTCAGAAAGGAGAGGGACTGTGTGCTTCTCCTGCACTCCAGTTTTATTGGAGATCCCAGAGAAGTTTCCAGAGAGTCCTGACCAGGTCCCCCACCTGACTTTTGACTGACAACATGGTGACATCAGACTTTCAAGTCCCCACTGTCATGGCAACTCTAGGTCATTTTGGCCCATGCTGACCAGTTCTAATTAGATTCTTAACCATACATTCCTACAGATTTTATGGTTAGGAGGAACTATTCTTATCTCCCAGAGTTTCAGAATCTGATCACAAAAGTCTCCTCCATTAGGGTAACTGGGGTTTCTTTTATGAACATTATCCTGCATTTCTCCTACAGTAAACAAGTAGTTTGCTGAGGAATGTGACATATCCTGTCCACTAAGGCCAGGCAGGTAAATTGCTTCTTAAAAAAGAAAACATGTGGGGTTTAACACAGTGGGCTGGGCCCATTTTATAAAATTGCTCTCTTAACCTTCGGTTACCACCATTCATATTTGTCTGTCCCTTATCAGAGGGTTTTATCTGAAAAAAATGAATGTACATATTTAGAAAATCTTTTAAGTTTTTGTAGAAAGGACATTTCCTTCTTTATCCAAAATCAGTGTCTCCATCTTCATGATTGTTCTGACTCTGCTTTGATACTAAACATAGACAGAAGTTTGACTGAAGTCTTAGCCTGTCTGATCTTTGTAGTCTACCCTGTGTGCATCTTCATGTTTTCTTGCAGATCTTTAGAATATTTCTTCTGAGAAACTTTAAGTCTCTGAAATTTGTGTTTTTCTGTTATCAACACATTTTTCCTTTCATTTAGCATTACCTGACAGAATTTTCTCAAGTTCTTGAGGCAGAAACTGCTCTATTGGATATTTATAGCCATTCTACCTGTACTCAAGCAATACAACCAGATGCAAATTTTCATTTTCTAGCCTCCTTCCTAGGTAAGAGAAGACAATGACCTGTAAGGGGATATTGGTAAGTGGAGCTTTCAAAAGTGTTCTTCAATAGGTTCAGCAGTTCTTTTGCTCCTCTTTCTTTCTTTTGTAGAATGTGGGTGTGATGACTGGAGCCACAGGGCCATTTTTGCAAAGGTGAGATTACCTCGAGTGAGGGGCATTGACAAAGATACAGAAGCATAGAAGGAGCCTGGTGTGTGGTGACATTGTAGAGCCTCTGAAACTCTGGGCTCCCTATACGCCCTAGACTTCATTTTACATGAGAGAAAAAAATGAATCCTTTTAGTATTTTAGTTACCCTTACTTTTCACACCCATTCCTAAGGTCCTGTGGCAATTCCTAAAGGACTTAGTGTTCACAGTTTTTTGTTTGTTTGTTTTTTTGCCTATTAGAACTATTAGAATGTTTCAGAGTGATCATCTCTTTCAAAGGATTTCAGCCTTGCCTGAGAATATAAGCTCCTTAAAATGAAATGCAGAAACTGAGCTTATGCCATTGTTGTGTTTGTTTCCTACTTAACAGAGCATTATATGCAACTGTAAGAATTCTGTGAGTTCTCTGTTGGTGGTGGTGATAAATGCACACCTATATGACTGGATAATACATATTACATACATGTGTGTAGAGACACACACAAACACACGTGCTATTTTTCTCAGATCTCTAACATTTAATTCTCAACTACATTGTATTAAAGCATTGTTTTGTAAACAGAAAAGATAACCTTGGAAAAAAGGTAGAAAAGAAAGGATAGTTCAGAAAGAAAATAACAGATTGGAAAACTTACCTAAGAATTTACTTAGTTTGAAGGAAGACCAATAGAGTAGAAGAAGGAGATCAAGAAGGAGGGAGGAGGGCTGGGGATATAGCTCAGTTGGTAGAGTGCTTGCCTCACATTCACAAGGCCCTGGGTTCAATCCCCAGCACCACAAAAACAGAAAAAGAGGGAGGAGGGGAGGACATGGGGCAGTGCTAGGGAAGTAAGTCTACCAAATCATGCTATGTCCATATATGAATGTACCACGATTAATTTATTTATAATTATAATACACCAATTAAAATAACAATAACAGGAGAAGGGAAATCAGTAAAGTAGAGCAGGCAGGTGGGGGAGGGAGGAGGAGAGGGAAAGGGAAGGTCTTGGGGAATGAGATTGATCAAATTATTATTATGTATAATTATCATGCAAAAAAGGAAAATAAAAGAATTCGCTTATCTTGAATAGTTAAACTCATCCCTCTGAACATAAATCTCAGTCTCAGGATGAAAAAGATTAGTCATTTCTTGCATACTCTTTATTCATAACCTTTATTCAGTTCAGGTACCTGACAACCATCGTCAGAGAGACAGATACGGAAAGATATTTGCTGAGTAGGCAATTCTGTGGAGGACTCTTGCCTGATGGGTCATTCCATCCATTTCTTTTACCACCGGTTTAGGGATGGTTTCCCCAGCATATCCCATATTTACTAGAAGAATTGTAAATATCAGTAGAATAATTTTAGAAATGGATCATGCTATGTTATAGATTCTAAGTGCCTTAAATGTGTTTAAAATTGACCAATAAAAAGGTTTGCCTTAATTAGGTCTCCATTTTCTGTGTGGTTTCTGAGGAGGCCCAGAAATGATACCCTTTCTTCCCCACAGGATGTTTTCCTCACCAAGTTGGTCAGTGAAGAAACAAACAAACAAAACAAAACAAAAACAAGGACTAAGGCACAAGATTACAAGTCTCTATTGTATTGATAAAGTCAAATACTGAACCGCAGAATTAGACCCATGGACCCAGGTAGGCACAGGTGCGAATCCACAGCAAAGGCTGCCCCACGTGGAGGCCCGGCCCTGGGCTGGTGGAGCTGCTAAAACCAGATCAGACTCTCTGCCAGTGCAGGCAGTTGGCTCCTAAGTAAAGAGAGAGGAAGCCGGGCGCGGTGGCGCACGCCTGTAATCCCAGCACTTTGGGAGGCTGAGGCAGGAGGATCGCGAGTTCAAAGCCAGCCTCAGCAATGGCGAGGCACTTAGCAACTCAGTGAGACCCTGTCTCTAAATAAAATACAAAAAAGGTCTGGGGATGTGACCCAGTGGTCGAGTGCCCCTGAGTTCAATCCCCGGTACCACAAAAAAAAAAAAAAAAAAAAAAAAAAAAAAGAGAGAGAGAGGAAAGGGGATCCATTTCTGCAAGTCCAATTCTTTTTCCTGAACTCATTAATCGGACAGTCTCCAATTTCACTGATGGGGTTGGGTAGGGGACAAGAGGGTTGGCATGTAGTCAAAAATCTCATTTCATGGCAACCAGGAAAATGGGGATAAATGCCTCCTCCAGTTCGACCTCCCACACAACAGCCTCCCTTATTTCTAACCTACCTTGTGGACATGACCCGTGAAAAATTTTTTCTGTTTAATGTTTCTACTGGATTCAGGCTTCTTATTAATTGCTGAGATAACCATGTTTGTTCAACCGTCTTCCAAGATTTTTAACAAATAATAACTGAAGATAAGCTTCAAACATTTCCTGAAAGGGCGTGAGTCATTTCAAAAGAAACAAGAAGTGCATTCATCAGAGGCTTGTCTGAATCAACAAGGAGGAAATCCAAGGGCTCTGAAGCATCAGCCACATCGGGAGACTAAAATTGATGTCATTTGGTGTGTCTATGGCTAGAGGAAAACACAGGCCAAAGTCATTTTGCTGCATCAAAGTTGTTTTGCTAAATCAGAGGGTTTCCCTGTCCGTGGTGCCCAGGAAGCCTCAGGCAAGCTAGGAGAGAGGGGTTGGGGTTTGAGACGAGGCTGACCTCATTAGTTAAGAGACATTTCAATACTGGGTTCAAGTTTAAGTTCTGCCTAGCTGTCCAAATTCAATATACAAGTGCCCATTTTATTTCTCAAGTTCTTAGGTTAAGAATATCTATACTTCTATTTGAATGCAGTGGTTTAGTACACTGACTTGGCCATTCTTAGGCTATCTTGAGCTTGGAGAAGCCAGCAACTAATGCGTTTGTATTGCTTTTCTAAAAACCCATCAGGCTATACCTTTTAATCTAAATAAGCCATCAAGAAGATCTTAACTTTATAGCTTTTGGGATTAAATCTACCTAACTCCATGCTTTCAACACTTTTGTTAACTCCAATCACAGAGATTTCTTGGTAATATATGGGTTTTGATCTTATCTGCCTTGCTATTCCTCAGCTACACCTCTCCATTTAAAGTCACTTTCCTAAGAGTGATGTACATTTCGGGCATCTGAGTATATTTGTAGAACTAGTAGTTGTGGTAACAAGACTAAGTTTACATGTCTGTCCGCATCAGCACCATGTACTCAAGATGGATCTCAGCTGCCAGAAAGGTCACTCCAAACTGCTTGCACAAACCTGTCTTTATTCCCCCCTGTTTATTGTGCCCCTATGCAGTAGATGTCTCAGGCACTGAAAGAGCACGGCCATATATCAACAGCTCTCTGGTGGTTCCGAATGTTCTAAACAAGAGCAAGGGTGCACTGAACCTCCCATGTAAACTTTATACAACAGATTCAGCAGAACTGTAATTATTTACAAAATGATGGCATGAGAAATCTCTGGATTTATATCTGACGTTAAAGTAACTTAGATGGTGTCCACATAATTCTTGAATTCGTGGTCGGCTTGCAATTTATTTTGTTTTATTTTGGTTGCACTTGATACAACTCTGAGGCTATTTGCATTGAAATTTCAAAGGGAAAACAACTAAGATTGGACAGGTTTTTGAAATGTACACAACCATTAAGTCTGGTGTGTACATGACCCCCCTAGAAACTTGAACTTCTCCTTGCCTGGGCACAAAATATCAGACATCGGGTATACAGTATGAAATTCAGTCTCTTTCTTTCTGTTTTGCTTTTATGACAAAATAAAATAATTAGAAAAAAAATAGAGCATTTTAGAGAAATATCTGTAGATCCTAGGCCAACTAAATCAGGTGGAATTTAGAACTTCATGTCCTTTTTTTTTTTTTTTTCCAGTTTGTTCTGTGTCCAAAGTAGCGAATCTAAGCACAAAGCTCCCTTTGAGGCCAAGGGGACTCCCTGTTTGTACTGGCATCCCAGGGTGGGCATGAAAAAAAGAAACGAAGCCTCTGAGAACATGGAAAAATCCGGCTTCCATGAAGATTATTGTCCTAAGGTTATATTGCTTCAATGACACAAAAATATCACATATATTTATAGTTGGCTGTACCCCAATCTGTAAACTATATCACTTAGAAACTTGCAAAAATTATGTGTTGCCACTTACTGAAGGCTCATAACCTCTTCTGAGTTTCCCCCTCCAGAGACCTAGCAGTACAGAGGTTTTGAATGAGGGGGAGAAATCTACCTCTATCATGGCAAATGTATTAATTTTATCTGAGAAGCGAACATTTTTACACATATCCCTACAGGATAATTGAATCATCAGGCACTTGGCTCACATACCAAAGTTACTTTCGGTGCATTCTGTTGGGATATTTCAGTGCGTGTTCGGCCACCAGAGCATGGAGAATCTGCTGAATGTCACCTTATTACTGCCAACACGCTCTCCAACCTGCAACTAAATTCTGCCCCCAACACCACTGTAGGAAAGAAAATTATGATTATCATTTCTTCTCCTTTTCACACCAGGAAAATGAAAGGACATCAGGTAAGTGTCTTACTCCAGGCAAAGGAAAGCATTAGGTCAAAATAAGGCCAGACTCTAGTTCAGTGGGCCGCTTTGCAACCAGGCCTAGCCTAAGCACGGCTGCTGGTGAAGGACACAGAAGAGAGGCTGAAACGAGCTCCGGTATCCCTGGAATAGCACTAACTGGGAACAAATTAGGTCAGCTCTCCCAAGGCTGTTCATGTCAGATATTGAAGATGTCATTTATTTATGGTGTTGAATACTTTACCTACTACTGGAGAACATTTTTTTTAAGACTATTGGGTATATTTAAAAATAAATTAATTAATAGAGAAACCCTGAAAAAAATCACAGAGTTTAATTTTTAAAACTGATTTAGTTACAAATGGACATCCATAAGACTGGGATCCGAATTAGAGTAAGATATATTACATGCTTGTATAAGTATATCATAATAGATTCTACTGTCATGTATAACTACAAAGAGCAAATAAAAATTTTAGAAAGTTACTAAATCAAACTATTAAATGATTCAAGTGTACTTTAGACAAACAACCAAAATAGTTTCCTCTATACAGGAATGACCTGTTTCTCTGGGAAATGTGATACAAAGTCAAAGCCAGAACTATAAATTACAATATAGAAATATCAAATTGAGAGTCCTGAGGTTTGTTTTGCATTTTAGAATTTATATTATATTTCTGTTCTTAATTTTTAAAATATGAAATGAGAAGAATAACATTTGGAGCTTACTCTAGAAAAAAAGGAATCAAATAGGTATTTATATTCTTCAGACCAGTTATCTTAAGCCTCTTCGCAATTGCCCAGACTTCATTCTGTAGTTAATTTCACCTGATCTATCATGCCTCACAAAACTTTACTTGGCATTAATTTATTAGATTATTACATTTATTAGATTAAACTGATATATAAAGGAAAGTACACCTTCATGTCTTCTTTGAAGATGAGGTGAGGTTTTTAAAAAATAATTTTTTGGTATGTCCTAAGATTATTAAAGACCCCCACCAACCCCCAAATTCTGGTTAAAAAATTGTCAAAAATAGACTGTTCCTCACTACTTTGCATGAACTTCATTTTATTGCTTTTTAGAAAGGAAGTCCACAAGTGATGGAAAATGAGAATAGCTTTTATTACAAAGAAAATAAGATAAACTTTTAAAAGGAAGTTAATCAGTGGTCCATCTGTTGGGAACAATAATTGACTTTCAGGGCAGAAGGATTTCAGGCTCATTTCCCTGGATTTGAATGCTCAAAGCTTAAGTCCTTTTAGACTATTGTACCTGCCATCAACACAGAGCAAATACCAGGCTAGAGGATGGTTCTTCTAAGCCATGGAATTAATTGTTGCTGCTTCTCTGAAATTTCTCTTGAGCCAGAGAGAAAAAACTGGGGAAGAGATATGGATAGGTTTAAGAAATCCTGTCCAGGTTCCTGGCAACTTATTGGGAGGCAGGCTGAGGGTGAGATTGAAAGGGGGGTAGGTGGGAATTCAGGACCCCTTAGCAGAGGGCAGCCACAGGACCCCTTCAAGGGAGTAGAAGCATCTCCTATCACCTTGAGAAGAGCAAGAACCATCTATCAGTCAGCATTAGGTGAAGACCACTCTGCTCCTGTTATTAACACCTCAGCTAGAGGGTGCACTCCCAGAATGCCTCCTGTTTGACTTTTCCCAATGGACACCCTCAAGAGATTCCAAAGCCACGTGAAAATCCCAGGTAACCCTGGGTACCCTGTGATATCAATAAACCAGGAAAGCTCTGTATCCCTCTGTGAGATGAGGCTAAATGTTAATATAGTGCAGTACCTCCCATCATGACTGAGGCAGCAGATAAACAATCCCAATCTAACCACATTTTGGATGATTTCAAAGGCATCTAACTCGATTTTTGAGTTTTTGTGCAAGAATGCATTTGATATTCCATCCACTTCAAACTCAGCTGGCAGGCATGAAGTCACCTTGAGGAGAAAACTCAGCCAAGGCAGGGAGCTGCTTAGCTCTCTCCCTTGCTTAGAAACAGACTAAACCTTCCGAAGTAAAGTGATGAAAATCTCCTCTCTCACAACTTTCCCGAAAGACGAGACAGAGTTAAGTGTTCTGGTTTCACAGGACATCGCTGCCAACGACCTGCCATAGAGGTAGGTAAGAACTGTCCAAACCGCACACCAAGATTCGCCAAATGTCATTCAAATACTAATCATCCAAAGGTGACTCAGTGTTTAGATGCAGATTTGGAACGGGCCAGAAATTCTGAAGGAGGAAAATTTGAAATCCTGTGATACCAGGTTTCCATGCCCGTGAGAGAATCTGAGAAGGCCTCATGTGTGTGACTCACTGGATGGTCTGGACTATGTTAATTCCACATTTGTGAAGGGGCCAGTCTTCCAAGCTTTCCTTCATAGACTGTTAACACAACCCTGTACACACCCTGGTTAATCAGACCGAATTGCCCAACTTAACTGTATTGCCTCCCTGCCCCCCCCCCCGAAATATGTGAATTTTTTTCTTCTGTAGGATATTCTGATTAATTAATTAAAAAGGCTTTGATTTGGAATGAGCACCTTAGGGAAAGTTTTTCAACTTAAAGAAGGTTTTCTTCTCTACTCCATAACCACTGCTGAGTTTAGCCTGGTCAGCATCACCATTGCTGTCAGGTCCCATCCATGGGACGTGTCACACCCATGGCCCGCTGTCTACAGCTGGTGATGCCCTATGATATGGTGGACACCATTGTGTCAAATGCTACAGGGTGTAAAGGTTGATTTTTGAAAAAAATGGAAGTCAAATGATCAAAACTTTCCACGGAGGGTTTAGCATCTTTCACTCCTCCGTATTCCCCAGGACGATGAACCAGCTCTACTGATGCAAACACTTTCTTGCAAGCATTTACTGAGATATTGTAAATTACTTAACTACAGCAGTGTACTTTTTCTCTCTTAATCTTGATCTGATCCCTGAGGGGCTATTTATTACAGATATATACAACTTGTCATTAGAAGTGAAGTTAATGTAATATGACACAAGTAGCTCACATTGTTTAAATGTGTTCCAGAAAGTTAGCAAATTTAGTTCAGTGAATATGTACATGATCTTCTGCCTGAAAAGCAGCAAGAAAAGGAGGGAGGCCAGTGGGTGGGGGCAAAATATTAAACACTGCTCACTGTAGGTGGCCAATTAATACCCTGTAACCAAGCTGGAACAAATCCTTCCACTATATACATAAAGCATATAATCTCTTATCTGCTTAGGCATTATCAAATATTTTAGCAAATCCTAGTAACTTCAAACACAGGTTTAATGGAATGCAGTGCTAAAACATGCAAAGTCAAGAATCAAGTTTTTTAAGAACATAATCTGTTTTAGAAGGTTTCAAGAGAACTTCTTTGCAATGCCATTATAATCTTATCCCACGAGGGAAGACGTCTGATTTGGCAAAACCATGTTACATGTGTTCAAGCAAAGTGCACAACTTTGCCTTCCCAAAATTAGAGCCCTAAGCAGGAAAATCATTTTAATTCCTTATAAACTGAAAGGGTATACAGTTATGGGTTCAGATTTCCACATTTGGTCACCAGATAATATTAATTTGAGAGGGAATTCTAATAGATGGCCATGACATGAACAGTATGATCTAGCCGGGATATGTGCCAATATGAATTCAACATTGTGGTTTGTATCTCATCATCAACTTAAAAGGAATACAATTAATTAGATCATAAGCATGAAAAAATAATAATAACCAACATCACCAATAATACAGCTCTGACAAAATGCCCATCTTTCACTTACACATACATTTACTTTAAGATGGATCTGTTTCAACCCCAGCAATAATGTCCTTATTCTTCCCCCACCTTGGGTAACTGGGGCATATTTTAAGTGTCTTTTCATCCTTTCCATCTTCATCTGAGATTTTGCTCATGCACTTGGGGGGTTTCAATTAAAGATCAAAAAGTAGGTGAAGTAAGAGAAATCTCCTTTTCAAAGTGGGACAAACTCAATGTGAAGCCAGAGAGAAAAGCAAAGAAGTGGTCAGAGAGAGGAAGACCAAACTGCATTTGGAAAACCAATCTCCCTTTGTATTTTAAAGCAAAAGCTCTGTGATAAACGACTCACAAGCATACACTTTATGCTTCTTATATAAACCAGAATGCATAGAGCCAAAAGACAGTTACCTGCTATAACCTGGGGGAGGGGAGTCGGGGGGGGGGTGGGGAGGAGGAAAAGAGAAATAAAGCAAACCCTCTTGTGTTTTCAGAGACCTATCTGCTTAGTAGGGTTTGCATAGCTTAAGAAGTCTAGTATCCATGAGTGATGCAAGATAACAATTTCTTGTAATTTTATATAGTAAGCAAAGATTTAGAATATTTACAGACCACCCTGAGTTAGAACGTCACTGGATTCTAGGAGCATGCTCATACCAGAACATTCATCTCTCTCTCTCTCTTTTTTTTTTTTTTTTTTAAGTGCCCAATGGCCCTCAGGCCATATATGGCTGTATTGAAGGTATGCCTTTGACCTTCTTGTGCCTTTCACAGCCTCCTGAAGGATTTTCTTTCTGTAGTTTGTTGTAATGCCTAACACGTTATCAGATCAGGCCAGCGACTGTACTAAAGCACCTAAGGTCCCCCACATCATGACTGACACAAAGGCGTCATGGAGATATTTGCATTGTGTTGAGTGACAGGCTACCGTTATGGAGGGAACCACTCAGGGTAAAACCAAGTTTTCTGATAGTTTGCACACAGGCAGCTGTGTGGCTTTGGTACTTGGGTGCTGCTAGCTTGCTCTGTGCTCATGCATTGACACAGAAAGGAGGTCTGTGTATTATATTTTAGACTGGTGTTAAGTTCCCTTTTCTGATTTATGGATAGGCCTTGGAACTGTTTCTCCTTATTAAAATTGATATAGGAACGCTCTCAGCTTTCAGTCGTGAGGCATTTCTTTTGTTTTTATTCTATACAATGTAATTGTAATAAATTACAGTATCCCACTATTTACAGTTCTCAACATACACTTTCACAGAAATTCCCAGTCATCCTGCTCTTAGGTAACAGATGCTACAATGTCTGAGCTTAAAGATTATTGGCCTGGTGAATTTTTCTCATTACTTAAGCAGCCACCTCCACCCCCACCCCTGCCCCCATCCCCCACCATGGGTTATTTTCTCTTTGGGAATAAAGGCACTTTAGAAGGATAAGCATTAACTCTTTCATGGTTCCATTTGCTGCAGCAGTAAATAAATCAAATGACCCTGCATTTGTCTAAAGGAGGTCTCATTCCTCCATCCATACAAATTTCAGGGTTAAGCAGTTACTGAGTTAACTTTGTTCAAAATGGACAAAATGAAGAATGCTCTTTAAAAAATATTCACAGTAATTACTTTCTTATTGAACTGCTAGTTACAATGAAAGATGCCAGGCAAGTCAAGTTATATAACATTGTTTTCTATAGACAGGAACAAATCATTATGACACTGTGTTTTTATCTGCACGTCACTCTCCCTTGGGTGCAGGTTTCTAAAGTTTTTACTTTAGAACATTAGTTCAATTTGTTTTTATTGAATGGAAGATTCTCAGTTTTCTCCACAAAGAGTGATCCTTCCTAAATTCCTGAAGTATGTAATATAAATCTTCTTCAAAACAGTATCACTGTTCCAGAAAACATAGCATTGTGTAAAATTCTCCTTAGCAGCATCTGCACCCATTGCCATTCATACGTGTGAGTGATCAGAATTTAGTATCAGGGAGTCTTAGATTTGGAGACAATTTACAATATTGGAGTATTTGTTTTGAAAAGTAGGTACACATGACTTGCCACCTCAAAGTCAAGGAATCAACATTTCTGAATCAAGATTAGATATATGGGTTTCTTGACCTTGGCCAAAAAAAAAAAAAAAAAACAGGCTTTATTTTAAATATATAAAGAGAGATAGAGATGATAGGGCTAGAGATAAAAGATAATAGATACAGAGACTGAGATTAGAGGCTAATTGAAACTGTGGCTTTATTAAGAGATCAACAGACCACACTATTTACTTTGTGCATATTTATCCATTCATGGATTCAAATAATATTCTCAGTATTCCCCACACTGAAAATACACAGGTTGATGAGAACCATCTCTTGCCTCCTTGGGACACTGGAGCTCTGGTAGGCATGCTGAAAACCTGGTTCAGATACTTTGAGGTCTTAGCTTTACCCAATGTGCCTGTGAGCAAAATCTTCTTGAGTCAAATTCCTTTTTGTTGGATTCCAAAAGTAAAAGCACATGAAGGCCTTCAAGTGTGTGTGATGGCCTGTAAGAGCCTTGAATGAGGAAGTAGCTAAGATGGCGGCTGGCTGAGAGCCAAAGAGAAGGCGTTTAATTGTTTACACCTGACATTAATGCAATTAACTAAGAATCTTTCTGTGCCCGTGAACACTGTGTGACGCACCTGTAAGTTGAGCTTGTGACACGTGTATACTTGTTAAGGTAAAGACTATTTAAAGAGACTGGGGGAGAATACAGAAGAGAAAGCAGAGAAGAAGAAGCAAGAATAAAGGAACCAGTCATTCCCAGTCTGCCTCCGATTTCTTTCCCGCGGTATCGTTGCTGTAGGCGGCAACAATGGCCTGCTCTTTTTCCAAAGTGACTCGCTATTACCTTCTCTTAACTGTTTCTGAAGAGACAAAGGGGATAGCAGCAAAGGCTAACGTTGTCAGTAGGGAAGAAACTGAACTAAATTCTTTCTTTCCTTGTTCTAATTTTTTATACATGACAGCAGAATGAATTTCAATTCATAGTACACTATAGAGCACAATTTTTCATGTCTCTGGTTGTACACAAAGTAGAGACACACCATTCATGTCTTCACACATGTTCGTAGGGTACTGATGTCCATCTCATTCCACCCTCTTTCCTAACCCCACCCCTCCCTTCCCCTCCCGCCCCTGTGCCCTATCGAATGTTCCTCCATTCCTCCCCTGCCTCTGCCCCCTGCCATCCCCATTATGGATCAGTAACCTCATATCAGACAAAACATTTGGCATTTGGTTTTTTGGGACTGGCTTACTTCACTTAGCATGATAGTCTCCAACTCCCTCCATTTACCTGCAAATGCCAAGATTTCATTCTCTTTTAATGCCAAGTAATATTCCATTGGGTATTGCAGGAGCCCTGTTTGGGGAGATGACTTGAATTGCGGTTGACTATGAGCCGTGGAGATTTGGGCATTGTCACCTTCCGTAGTCTCACGGGACTTGTCCCAGGATCTCGAGTGACTTGGCCGAAATTGCTGATCGGGTCAGCGCCATTTTTGGTGGTGTGTGTGGCGTGTGTTAGTCGTTGTTAGAACCAGAGAGAAAAGTTATCAGAATAAAAAGCTGTTCGTCTCCAGTTTGCCTCTGAACTTCTTCCCGCGGCTTCGTTGCTCCAAGCGCTTCAGGCGGCAACAGGGTATATATACCACAGTTTCTTTATCCATCCATCTACTGAAGGGTATCTAGGTTGTTTCCACAGTTTAGCTACTGCGAATTGTGCTGCTATAAACATGGATGTGGCTGTGTCCTGGTAGTATGCTGATTTTAAGTCCTTGTGTATAAACCGAGGAGTGGTCCAATGGTGGTTCCACTCCAAGTTTTCCAAGCAATCTCCATACTACTTTCTAGACTGACTGCAGCAATTTGCAGTCCCTCCAACAATGTATGAGTGTGCCTTTTCCCCCACATCCTAACCAACACTCATTGTTGTATTCTTGATAACTGCCATTCTGACTGGAGTGAGATGAAATCCTGAGTAGTTTTGATTTGCATTTCTCTAATTGCTAGAGATGGTGAACATTTTTTCATATTTGTTGATAGATTGTATATCATCTTCTGAGAAGTGTCTGTTCAATTCCTTGGCCCATTTATTTACTGTTTTTTTTTTTGTTGTTGTTGTTTGTTTGTTTTGTTTTGTTTTGTTGGTTGGTTTTGGTGTGTGTGTTAAGATTTTTTAGTTCTTTATATATTGTAGAGATTAGTGCTCTGATGTGCATGTGGTAAAAATTTACTCCCATTCTGTAGGATCTCTATTCACCTCATTGATTATTTCTTTTGTTGAGAAGAAGCTTTTTAGTTAGAATCCATCACATTTATTGATTCTTTATTTTATTATTATTATTGTTATTTTGGGGGTACTGGGGATTGAACCCAAGGGGTGCTTAACCACTAAGCCACATCCACAACCCTTTTTATTTTTTATTTTGAGACAGATTCTTGCTAAATTGCTTAGGGCCTCACTAAGTTGCTGAGGCTGGCTTTGAATTGAGATTCTCCTGTCTCAGCCTCCTGAGCTGCTAGGATTATGGGCATTCAAGCAACCACTCCCTAAACTAAATTCTTCTTATTCCTGGTTCTCAACTGGAGCTTGCAAATTTTAGGGATGAAATTTGGAGGCACAGACAAGACCAGCAGACATATGTGATACCCTCTGCAGGTATTTGAAAAGATATCCTTTGAATGCCAGCTAGTGGACGGTAAGACTCTTACCTTCTATTTCAGTCCTTTCGCATTCCAGATTTGTTACCCACCATTGTTTACAGGGTACCAGAAGAAACAAAAACAACCCAAAATCACAAGAACATTCCATTTTTTTCTTTTTTTGAAACTTCAGGAAATTCTTTAGATAGTATGATTCATATTCAAGTTTCTAAACTCAAAAATCTCATGGAATCAGTCATAGCTTATTCAGAGTCAAAGGTTTTCAAATAATACTACTGAGAACCTCTGTGGGAAATAGGGATGGAGTGGTGCTAGGGTAGAGGCTGGGAGAGAAAACTGCACCTGAGACCAAACTTGAAACTACTGCATATCTTGAAGTTCATCAGGAAATTTCGTTTGACAAAGGATTCTCCTCTGGAAAGGAAAAGAAGAGATGCTACATTATTACATACCCTAGAAAAATATGGTACAGAGGAATTACAGAAATTCAGCATCACTGTTGCTAGCAGCTAGCAGGAGTTATTTTCCATATTTTTTTGGGGAAGGAGGATACTGGGAATTGAATCCAGGGTACTAAACCACTGAGCCAATCCCCCGTATCTAAATTCTGTATTTTATTTAGAGACAGGGCCTTACTGAGTTGCTTAGGGCCTCGTTAAGTTGCTGAGGCTGGCTTTGAACTCCGATCCTCCTGCCTCAGCCTCCCAAGTTGCTGGGATTAGAGCATGTACCATCATGCCAGGAGCAAGAGTTATTTTCAAATAACAATTCATGAAGACCGTCAGTTGTTTTTTTTTTTTTTTTTTTTTTTTTTTTTTTTTTTTTTTGTTTTTTTTTCAGTATTCATTATGAGAACGCGAATCAGGTAGTGTCTGAGAGAAAATAATAAGAAATGAGCACTATTGCAAGGATTTGATAAGGAAATGACTAAAAATAGAAGCATGTCCATATAAAACTAGTTATTCTTTTGAATATAAACCTAATATATTTTCATTGTAGAAGAACATGAATATTCAGAGAAGTATTTTAAAGGTGATATCAAATTGCCTGTACCTGCACTATTAGCTTTTCTGTGAATGTGTAGAGGTAGGAACATAACTGATATTATAATCAGTACACTTCTATGGCCAATGCATTTTATCAAACCTTATCTTGTATGACTTTTAAAAAATTTTTACTTCAGAAAGAAATAGAAAGGGACATAACTGGAGCACATTTTCATTTTTCTAAAATTATAATAATAATTTAATGAGGACCTCAGCTCTTTAGGGATTCCTTCCTTTTCCATTTGGACAAACTCAGGTGGCAACATGTTTGCTTCAAAGCAATATTTTCCTTGTAGAGGAGTGACAGTGGTCCCAGGCCTCTGGGAATTTAATCTAGTCTACTCTTTGAGGATATTATTCACACTGGTTTGCCTTTCTCTTTCCCCATACCTTTTGCATAATCTCCTAAAGAAAACAGCTACAGAATAAATTAAAGGCCATTTCTACTGTAGGAAGAAAAGCCAAAAAATCAGAAAAGAATTGTCTTAATGAACTGCTAAGCCTAAATTAAACTGCCCAATGTAAACTGAAATAAAATGCCCATAACTTTGGCCAAATTAATTTACTACTGCACATATTAAGCAAAAGGTTATCTAGTCTGTCCACAATCTAAGAAAAAGCAAGATTTCCCAACCAGAGGCGCAAGGAAATGGGTTTGGGGCATGGACAGATGGTTACAATGCTAATTGTCAAGGTCTAGTAGGATTTTAGATTAAGTACCATACAATTGTTAGATCTATTTAAAGTTCACAGCTACTGCAGGTGTTTAAAAGCACAGGGATAAAAATAAATTTGCTCACCATATGACAGAGCAAATCTAGGGATTTAAAACTGTCAGTTTGATGGTAAGGCAAAAATCCAGAGGTTAATATATTTCTTCTTTCTTTGTTCCTCGTTGGGTTTCTCACTCTCTCTCACATTGTCTCTCTCCTTCAACTTTTCCCCTAACTGGAACCCAATTAGCATGATGTTTGTTAACTCTCTAAGTCTTTATCTTGGCTAACTCCTTATAATGCCTCCAGATGTCAGGTTACCAGTCTTTTACTTGTTCCTCAAGAAGGTTTACATTCTCTATTAGAACACTGTATAAAATTCGTCTTTGTATTCCGTGTCTCTCCCCCACCAGGCTGTAACTATCTTGAGAGCACTGTTTTTCCCCATTATCCTACAAAGTCTTAGTTATTGAATTTATTCAGCTCTATTTATTGAACAAATGAATAAACAAGTAGAATAAATAAATGTACACATTCATACATAAATAAACAGAAAAGGAAATCAATTTTACCTATCTGAGATATTGCCTGTATAATGACAGCATGCCATTTTGTCTATTCTTTTTGTGCCGTCACCTGGGACACGTTGACCTGGTCAGCATGACCAGGTGAATTCCTTAGTCAGCTGTAACCATTGAAACACCTGCTGTCAACACACCTTTTTGTCTTTGCCTGTTACTCAGGAGAACTATGTAGGACCTCAGCCTACATCATTTCTTTTGGACAAAGACCATTAAGGGCTAATGACCCAGTGTTTTGCTTTAGGCCAAAAATTATTTCTAATCAGTCATTAGTCTCCCTTTCTATCTTCTGAAATTCCACGAGTATTGCTTAATTTAAGCACAATCTGTTATTCTCACAGAACATGCCTATCTTTGCCCTTTAAATATAATGAGCATAGACTTCAGTGAATTTAATCAGCTGTTTACATATCAGTTGCTTCTTGGAAATAACAAAAATAGTGTCTTTGATTTTCATAAAAATTTAAACAGTCATGAGGTCAGATCATACTGGTTACTTGACATTGGATCAATGTCATCATACTTAGGATTGAATTTCTTTTTTTTTTTTTTTTTTATTAAAAATTGAGGTAAAATTTCAAGGTTCCAATACATCTCTTTTGTCACTTTTTCTCTCAGCACAGATTTCATTCGTTCCTTGAAATACAGAATGGCCACTATAGAGTGACAGTGTGACTCATGTTTCTTGAGGCCATTAGATAATGATTTCAGAAATACTTTGGATTTTTAAAATTGGTAACAGTAAAATGTATCCTGGAGTTTTCCAAAGTTTTGCTTTGCAAATATTTACTGCAGCACAGAACTTTGTTATACTTCTTCAGTCTTCTTGATAATCCCCTGATTAAACCATCTCATGCTCACAGGAGCCCAAGAGAAGCTGTGGAGGCCGCCAGAAGCAAATAGACTGTGTGTACTTCTTTCAAAATTCTGTTTTTTCAATAGCTTGTATTTTTGTTTTCCGATAAACGATCTAGACTAACAAGCCACTCATTGATCTTTGACCTTTTCAGCCACATCAAAAGCATCTTAAAAGCCAATTAGTGGAAATACAGAGAAAAAGGTCATTTTATGACTCCATTCAACATTAGAATGGTTATATTGTACATAGATCCAAATTATCCTGTGGCTTTCATTAGAGAAATAGAAAGATAAATACATCAATTATAAAGTAGTTAGATATTTGCATGTACAAATGATTTTACTCTTCCTATTCTGAATACAGTCATTTCCTTAGCATACTTGACACGTCCAGTCACCGGTGACTGCTCTCATGACGATCTCTTTTGATGTGGAACAGGGACAACACTGACAAATGATGTCTACTGATAATCCCCGAGCCTCATTTTAGCCTCTGATTTTAATTGCTTTCTCCAAACAGCTTTGGACCAGACTATTTCAGAAGACGTGATACATAAAAGAGGAAACATTTGCGTTTAGTCTTTTCTTCTCTTCTTCTCTGATAGTTTTGATTGCAGGCAGGATAACACAGAGGAAAGGGAGGAAATCCTCACATGGTGGACCACAGAACCAATTATAAGCCCTTAAATGAAAACAATGATTTCACTAAAATGATTATCCAACACATTTATAATTAAGTTCCTAAATATCGGGTGTTTCGAGAATCATTCATTCAGGGCTGGGGGTCATAGCTCAGTGGTAAAGTGCTTGCCTTGCATGTGTGAGGCACTGGGTTCAATTTTCAGCACCACATATGGAGTAAATAAATAAAATAAAAATATTTCATCCATGTACAACTAAAAATATTTTTTAAAAAGAACCATTCATTCAATTTTAAGATTTCATTTAAGAATCTGCAATTCGAGGGAAATAACTTTGGAATACACAATAAAAGGCATGGTTAATGACCTTAGAAAATTACAATATAGCAGAGAATGTTTCAATCTGCCCTGTTCCTCTACATGCTATTCTGAGGCATGATATCCACCAGTTTAATAAGAAATAGAAATTATTTTTATTTTGTGGCAGTTTTTTTTTTTTCCTGTAGTTAGGAAACTGATTCATTTTGTTTAAAAAATGAAAGTATCTGATTTTTCTTCAAGCAAGAATGTTATTTTTGTATATATGTAGCAGAAAAATAAACAAGTATACAAAAAAATCCTACCTGAAAAACACTAGAACAAAAACCTAAATATATTCTAAAGTGAAGCATAACATTGTAATCTAAAAAATATGTGGAACTGGTAGAATAAAGTCACCAAGGTCACTTGTAACATATAAGATCAGGTATTGAAAAACTGTATTAGACTTTGATTTTCTGAGCAGGAATTTCCAGTCCTTTCCTGAATGCTTTTCTTTAAAGTACAAGCAGACTACATTCATCAAAACCAGATGCTAATGTCTCTCTGCTAAGTTTCTGTTATCAATATCAAGTCTGAAAGATCCAAAAACGGACTCTGCCTGTGATCAGGTTCTATTCACCAGGTTGAAGTAAGCCAAGGTGCATAAATGCCTTGGAATTGGGGGGGGGGGTGGAATCAAGGCCACTCAGAACATATTTTTCTCTTTACAATTTTTAAGTTAAAAAATTATTTGTTCAAGAAATCTCACGTACATGGGCAGCATCCAAACTTCCTGATTTAATCCTTTAAAAACTGTTGACACTGAATGGACTGGTCCTGCAAATTCTGGTTGGCTGTATCAGCTTGTCCATATGACAGGGAAATGAGGTCAGCCGTCAAGAGCACAGAGTGTTACCAATCCCAAGTTCCGGCAAACCAAAAGTTATAGCTCCACAGGTGTTAGTAGAGATGAGATCGTACGAAATGTTTATATCCTCATGAAAATAACAAAGCCCTGGAGTCTTTTGCTGCCCTTCCCCTGGGCATCCAAAAATTCTAACTTTCTTTAACTATATTTGAATACTCTACATGAAAATGTTTTCTCCTAAAGAATAATACTAGTGACAACAATATCTTGTATACCGTTGTTTTGGTTTTGAAATGTGCTTGTATACTTGATTTAAGGTCTTAAAATCACCTGTGAATTTTACTCACAGAATGAGTAATTAAATTGAGGGAAAAAAAAGACATTTCAGTTCATGAATTCACATATTGGCATAGAGTTTGACAAAAGAATACCTGCTAGAAGCTAATAATCTGGCATTGCATATGAGAAGAGGTAGCATAATTGAATGCTCCATGAGGGGCATTAAATGTGATCCAAATGCTATTCAGAATTTTAATATTAGAGGTAGTTAGGTGCTACATTAGGTGTTATATGTGCAATGGGGAACAAAAAATGTGAGCTTAGAATTCAAGTACTATGTTCAAGTACATAGAACTTATACATTGAAACAAACACAGAAATAAACAAATATATAAACAAATAATTACATAAACGATGGTACACACAATGACTGAAATAAACAGGGCACGGTAGGATTTATTCAGATTTTTAGGCTATAGATTATTTTATGTATCAACTTGATTGGACCATGGGGTGCCCAGATATTTGGTCAAACATTATTCTGGGTATGTCTGTGACTGTGTTTTGTGATGATATTAACACCTGACTTAGCTGACTGGTATGGCAGATTGCTCTGCCTGATATGGGAGGGCTTCATTCTATCAAATGAAGTTGTGAATAGACTATAAAGGCTGAGTAAGAGGAAATCCCTCCTGCTTGTCTTAGAGTGAGACACTGGGAATTTTTCTGTCTTTGAATTCAAACTGAAATATCTTCTCTTTTTAAATCATCTCAAACCTGCAGACATTTTTGATAGAAACAGCACCACTGGCTCTCCTGGGTTTCCAGCTTGCTTACTGCTGATCTTGGGACTTGTGAACTTCCGTAACTGCATGAACAAATTTCCTAAAATCTGTCCCTCTCTCTGTCTCTGTCCCTCCCCACTTCCTACCCTGGCCCTGTGTGTGTGTGTGTGTGTGTGTGTGTGTGTGTGTGTGTGTGTGTATGAGAGAGAGAGAGAGAGAGAGAGAGAAGTTTATTCCTCACAGTTCTGGAGAATGGAAGTTCAAGGTCAAGGTAGTGGTAGTTTTGGTGATGACTTGGTCTCTACTTTAAGACAGCACCTTGAATGATGCCTCCTCCATAGGAATAAATGCTGTGCCCCATGTGACATAAGGGTAAAAAGGGTCAGGGTAGGTGCCTCTACATCTTTTATAAGGCACCAATTCCATTCAAGATGGCAGAGACATTATGGTCCAACCATCTCCTAAAGTCCCACCACTTAACACTGTTGCACTCTGGATGAAATTGCAACATGGATTTTGAAGGGAACACAAGCATTCCAACATATATTACATATATATTCCAGCATGTATAGATATCTGCATTCTATTGATTTTATCTGGAGAATCCTCACTAATACAGACAGTACGTCTTAGCAAGTATGATCTGAGATGTAGAGAACAAATTAACAAAAGGAAGAACATGCAAAGCATTTGAAAAATTCCAAAATCAAAGATAGCCCTAAGTGACTGATGTATAGTGCAAAACACTACGCTATGCATTCTATTTTATACTAAATGCAATTATTAAAAGTTTTCAAGCAGGAATGACTTATGTTTGACTAGGTCTCTGTTTTTAATATACTTCTTTTAATATCTATATCTATCTATCTATATATATATATAGAGAGAGAGAGAGAGAGGGAGGTGGGGGGGGAGGGCTTAGTTTTATATTTTAAAAAATAGGTCCCTGGGACTAATGTCTGGAGACCAGATTAAAGGTGAATGACTAATTTAAGGATTTAGTAACTAATGTGTGGGTAAAAAGTAAGATAAGACAGCAAGAGGGTGGGAGTAGAGAACAGAGGAGTAAACCAAATGTAGAATGGTTTGGAGGTGAAATTGGCTGAACTATCTTTTGGCTAAGAAAGATGAAGGAGATATCAATGGCTTAGGCAGTAGAGTTGAAACAATTGGATGAAGAGTTGCAGAGAAATAATGGTTGTGACACTGGGGAAAATTCACTTTCTAAATGCAGCAATTTGAGGAGTAGTAATTTCCTCTAGAATGATGCAGATGGATCTGAATCTCAGGCGACACCTTAACTGGATATATATCCCTGAGAACCCTATGAACAGTCATGGTATAATTGAGATCACCTAGTGAACAAAACAGAGATAGAAAAAAAACAGTTAGAACTGAGCCGTGATTGAGCTGGAAGCAGTGACACAGCATATAATCCCAGTAGTTCAGGAGGCTGAGGTAGGAGGATCACGAGTTCAAAGCCAGCCTCAGCAAAAGCAAGATGCTAAGCAACTCAGTGAAACCCTGTCTCTAAATAAAATGCAAAATAGGGCTGGGGATGTGGCTCAGTGGTTGAGTGCCCCTGAGTTCAATCTCCAGTAGTACCCCCAAGCAAAAAAAAAAAAAAAAAAAAAAAAAAAAAAAAAAACAAGCCTTGATTGAAAAAGAGAATGACGTCACAGAAATTACTGTGAAGTGGTTAATAAGCAACATCGGGAGAGTGTGTGTGTGTGTGTGTGTGTGTTTTCTGTAAGGTTTATTGAGCTTTCTAGTACTTTGAGCTTTCTAGTACTATGGGTTTGCCTCAAGATTACCATGACATGAATGTTAGACTACTCAATATTTTCCCACGTTACTAAGTCTCTGTTAAGTTCATTTTGGTATTTTGGTTTGTGCTTTGGTTTGAATGGTTTCTGTTGCTATGCATTCAAGCTCACTGATATTTTCTTTTTAAGTGTTTAATCTGCTTTTAGACCACTTAGACTAAATTTTCATTTCAGACATACTCTATCAATATCTTTATCTTTGTCATTTCTGAATCTACTTCTTTTGATTAATTTTCCTTCTGAATGTGGGTCATATTTCCTGTTGTTTTTACCCTTCACATGTCTAGAAGTTTCTTCCTACCTTCTTTCCCTTCTTCCTTCCTTCCTTCCTCCTTCCTTCCTTCCTTCCTTTCTTTCTTTCTTTCTTTCTTTCTTTCTTTCTTTCTTTCTTTCTTTCTTCTCTGATCATTATCAATGTTACATTGAAGAGTACATGGACTTTGAGCAAAAATTCTTTAAAAAGTATCATTAAAGGGAAACTTCCGGGGCTGGGGTTGTGGCTCAGTGGTAGAGTGCCTGCCTAGGACAGGTGAAGCCCTGGGTTCAATCCTCAGCATCACATTAAAAATAAATAAATAAATAAATAATCAACAACAAATAAATAAAGGTTGAATTCTTTAAAAAAAAAAAAAAAAGGAAACTTCTAACTTAATGAAGTACATCTATGAAACACCTACAGTCAATAATATATTTAATGATAAGACTAAATCCTTCCCCATAAGATGAAGAACAAGACAAGACATTCTCTCAGCTCTTCTATTCATGTCCTGGACATGCCAAAATTTAACGCAACAAAGCAACGGATAAGCAGTAAGAGACATCTAGAAATAAAGCTCTCCCTCAATATTTTTAAATTAATCATTCACCAGAATTGTTTTCTTTTCTTTTTCAATTTTACCTTCTATGTTTTCATTCAAAGTTGAGAACAGTGTTACATTGAAGAGTACATGGACTTTGATCAAAAATTGTTCTTGGTCTCTAAATGAACAATCTTTCCTTCTGCCTGGAATCTGTTTTCTGATTAGCTTCAGGTTTGCAATTGCTTTCCTTGAATCCACTAAGATCTAACCTCAGGCTTCTGGTAAACTGCCAAAATGACCACAGATTCTTCCTGTGCCTGAGGCCATACTCCTTTGAAATGTTACTTTACAGTTCTCCATCACTGACAAGCAGTAGAATCTGATCTTATTACTCGCTTTTCCCAAAAGCAAGTGGCAGAAGCAACATAAGTGAGTTCAAGAGTAGCCCTCAAGAGACCTTCTCTTTCGGAAGTCACCCATGCCATGAAAACAAGCCCAAGCTATCCTGCTGGATGGTAAGAGACTATTCAGATGAGAACCAAGAGGCCCTAACTTACAGCCAGCTCTTAGCTGACAAAAGACACCTGCAACTGGCCTAGCACAGCAGGCTGCACCCAGCCCAAATTGCTGACCTGAAAAATCGGTGAATTTAAAGAATGATGATTGTTAACTTAAGCCACTGTTTTGAATTGATTTGTGAGACACCAAATACTGTCTGATAAAAGTACCCATGGGATTTGCTAACAGAATTACCTCTTTTTTTTTGGCTCCTAGAGTTACTGCTCTAAAGCTGAATTTGTTTTCATCCCTCCTCCTTCTTCTCCTTGGATGTAAGTGGAAGTTCTCCCAAAGTTTCCTTCTCTCTCACAATTTTTTCCATTAAATGGCTTGTGTGTGTTTGTGTGTGTATGTGTGTGCATGAGCATGTGTATGTGTTTGGTGGAACTAAACTTTCAGAAGACTAAAGTGACCCTAAAGATGTATAATTTAATTGGAAATAGAACAGTGCTCTTAATCTTTAACTTGGTTCATATATTTGACTTATTTTGACACAGTGCCTTATAGTTAGCAATCCATAAAGAAGACACATAGATAGTTAAATAATTGATATATTTTGTCATTTTAAGGCACATTTCCAAGAAAAGAAAAATAAACTAATTTGTATTAGAATAGTTTATGTCATTATGGATTAATTTATATGAGACTTACTTGGAATCACATCTCCTGCTCAAGGTTGAAAATCCCAGATGCTCAGCTGTGGTTCAGTCCCTTATTCACTCAGTAAACACCAACTCATTCCTCACCATGTGCTGGGCCTCAAACTGAACTGAGATCACAAAGATGAAGAAGGCAAAGTTCCTATATAACATCTCAAAACACTGGGCTTTAGAGATATCCGTGGGATGAGTTCCATCTTTGTAAAGCACAGAGGCTTACAGATCATACAATTCTGAAGGTCTCCCTATTAGAAAATCACTCTTTGTCACTGAAACTTTTGTGTTTCATTTTAAGCAATAAAGAAAAGGCTGTGGTTATAACCCTTGGATCTAGATGTGCCCGTGAAGTGTCACCCATGGGAAAAGCATATGTCCATGTATTTTGCCACTAAGATAAAACCAAGAACTACTATGGGAAAGGAAGATATATAATATGATATATAAATGAACAAGTTAATGAACAGAATGAACACAGTAGAAGAGTCCAGAAACATGTAGGAAGAAGACCATAGAAAGTGTTCATATAGACCACTCTTGATGGGTGTTTGCTAACTGGATAAGATGTGAGAGAATGGGGGCTGGGGTTATGGCTCAGCGGTAGAGCGCTCGTCTAGAATGTGCGTGGCCCGGGTTCGATCCTCAGCACCACGTAAAAATAAAAAGGCATTGTGTACAACTAAAAGTAAATAAATAAATATTAAAAAAAAAAAAAGATGTGAGAGAAGGAAAAGGTATTGTAGGCATGGGGAGCAATATTCCCTGAGGCATAATATGAAGGAAGTGGTTCTCAGCATGGATGTTAGTATGAGGTGGGGCATGGATGAGGGAAGAGAAGGTAGAAGCCAATAGGATGAGAGCTATAAAGATTGGTCAAGGGCAGATCAGAGAGAACACCCCAACCATGCCCTGAGTTTGAACTTATTTCTGTAAATGACAGGAAAATTACTGAAGCCTTCCAAGAAGGTAAATAGTGAGAATTAGATTTATATTATTCTCATGGCTTAGATATGAGGTGTCCCCCAAAAGCTCATTTGTCATACAAATGCAAGAAAGGTTAGAGATGAAATGGTTAGGTTATGAGAGCTTCAACTTAATCAATGCATTAATCACTATTATGGATTTACTGGGTGGTAACTGTAGTCGGGTAGCACGTGGCTGAGGAAGTAGGTCACTAGAGGCATGCTTTTGGAGTTTATATTTTTTCCCTGATGAGCAGAGATCTGTCTGCTTCCTTGCTGTCATGTCCTGAGCTGTTTTCCTCTACCACACCCTTCTTCCATGATGTTCTGCCTCATCTCGGAACCGGAGCTATAGAGTTGGCTGTGTATGGACTGAGACCTTTTTGAAACTGTGAGTCTTTCTCCTCTAATTGTTCTTGTCATGTCTTTTGGTCACAGAGACTGACAAACTGACAGCAATTGACTAAAGCAATTATAAAAAGATTTTTCTGGAGGTATTTTGAAGAGTGAATGAAGTCATGGACATCAGCAAGATCCTAGAAAATCCCTATTACAATAGTACAATAGAAGAAAGCAAGGGTTTAAGGAGATCTCAGGGGTACGGAAGAAACGGAACATCGATGAATCATTATGACTTGTCCTGTTGGAACAAGGCTGGTGACAGAAGAGGAATGGGCCAGGATAGCTCTGCTTTTGGACCTAAGGCATTAACTGAGTGAAGAATGGGCTCTTAAGCACAATAAGAAACAGACCAGTAAGTGTTGGAGGAAGAACCATCTTTGCCCATCACTGAAATAAAATGTGGAAGAAATGATTTTCTGGGATACACAAAGAGTGTGTCACAGATTTCTTGATTCCCTGGTGCTGCACAATGACCAGCAGCTGTCTCATGTGCATATATGTTGATGATGAGAGATGTAACTCAGAAAATTGATTGATGATCTCCTTTCTCCTTTAGATGAAAGATTATTGGCTTTATGAACCATAATTCCATACATAATTTACACAAAATACTTGAAAAGGTCTTTTGCATTCTCACTATTCTGTGACTAATTACTCTTGCTCTTGAGGAAGTCTCTTGACCTTACTTTCACATGGGGGTGCTGAACTAATGCCTTCTACATTTCCTGTATGCTTTTTCTTTTGCTTTCTGATTTCTTTATTGGAAAAAAAATCATAATATATCTTCTTTATGAATGCTAGGATTATAGTCAATGTAATCATCAATAAAATGTTATTTGCTAATTAACAATAAAATCTGTACTGTGTTGCACAACAAAAAAAGACTTCCTTATTAAGCATATCCTACAGGAGGGGAAGGGCTATTTGTACAGAGCAGGCATGCCATGTTTTCAAAAATATCACTGAGGGGCTTTGTCATTCTAGAATTCTCCTTGGTGGATTTTGCATCCATTATTCAAGCATTTCGCCATTAATTTTTTTGTTTTGAGGAGCTATTACCTCCAGAATGCCAAATTAAAAATTGCCAGTAAGATGTTCTGACAGCAGAAATCAAATAACCAAAGGTACCTATTTACTATTCATCTTCCCATAAAATTAAAATAAAACATCTGTTCTTTCCATCTAATTTGGCGAGCAGTAAAGGTCTCGAAAATAACTTGTCTTTCCTTATGAAAAGCTCCAGAAAACAATCCTGAGGATAATTTCAACCACTTAGCCATGTTCTTGACTTGTTCAGGTTATCTTCACAGAAGCAACGTGGGTTAAAAGGAAAATAGTGTAAGCAGGACTTTTTTTTTAAATGCTGATGCTCAAAGGAATGACTTCGGCATGGCTGCCTTTTCAACCATCAGTATATCAATTCCCTTTCCCTGTTCATACAGTTGTATATACAAAAAAACCAGGACCTCATTTACGGTTTTGCTTTTTTTCCCCATGGGACTTGCCAATGTTCTCAATTTAATTTAAGGCATAAGTGCAACGGGCTGACTTTGGCTTAACTACAAAGTCACATATTCATGAAGATATAAGAAAAATGTTGTATTGATTCTGATAGCCCACAAACTATTCAGTTTCAGTTGATACTTTTAACTTCTTAGTCAAACCCATTGCATGTTTTAAATTCTCCCTACACATCTTTGTGATTGGGAATTGAAGAATTTGTGGCAACAGTAAGCATACTGGGAATTCCGGATAGCTCTGAATTACCCGTATGTGGTATGATTAGTTTTATTTGATGTTATTTTCGTGAAGATGCGTTAGGTCTGCTATAGAAATAAAACTCTGAACACTGAATTCAGTGATGGGTTTGTAAGTAACAAAATTCCTACTCACTTTCATCCTCAACTGATAGTCTTTCTCTCTCTGGAAGTGGGTTAGGGACTATATTTCTGAAGGTGGTTGGCCTTCCAAATATGTTGGCAGTTCTTGGCCTCCACTCAGGTTCTGGCTGGTATGGAATTTGTTTTTCTTTGAAGGCTGCTCCAAGACTTGAGTGAAATGATTTGTATCTGGGTCTGTTTTGCTTCTCAGGTGGTATCATGCTCCCTTGCAGAGACCTTGCCAGGAATAACCTCTGTTGGAAGGAGAGGGGAAGGGAGGGAGGAAAAGAGGGATAAGGGAGAAACAGAGCATATCAGAAAGACATTATATTTCAGAGTTTTGATAAAGAAAGCAGGATTTACTGTGGAATTCGCTTAAATAAATATTCCATTGCCTAGATAATCATACTCAAATGTTTTGGTACAAGATGGAAAAGATACAACTTGCTGATTATTCATAGATGGCTACAATACAATATAAGGCCCTGATGTGATTTTTTTTTTTTTTTTTTTTGATGCATTAAAGGAAGAGCAGATGAGGTTGCATTGATGGAAGGACAGCGCCTAAATCCTAGATGACAGTGATCCCCCCCCGGATATCCCTGCTCCCCGTTGCTTTGAGGATTGCATCTAATCAACAACCATGATCTAAAGAAGATGATAATGTATAGATTGCATCTAAAAATGGCACTGAATAGCCCTAGCTAGAACATTTGAAACTTGAGGAAGAACAGACAACAAAGTCAACATGTTTATCTCAGATTCCAGAAAGATTGCGCAGCCATTTCTGAAAGTGTGCTCTACTTATCACCAGAGTCAGAATCACTTGAAGTGCTTTCTATAATGTGGATTTCTTGACTCTGCCTGAGAATTTGAGAATTCGAATCTTGGAAGTCTGTTGTGAGGTGATATGCTTCTTAAAGTTTCTCTAATGATGTTTATGCCTACATGCATCTGAAGGCCACTGAAATACAGGAGCCTGATAGCCATTTCTAGGGGCCAGTGGGATGTCATATGGTACCCAAGGTGATAAGGCACAAGGCATTGGTTCAAGCATGGAAATAAAACCAGAGGAAGACAGATTTCAGTATCATTAACCCCTTGAAATCAGAAGCACTTTTTCACCTGAGACTGTTTTATATTCTTCTCCATACCTTCATTTCTTAACAAAGTACATTCACTTTATAGATGCTAGGTAAATATTTGTGGAATGAAATGAACAAATCTCTCTGTAATTAAAAGGACCATATACTTTAGTTTGACGAGGCAGTTATTAGCTCCACCTCTTAAGCCAATGTCCTTTCCAATTTAGCATGTCTCCCACAATTCTCTCTCTGTACAAAGTATCATTACCATCATCACAATTGTCTGCATTAAAATAAGCCAGGGAAGACGCAGCCCAGGTCCCTTTTGTGTGTTCAGCTTCTGCTGTGTGCTCACCACCACTTGTGAGGTGAAGGCAGGTGAACAGAGTTCTCACTTCTACCATGTGGTTAAATCTGCAAGGTGACCCACAGTGGCCCTCTTTCTTTTCCCTATCCTGTTCCAGCTGCAACGTAATTAACACTTCCCTTTATAGAACAGCCTGTGGAGAGCTTGCTGATAAAATAACTACCTTGGGACCCAAATAGCGAAGGGTAGCTACTCCAACCAGTCTCAAATGGAGAAGAGATAGAAATGGGTGCTGCTACCCCTGCACCCTGCCTGCTGTCCCAACCTGACATGCCATTACCCACCCTGTCACCTAGAAGGTGTGCCAAGCTGCCATACTACCAGTAAGCAAGGTCAGAAGAAAGTGTGGAAAATTATACATTCGGTGTATGTAAGTATGTGCAGGAAATAAAGACCAAGGAGTTCTGCCAAAGAACATAGAGCAAGTAATTGGAACACTCTTGTTACTGTGGCTTTTTTCAGAACTTTGCATGGTGTTAATCTTCAACTATTTACTTATTTTACTGTTTGTTAATTCTATTTTATTTTGCAATAAACCCTTTCATCAGCAATATGCTGAAGAAAATGAAACTGTGTATTTCATGAAACCTGAAGTTCCAATTTATCTCACAAAATATTTGTCAATAGTTATCGTCCACGTAGGGATCATAGTGACATCGCTGGCCACATGAAAACCAGAAGTTGCAAATCTGCTGGAAAACATTAATGTGCTTGTGTTGAACTTTATGAGATTGCTCTTTTGTAGGTCAAAAACAGAATTTCAGTACTATATAATTTAATCTAAGGCTTCAGAAGTTATTAGTTATTTTAAGATGATAATTTAACATGAACAGTGGCAGAAAGTGCATTTATAAATCGTTCCTTGAAGCATGACATTTCATTGAATCAGATGACTATTTCTATAAACTAATTCATTTTCCATCCTAAAATTATTTTTATATTTTTTTATTTTAAAAATTCATTATTATTGTTATTATTATTATTTTGGTACTGGGAATTGAACCCAGGGGTGATTAATCACTGAGCCACATCCCCTGCCCTTTTTCTTATTTTTTTATTTTGAGAGGTAGGGTCTCATAAATTTGCTTAGTGCCTCACTAAATTGCTGATCCTCCTTGCCTCAGCCTGGTGAGCCACTGGGATTACAGATGTGAGCCACCACATCATAAACTGGCATTGACTTCATTAGTAGTAGAAGATCATAGCAAACATTTAAATGATGCCAGTTTAACATCAGTGAATATTGAATGCTTCAAATGGAAAATCAGTTAAATGAATTATAACTTGAAGTATCCAACACACAAATGATAAAATGCAGTAGTTAGATGAACATGAATTTTGGAGAAGCAGATTATTATGCTCAAAATATTTTTTTCTGAATGAAGAAACCTGTGAAGCAGAAAATACTTGGAATTAATTCTGCAATACAAATAATTCATAATTCCATCTAAACAAACTGGGATATTCTATAGTAGAGGGAGAATCGCTGGTTTTTAAAATGGACAAATACTTTTATATACACATGGAATAATAAGACTACAAAAATATTGTGATGGAGTCTATGTTGCATAAAATAAATTAATTTAACATAGAAACATGCAATTTTTCACTATGTTGCTCATCATCAATCAGTACTGGAAGTTGTCAAGGCACTGAAGAACAACTTTGCAAATTATCTAAACATGTTTAATGTCGAGGACTTCTTCTTTTTAATTTTTTTATAAGTAAGTTCTCTAAATTTGGGTGATTGGTTTTTTAATCAATCAAGATCCTTAAAAAAACAAAACAAAATAAAATCTTTAATTAACCAATGAAAAAATTTAAAAAGCTTGCAAAACTTTAAGAAAATTGACATGATTGGAAACAAAGCATGGGAACCAGCAAACACTGAATTTCATCCTACAGAAGTGGGTAGCTGAGCAAAGTAAACCCCGAGAGCTCAACTTCTATATGAGATTTTATTTTGAAATTCCATAATTGTACTTGGAAACATCTTGGATCCTGGGGAAAGTCATTTGATCAAATTGCAACTTTTAATTAGATAAATTTACATTCTAAATGGGAATGAAATGAAATTGAGAAAGCCTACAATTTTATAACATCTAAATTCAGTGAAAGATTTAAAGGAATCATGAAGAAAATTTACATGTGTAGAAGAAACACACTCTTAATAGAGTGAAAAACATAACACCTGTGAAAATATTTACACATTTTAATGAAGAAAAAAATTAGAATTCAGAATTTTCTTTAGCTGGATTTGCTGAGTTTACTAGGCACCTCGGCCTGGTGTGTGTGTGTGTGTGTGTGTGTGTGTGTGTGTGTGTGTACATTATTTATCAGTTAAAAATATCTTAATATATAGAAAAGCGTCAGTTGATATTAATAATTTCAAATGTATTCACCATAAATTACAACTTTGAAGGGGATTGCAGAAATTTTATTAGAAAATTTAAAATGCTAAGAACTACACTGAAGATGATTCATTCTGCAGGAAAAAAAAATGCCAGTGATACATTTTTAGAGATGCAGTTAAAAAACTGACTAGGAGGCTAGGGTTGTGGCTCAGTGGTAGAGTGCTTGCCTAGCATGTGTAAGCACTATGTTCAATTCTCAGCACCACATATAAGTAAATAAAATAAAGGTCCTTCGACAACTACAAAAAAAAAAGAAAAGAAAAGAAAAAAAGAAACTGACTAGAACCAAAATATGCACAAAGAATTATACAGATCCATGATTTTGCAAATGTTCAGATAATCAATTTGATGAGGCATTTTTAAATGTTGTTTTAATTTACACAGCCATCTTGGTTTCATTTTTTATAAACGGGTTTTTCAAAATAGTTTTCAAAGGTAACTATTTTATGGGTCCACCAATTTACTAAAACAGATCTGTCAGTTCAATCAACATTGAAAAAATGACATCACTGAATAAGTTTAAGTGTCTCTGTCTTATGACTCATCACAGTTTGGATGGCTGATTGTATCATCATCTCACCTTTAGTGATCAGTGAGGGCGGGGTTTGACTATTCCAGAAGCCAGTGGGCATTCTGTCCAAGAAATTTTGAGGAACAGGGAAAAAATGAGCCCTACTAAGGGATACTGTGGATGACACACTGAACCAGGAGAGAGATGTGGCTGCACCACTGGGGCTCAGCCTATCACATCTTGTCTGTACACTCACTTTCAGGTGTGCATTCATGTATGTGCACACAGGAGAGAAGCAAAACCACCTCTTTTTTTGGTGGTGGTGGTGGGGGGTGCTAGGGATTGAACTCAAGGCACTCAACCACTGAGCCACATCCCCAGCCCTATTTTGTGTTTTATTTAGACAGGAGCTCACTGAGTTGAGAGAAAGAGTGAGGAAAGGAGGACGCACGCACAAGAGGATCCAAGAGTCCGGGTGCTCTCTCCCTCTGGAACTTAAGGCTTTCACCTTGAACCACACCTAATTTTCACAAGTGAGCTCCCTTACAGCCTGTCTGTTTTTATGCCATGACATTTATGTCAGGAAATGGGCAGGAACCCAAGCACAAAAGCCCACAGAACATAGCCAAGACATTTGTTGGTGGGTCTGGAGAAAGGCAGAATGGGAGAAGCACTCAGTGGGTCATGGGCGAACAGGAGGGATCAGCTGGAGTTGGCAGGTTCCCCAGGCCATGGCAACCTGCAGTGAGGAAGTTTCCTGGGTAGTTGTCACTGAAAATGTAGACCAGAGTCTGTTAGCACCTTGCTGGCAGCAGGAGTACTGGTGGGTGAAGATCTCTGACGTGAGAAGTCCTCTTTCAAATCAATGATGCTAACATGGCTGTCACAGTATGAGTTGAGAAAGCAGTATTGCCTGGCACAGTGACGCAGAC